>JAKZAP010000012.1:4087536-4206129 GCA_023053575.1 Branchinecta lynchi | reverse complement strand
AATAGGGAACATTAGCTCTGGACGCTTTGATTCCCCGAATACTTGAGGAATGTTAGCCTGGGGCACATCGATTCCCCCACTTGGCAGGGAAGATTAGCCCTGGGCAAGTGGATTCCCCGATCTGTCGGGAAACACTAGCTCCTGAGACATCGATTCCCCAACAAACAGGGAACAATAACATATGCAGTATCGATTCCCAGATAGGGGAACTATAGACACTGCCTTGTCGTCACCTTGGAACTGGGGCAGAGCTTACAAAATGATACAAAACTTAAATGATGAAAAACAAATAAAAGGTGACAGCCATGAACAACATTAGTTGCGTTTTTGATCGAAGTTTTGTTTGCCGTCGGCGTAGCTGGTTGCTTAATTTCCATTTTCAAACGCTGTCGGAGTTCACTGTTTGCTTGATTAGTGTTTTTACGACTCCGGCCATCCTTGCCCAGTGGACTTTACTTCGACGATTCAAGCAAACTTCAAACTTGCCAGCTCACGAAGTTCGACGGTCATAGTTTGAAGGTCGAAGAAACTGTGACCAGCAACCAAAAACGGTAATTAAACAAAGACCTTTGAGGTTGAAGGCAGTCTAGTACAATAGCCCTTTTTCAGTCATGGTGCTCAAATGTCTAGCACCATGCCTGTGTGCTAGACGTTTGAGTACTGTACCTTGAAATTCATGTATGGTGCATGGATTTCAGCATACAGTGCACACATGAAAATGATCAGTTTCCATCGTGTCACCTGGTGTAACAATAGAAGTTGTGCTTTTTCATGTGTGCACTGTATGCTGAAATCCATGCACCATGCCTGAATTTCAAGGTAGAGTGCTCATCACTCAGGCATGGTGCTAGACGTTTGAGAACCGTGACTGAAAAAGGGCTAGTGTACTAGACTGGTGTACTAGACTAACTGGTGTACTAGACTAACTTCAAACTTTGATCAAAAACACAACTATTTTCAAAGCAGGTTCAAACCTGGTCCAAACAAAAGAAATATAACAGTTCAACCTTTTGGTGCCACTTTACAGGGTTTCATACTTTGAGAGGTTGCTGAGCAGCTCCTCCTGTCGGACCTGGTGAATGTGATTGTGAGGAGGTAACTGTTTAAACGACAGGTATCCAAGCAGATCTATCAAGGTCCTAATTGTGATGAAGAAGGCACTGTCTAGGGAACCGGGAGTCGTACTTTATGTCCTACGGGCTACGGAACCGGTAGTTCTCACGGAAACCAAACCATGTGAGCTGCGATTCCGGGATCTGACGTCATTAACTAACGGAAACTTGTACCTGCTGGCTCCCGTTCCGGTAGTAATTGGAAATAGCTCACAGAAACTTCATCGCACCAGCTTCTCGTCCGGTAGCCTCACGGAATTGTGTACCCAGAAGCTAGGCAGCCGGTAGTTGATACCGGAAACTGTATAATTGGAGCTTCTGTTCCGGTAGTGTCTACGTGGAATATAAAACTCACAGAATAGTTTGGATGAGAGCTAGGATGCCGGGATTTTCACGGACTTAGAAAAAATAACATTGGAAAAAATTCACTATCGGAACCCATATATTGAGAGCTAAGGTACCGGTAGCAACTACTATTTGCTTGAAAATGACCAGCTCACGGACACAGGTGACTATGGGCTAGGGTTCCGGTAGTGACGAAAATAAAAAATAATAGGACTCACGGACCCATGTCAGTGTAGACTAGGAAACCGGAAGTGAATATTTTTTACTCACGGAACCCAGCTCTTGCGAGCTGGGGTTCCGGTAGTGCCAAAAATTAAAATTAAAAACTCATGGACGCGTGTCAATATGGACTTTGAGTCCGGTACAGCTCACTGAATCCAGTTATACATCTTATTTTTTTTTGCCCTACCGGAACCCCAGCCAGCAGAAGTTGGGTTCCATTAGTTTAAAAGTATTTGCTTCCGGTTTCCTAGTCTGCACTGACATGGGTACGTGAGTTCAATGGTTTTTTTTTCATCACTACCGGAACACTAGCCCATAGCCATCTGTGTCCATGAGCTGGCCATTTTCAAGCAAATAGTAGTTTCTACCTGTACCTTAGCGCTCAATATATGGGTTCCGGTAGTGAATTTTTTCCAATGTTATTTTCTCTAAGTCCGTGAAAATCCCGGCATCCTAGCTCTCATCCAAACTATTCCGTGAGTTTTATATTCCACATATACACTACCGGAACAGAAGCTCCAATTATACAGTTTCCGGTATCAACTACCGGCTCCCTAGCTTCTGAGTACACAATTCCGTCAGGCTACCGGACGAGAAGCTGGTGCAATGAAGTTTCTGTGAGCTATTTCCAATTACTATAAGAACGGGAGCCAGCAGGTACAAGTTTCCGTTAGTTAATGACGTCAGATCCCGGAATCGCAGCTCACATGGTTTGGTTTCCGTGAGAACTACCGGTTCAGTAGCCCGTAGGACATAAAGTATGACTCCCGGTTCCCTAGACAGTGCCGATGAAGAAAGCCCTGAACTACCTATGACTTGTTTTGGACTGCACAAAAGCAGGGTCGATCCATGTCAATTTGACTGTGTGGTAAACACTTAGCCAAGAAAATAATCTTACCATCAATCTCCAAGAGAGATGGAAGCTCAGTCTGGAACTCCTGATCTTCCATTGGCCTACGCTGACACAAGCTACTGGACTTTCACTTTAAATAGGCCTAAAGATTTTTGGGCAATTGCCCAGCCTCTGGAACTTGAATATTCTGCTTCTTCGTACTGTAACAGCCTGTCATCTGACGGAGCAAATACAAAACATCACATTTTGCAAAGGTAGCGCTAGCGTAGCAAAAATTGCATGCCACTGCTGCGAAGATGCCGCAGAGAGTTTGTAGCCTACTAAATCCGACAGAGAACCTGGCTTGTGTTCAAATGAGGGTCTCTGATCCAGTTCTGAACACTAAAATTAACCATCATATGTCCCTCGCAAAATATCCGAAAGGGCCGACATTGACCGCATGTTGTTGACCGACATTTTTCCCATTCGATAAAGGCGAGCGAGCGGGAACTCCGAAATTCGGGAATAGGCTGTCAAAAGTTTCATAATGTTTTCACAAGGATACGGAACCTCAGTAGATATGATAAACACTCGCTGGTGACGTTTCAAAATACCTTTTCAGTAAAAAGTATCCATGTTGAGTGTGTTTTTACAGAAATTTTTAACCTTGCTTGCTATAGTTACTACGTATGACGTCACGCATTTTGACTTCTTGGCGTCAAAGCTGGAACACATTATTCTATTTTTGGCAAAATATCAGCCATGGGCTAATCTGGCAATCACGTAACAGAGATTCATAGTTACCACGCTCCCGAGACCGAGCACGGTAAGCAAGTAGTTACTATATCGAGAGAAGGTTGGAACGCTCAGCGTAGTAACTTCTTACGAGGCTGGAACAAAAATAGTTACTGTTGTTAGAAGGGTGCAACATGCAAATAGCCTAACAGTTCCTCACCTACTCGCTCTTGCTCCTGTTTGGTCTTTTTTTGACTGTGGTAACAGGAAGCAAGTTCACCGCCTTTATTTTAAATTTGCAAAGCATTTGATGGGACTGCCAGCGTGGACAAGTAATTCTTTTCTGCAGAGAAAGTATCGATTGGTAAGCCCAGCGGGAGTTATTGAGAAGCATATTAGTGATTTTTCTATTGAATGTCAGGAGTCATTCCATCTTTGGTAATTTCTGTTTGTTCCAAGTTCGTAGTTATCGAAGTATGTTTTTCCTTTCCGTTGTTTCTCTTTCGTTTTTCTTGTTTTTGGGATCCCAAAACGTAAGTGGAGGGATACCTATGACATCGCAAAAGTTGTCCGTCTGTCCGTCCGTCCGTCTGTGCGCACTGTAACTCTCGAAGGGAATGAGAGGTTTTGATGAAACTTGGTGTGAGGATTGTTTGGGTCAAGAGTAAGGTCAAGTTCGTAGATGGGCTGTTTAGCCCTACATTTAGGGGTGGGGGAGGGGTTTTAGATTAAGGGGCAAATTAAATATTTTTAAACAGATAATGTGTTGAACAAGATGGTGAAAACCATTTTGTCATCGGAAAAGTAGTTCGCCCGGAATCTGGCCAAAACCGAAAAGTTTGTTAAAAGTAAAAGTTGCACCTGGAGTTGATTAGAGGTTCGATTTAGGGGTAAGAAGACATGCTGAACACTTGTGTGAAAACAATTTTCTACCCAGACAAGTAGTTCGCCCGGAATCCGGCCAAAACCGAAATTGTTAAAAGTTAGAGTTTTTTTTGTAGCTGATTAGATATTCGATTTAGGGGTAAAGAGATGGTGAATCCGTGTATGACAATCATTTTTACCCGAGCATATAGTTCGACGGGAATCCGTCTGCAGCCGGAAAATTTTTATAAGTTGAATTTTTATTTGAAGTTGATCAGATGTTCAATACTGGGGAGTATGTTCAATACTGGGGAGATGTTCAATCCTTCGTTTTTGAGCTTTCTTTTTTCGCCGGAAAAGTAGTTCCGGAATTCGGCCGAAACCGGGAAATTGGCAGAAGTGGCAGGAAGTTTTCGTTAAAACAGAGATGGCTTATAGGGGTAAACACACATGCTCATTCAATACCTGAACTTGTTTTTCTCAGATGATTAACCTGTTTTTGAATTTTAACAGTAAAAATGTTCGAGAAGTCTGGCGAAGACAAGACCCAATTGTCTGGATCAAATATTGATTTTTTGGGATCCCATCGAAACCTTTGGTCTTATTTACTCCGTCTTGTTTGGGCTTCGCCCAGTTTTGTTCAGTGACGGGTTATAAGTAAAATGATGATGATGAAGGTCTAGGAATACAGTATTTTTGTAAGATCATCTGACAGTATTTTAACTCGTACCCCCTAAGGCGTAATTCTCGCCGTTCCCTGAGGACTCCTCGGGGAATCAAGGGGAACGGCGAGAATAGAGGTAGTTATTCCACGGGGACTCCGCGTACGGAAAACAGCGAGAATACGGTGAATGCTTCCGAAAAGGACTGTGTTATAAAAAAAATATGCAGCTGATGAAACTAGTCTGGATCCACTTTATTTTCGGTTTTCTTTATTCTGATTGTTTTTAATTAATTTTACATTGCACAACACAAGCAAAAATTGATTCCCATCTGAACCGAAAGGGAGTCCTTTTTGATGATGGTGATGATAGTCGGAGCATTCCCCGTCCGTGGGGACTCTCGAGAATACGGGGAGTGAGTCCCTGGGACAAAAAAAAAACGCAGGGAGTCCTCAAAAGGAGTCCTCGGGGAACGGCGAGAATACGCCTCTAATTACTCATCACGACATAAATGTTATGAAACTTCTGACAGGGTAGGGATCCCAGAAAGTGTCAATGAATGGCCCCGCGTATTGCTAGGCCTTATGGTGGGGCCATAAACAGTTAATGGTGTTTTTATTTTTGTGAATAAACTGAAACTGAAACGTGGACACTACGGGGGCCTGAGCGTTTTTGGGGTTTTCTTTCTTTTTGGTGTTTATTTCGAGTTTTGCTTTCTTGATATGGGCCAACCGAATTTTGGAATTAAATTCATTGATTAACTGAAGTGATAGAGTTTCTGTTGCGCGCCGCCAGGTGCACTGTCAAAGTTGTGGCGCTGGAATTTCCACTAATCCACAGCAGTAATAATGAAAAATCAGCACGGCGCGGTTTTTACTCGTTCACTATTGACTAGGCCAAAGTCCTTGCCAAGAATGGCCGAAACATCGCTGCCAAAGGATCGTACCTGACGTACCCGTTTTGTGCATTGGTCTACCCCCATAAAATCAGATATTTAAGACAGAATCTTTAACTGTTTTTCCACAAGTTCATTTCCCAGCTTGTGCCTGAAGAGGATCCTTGCCAAGAAGGGCCGAAATATAGCTCTACTAAAATGTAGCAGACTTAGCCGTTTTGCACCGACAAATATCATGTACCCAACCCCCCTCGAATGCAATTATACAGTAAATTAGAAAACCTTACTAAAAACTGCAGTTTTAGAGCGTGTTCCACCCTTCTAAAAACAGTTACTATTAGTTACTATTTCCGTTCCATCCTCACGAAAAGTTACTACGCTGACCGTTCCAACCTTGTCGAAATAGTAACTAATAGTTACTATTTGCTTACCATGCTCGGGAGCGTAGTAAGCGTAGTAACTACGCATCTCTGTACCGTGATTGGTCGGATTCGCCCGTAGCGTGAGATCCTGCTGGAAAATAAAATAATCGTTCCAGCCTTGACGGCAAAAAGCCAGAATTCGCGACGTCATGCGTAATAACTACGTAAGTAGGATGGAACACGCTCTTAACCGCATATTCGCTCACCGATTGACTTTATAGGCGTATTCTCGCCGTTCCTCGAGGACTCCTTTTGAGGAGTCCCCGGGATTCACTGCCCGTATTGTCGCGAGTCCCCACGGACAGGGATACCCCGATTATCATCACCATCATCAACAAGACCAAAGGTTTCGATGGGATCCCAAAAATTCAATATTTGATCCAGATAATTGGGTCTGGTAGATATCCAGTCTTCACCCGACTCCTTGAAATTTTTACTACCAAATTTAGAAACAGATTAAAATTCAGAACTTCTTTCATTAATTTTGCCAAATTTCCAGTTTTGGCCGGACTACTTGTCCGACAAAAACTCAAGCTCAAACACGAATTCAGCCTATCTCCTTACCCTTATATCGAACGTCTAATCAACTTCAGATAAAACTTCTACTTTTAACAAATTTTGCGGTTTCAGCCGGATACCGGGCGAATTCCGGACAGAAATTGATTGTCATATATGGGTTCAGCATATCTTTTTACCCCTACATCGAACATCTAATCAACTTCAAATAAATCTTTTACTTTTTTTCTAGTTTTGGCCAGATTCCGGGCGAACTACTTGTCCGGCGAGAAAATGATTCTCATCAGCATGTCTTATAACCCCTAAATCGATTATCTCATCAGCAGTTAAAATCTATTTGGTTTGTCCTTTAACTTGAACCCCCTCCCCACGACTAAATGTAGAGCTACAGAGCCCATCTACGACCTCGACCTGTCCCTTCACTCAAAGAATCCTTACACCAAGTTTCATCCAAATATCTCATTCCCTTCGAAAGTTACTGGTGCTCACAGACGGACGGACGCACAACTTTTACGAAGTCATAGGTATCCCTCCACTTACGTTTTGGGGACTCCTTTTCAGATTCGGTTTCGGGAATTATTGGGTTTCTTTTTTTTTGGGGGGGGGGGGGAGAGGGACAGATGTTAGGGATGGTTAAAAAGAATTTCTGAGATCAATCTTGACTTTATTTGGCATTTGAAACTGATTTTGAGAAAAATAAACCCGTTTTATTATAGTTCCGATTTTTTGTTTGTAAAGATGACAGTGTAAAACTAAATTAAAATCGATCAGAATGAAGAAAAGCAATAATAAAATATACCCAAACTAAATCTGTCGCATGAATGTTTTTTTTTTCGATCAAAATCTATTTGGAGGCATTCCCCTCCCCGTGTTCTCGTTGTTTTTTGTCCGCGAGGAGTAACTCCATCTAATACTCTATAAATGTACTTTTCATAAAACATATTTTTATTTCCAATATTCACTGCCGGCATTCATTCCGCGCGGTCGCAATTGAATTACATCCGTGATCTAGCAGTCAAGGTGCAAACAAGTTTACTGCCGCTCGGATTTTCCGTGGATTCATTGGACAAAGCTGCTTGGAGAAAGGTCTTGAGCCGACCATAAAGGCCACGCTTAATGCTCGAATGCCTGTACGAGGATAAATAAGAACGGCAATTACAGGTAAAATAGTTAACCTTTTCCTGTTGAATAAGTCTATCTGAAGATGCCAGAGGCCGTGCTCCAAGATTCAGTCAACCAAATACTGGCCGAATTAGCCAAATTGAGGTCCGAAATGAATGCTAAATTCGTGGAACTGAACCCAAAAATAGACGATCTGCGCAGCGAGTTTTCGGCCGTTGCGGTTAAATTGGAATCGGATGTAGCAGGCCTGTCAGCAAAAACAGTGCATATTTCTCAGGAAATTCTGTTACTGCGACGCGAAGCCGAAGCGAACTGTTTGAAAATCGAGCGATTGGAAGCGGAATCGAAAAAGGCGAACCTAGTGCTGTACAATTTCAACCCCAGAAGGAGGGGCTACTCGCTTAGAGACGACATTTTGCAATGCTTGAACGAGATAATTCCTGATTTAAATCTACGTGATTATGACATCAGCGACGCGTTTCGTCTTAAGGCACGAGCCGGAGATACACGCCCCGTTTTAATCAAATTCGGATCTTTTGGTTTGCGTAATCTAGTCCTCCGATCGCAAAGAAACCTCAGATCTTTTTCCCTATCGGACCTGATTTCACAGATGGCGAAAAGCTGGCAAGAAACAAGCTCAAACCAGTTCTCGAGCGTGCGCGTGCCTCGGGGGGCGAACGAAATTCGTCTAAGGGGAACGAGGTTATTTATCAAGGATAGAGAATTTTTCTACGATAAGGCGACTGATGAAGTTAAAGAAGTTACAAGTCAACAGGAAGCAAGGGGGACCGCGCCCACCCGTGCCAACCCCAGCACGTCAGAGGGCGGAATCTGTAAGGTCTGATGTTTGTCAGTTGTCAGATATTTCCGTGTCTAGTGCAGGGACGATAGTGCAGGCCCAGCCGAATGGGAGTCAACCCTCTATCACAGGCCAGGTTAAGCGCACGAGTGCCGATATTGTCAGCCCTAATGATGTTCTTTCGCAACCTGCCGCTAGTATTACGCGCCGTAGCAGTGAAAGGCCGAGTGGTGACGCACGAGGTTTGCGTGGAAGAAGCAGGTCAATCGGGGTCTGTGGTAATAATCCCCGGCAGTTGTTTCAAATGAATAGGCCTAGCACTCAAACTGGTGATTCGTCATTTACCAGTGACCAAGATTCTTCGACTCCGATTGAGGACTATTAGGGGAAGCCAGGGCCATGGCCTAGCTGCTGTGAAAGTAGTTCATTGGAACATTCAAGGATTTAAAACTGAGAAAGTAGAATCGTTGCTTAAAGAGGAAAGATGGGACATTATTAGTTTGGTGGAAACGTGGTCGTCCGTGGATAGGCCTATTGTAATTAGTGGATTTAAAGAGTTTGCGGCAAATAGGAAGGTTTCTCGGAATGGACGATTTTACGGGGGAGTATCCCTTTTCATACGGGATGGAATGTTTAGTATTTGTCAACGGATTAAAAGTAGATCAGATAATTTGGTCTGGTTATTACTTTCAGTGAATAAATTACGAGTGATTGTGTGTAGTGTTTATATACCCCCCAGAAAATAGCTCTTATTGTGATGAGGATACGTGGGATATTCTCTACAAAGAAAAAAGTGTTCATAGTAGATCTCACCCTAATTATGATTTTGTTTTCATAGGGGATTTCAACGCATATACTAGCGATTGTACAGAGGAGTCGTATATGTTTGGTGATCCGAAGGAATCGTCCCGTGTGGAAGATTTTGAGAATGCTTATCAATTTGCGAGGATGCGAAGAAGAAGGACCAGGCACGTATGAAAAATAAATGGGGACGAAAATTGCTTGAATTTTGTGGTCTTGAAAATTTAGTTATTTTGAATGGTAGGGTGGGAAAAGATAGGTCCGGGGATTTTACTTGTTTCTCTGGAATAGCCCCAAGCGTTATTGATTATGGGTTAGTGAGTGTTCCTTTTTTGCCCCGTTGTAGAGACTTTGGGGCTCTTGATGTTGTTGGATCAGACCATGTGCCTGTGTTTGTGGTTTTAGAATATGAGCTACCTAAATATAGTTTAGGATCCCAGGTGAGTTACAGGAAGGGTGCGTCACTGGCGAAAGGTGATGATTCGACAATAAGGAGAGGTATAAAATTAAGTAGGGAACTAGAATCTCCATTTAAGATTAGGCTATCCGATGAGGATTTAGAGTTGAGACTTAGTCAGTGTTCAAATGTAGGTAAGGATAGGGAGGTTGAGCTTGTTATCAGTGAGTTGGTTTCAGTAATGCATGGGGCAGTAGCGCTAACGCATATGAATTCTTCTAATGGGAATGTAAATAACAAAGATGTTTTTTTTTTATGCGGAATGTAAAGACAAAAAGAGTGAAGTTATAATTGCGCTGAGACGAGTTAAAGGAAGTAATGAAGATAATCGTCCCCAAGCTTTACAGGATTATAAAAAGAAAAGAAAAGAGTATAAAACAATGTTGAAAGATAAGAAGTATTTGCTAGATAAAAGATCAAATAATAGGATTATGGAATTGTTTCATGGGAAAAGTAACGGGGATTTCTGGAAGGAAATTAAAGCGTCAATGCATGGGCCGTCTCAAGATTTTGTCCCACCTGCAGAGTCTTGGGTGGATTTTTTTGAGAGTAAAGAACCGCCTAGTGTTATTAATAGTGCATTAAGTGAGCCTACAGTTCAGGATAGTCTGACGAGTAGTCTTAGAAACCAGCCATGCTTCCCTTTAAACGAGGAAGATTCTAGGCTAATTGATAAAGTAAGTGAACAGGAAATATGGGATCAGTTGAAAAGGATGAAAGGTTCGTCAGCTCCAGGTGCAGATGGAATTCCTACAAGACTGTGGAGTTGGGGTAGAACTGTTTTATTACCCATTTTGGCGGCAATTTTTTCAGTATTAGTTGAAAAAGCTTACTGGCCACGACAATGGGATACGTCAATTGTTATTCCCCTATTTAAAAAGGGGGACAGGACAAGGCATGATAATTATAGAGTTATTCACCTAGCAAACGCAGTTAGTAAGATTTTCTGCAAGGTGCTTGATTTTAGGCTAAAAAATTGGCTAGAAACGGCAGAGAAGCTTAGTCCAGTTCAGGCAGGGTTCAGAGAAGGTTATTCTACTTTGGACCAAATTTTTGTTTTAAATGTGTTAGCTAGGAAGTATACTAAGGCACGGGGTGCAAGGTTTTATGTGGCTTTTTTGGACCTTAAAGGTGCTTTCGACAATGTAAACCGGAGGCTTCTAGTGAAGTCTCTGCTTGATTTGGGCTTTCCTGCTTGGTTTGTATTAATTTTGGTGGAGCTTTACTCCAGTGTAAGACTTGTAGTTCGGGTTGCTGGGAAATTTTCGAAGGTTTTTTCTTCAAAAATGGGTTTAAAACAAGGTTGCACTTTGTCGCCTAAACTATTTTCACTTTATATTAATGATTTAGATTCTTATATGCGGGATGGACAAGCTCCTATGCTTTCTGTTGATATTTTTCGCCTTTGCATGCTTCTTTTTGCCGACGACATAGCATTGGTGGCTGGTTCACGTGATAACCTACAGAAGCTTCTAAATTTGGTGACGGATTATCTTTCAATTAAAGAATTGGAATTGAATGCTTCAAAGTCAGTGGTGATGGTTTTTCGTAAAGGGGGGAAAATAGCAGCTAGTGATAAAGTAAATTTTGGTGGTAAGGAGTTAGAAATTAAGGAGGAGTTTATTTATTTAGGAGTTAAACTTTCTGCAAAGGGTCGATTTGGGAAGCATGTTGAGCATTGTGTGGTGAAGGGTAGTCGATGTGCTAATCTTATTCTTAGAAGTCCGTTAATAGCACTAAAGGATGTTAAATTTCACAAGCAGGTGTTTGCTACGAAAGTAGCGTCAGCAATGCATTATGGATCTGAAATAAGGGGTTTTATTCAGGGGGATAAGCTTGAAGCAGTACAGCTTAAGTATTTTAAAAGAGTTCTAGGGGTAAATATTACTTTAAATAGTTTAGTTTTGAAGGGAGATTTAGGCCTTACTAGTCTTCGTAGTGTTCGTTTAGTTCGTATGGTTAAATTCTGGGAAAAATCCTTACGCTTCCTCGGGTACGGTTGACCAAAGCGGCATACCTGGAGGCACTAAAGGATGAACGTGAGGGGTACTTGGCCTGGCCAAATTAAGACTATTTTGAATGAGTGTGGACTGTCAGGTAGGTGGAACGAGGGGAAGGGGGTTCAGCTAGAGGTAGGTGAGGTCGCGAAAGAAGTCCAAAGAGTATTAAAGGACCAGGAGTTGCAGGCGTGGGGTTGTAAGGTTTGGATTCCTGGGTCCCTGAGTCTCTACAATAGGGTTAAGGAGGCATGGGGCGAAGAAATTTATTTTAAGTCGGGGTTATCTCCAGAAGAATTGAAATGTTTAATTAGTCTGAGAGGAGATTGTTTGCCTTTTGGCCAAAGAAGAAAATATATTGGGAAAATTAGAGTTTCGTCTGGTCCTTATTTCTGCCCTTTGTGCGGGATGATTGATGAAGATGTAGAGCATTTTATTTGTGATTGTGAGGGTTTAAGGTATCTAAGGGAGGAAATTTTTAGGGTGGTTTTTTTCTCGAGGGAGGAACTTGTTAGAAAATTAAAAAGTAAACATTTTGGGGATTTAAAGAGATTTGGAAGATTCCTTCGGATCGCTCTGTCATATCGGGAAGGTTTTTTGTAGGTTTGTTATTGTTGTTGTTTTGTTGTTATTATTTTGTATTTGCCATGGCCCTTGTGGCTTTTTAGCGCAAATAAATCTATCTATCTATCTATCTATTGTATCGCACGTCTAGACACATCCGATAAGGGGACTACTGACTAACTGTGTAGGGATTTACCCCTTCGCGGATAAGAATATGTAATTTTCCCATTGGCCGTGGCCCGCAGTCCAAAGAAAACAAAGAAGCCGATTTTTTTTCCTCACAAAGAAACTGACTCGGGAACTTTCTTTTGTATCGCCTTCCCCTTTAACTTGCGATGTTGGAAAATATGTGTTATGTACAAACAGAGTGAAATAATTTTATAATAGGCGCGAGTGATACAAAAAATTGGAAATAAAATCCAGGATGGTTTAGGCTATTTTATAGGCTAAACTTTTGGCTGCTTCCTTCGCTCGGCTTCCTCTTCTGCTTCTTTCTGGATTTCGGCGACGTATTTTTCAACGTCAGCAGCATCCAGGATCTGAAAGAGATTTCGTTACGCTGAATTTCGCTGATTTTCAATCTTTTGCACCGTTTCGCTCTTTACGATGACTGGCAAATTATACAATCCCATCGGTCCTTTTTGCCTCAGATTCCACTATGCACTAACCCTTAGCTAATAAATATTCCTTGAGCCCAAGCTTACTTTGAAATATATATTCAAATAATGCATAAAATGGATACGTCTGACGTATCCGTTTTATGCATTATCTGAATATATTCAGCTAATACAAATCACGCCATTGAACCTCGGAAGAACAAGAAAGGTCTCCCGAACAATGACTCAAATTCTGTGTCAACCAATCAACGGCATTCGTTGTGACAGCTGTTGGTTACGCTTCCGGCTCTTCGGCTAAGTAGACAGCGATTCTTCATCAGCACGAAAAGTTAGTCATCAAGAGTACTGAAACAGGTTCTCAAATGCGCTGTTTCAGGTTGTCTACGAAACTTCCCCCAGATTTTGCCATGAGGACGTTTCGTAGCTGGGGCCTGGGGCGTATTAATGCGCCGTCTATTCCCCCCTCGCTTATCGTCGTCCGTGCGTCGGTCCGAGTGGGACACAGGCAATCACTTTTTGCCGTATCCTGCCAATTGGTCAACCCAATTTTTACACAGTTTTACTCAAGCTTTTATTTCAGGTCATATCCTGAAATAAAAACTGTCTGAAAAGGCGATGCGCGTCTGTCGCCCTCTCACTGGCTTATTCGTCTGTTTGACTCTTAAGTAGATTTTGTTCGTATGTGTTGTGTTTTCCCTACTTATGTCTTCATATTTTCTTTTGTACTCCACTGTTTTCCGTCTTGTACGATTTGTGGGCTAAAAATAAATTATTATTATTATTATTAAATCTTGTATGTGTCTTAGTTAATTTACTGTCGTTTTTATGTATTTCGTAAATATTTCAATATTGACCTCTTCTATAGCTTTAAGCTGTTTGGGATTCAATTTGACTGATTGATTGATTATATTGCCAAGGAGACATTTTGCAAACGGGACGTTTAGCCGGGGGCGTTATAATGCACCATCTATTCCCCCCTCCCTTACCGTCGTCCGTGCGTCGGTCCGAGAGGAATTTAGGAAGTCAGTTTTTGCCGTATCCTGCCAATTCGTCAACCCAATTTTTACACAGTTTTAATCGAGCTTTTATTTCAGGTCATATCTGGTAAACTGTATTAGTTAACTTGTTGTCGTTTTTATGTATTTCGTAAATATTTTAATAATGACCTCTTCTAGCTCTAGTCACTTTGGAATTAAATTTGACTGATTGATTATTTTGCCATGGGGAGGTTTCTGCATAAATCAGCTCCTCTCATATTCGGCAACCTTTTCCCAGTACCCTAATCAATGAAAAGACGCACATATATTAACTTCCTGCGGGTTGCTACAAAAACCCTCAGCTCACCGTCTGGATGCAGTTCGGCAACGCCAAGATTTTTAATTTCCGCCCACGAGTTTAATGAACCGTCATTGAATAATACGTTATTTAATGTATGTGATTTCTGAATATAGACAAGTAATCTGCTGTTACTGCACATCCTTGCGAATCTTTCAATGTATCCTTTTTTCTTATTTCTCTCTCTATTATAGTGTTATGTAGGTTAATCTCTCAAAAGGGGGTTTGTTAAACCTCTTAACAAGTGTAAACATTGTTTGAATAAATGTTTCAAAGTCAGCTTGGGCTCAAAGAATATTTATTGTAAACTTCTAGAGGGTTTTGAAGTTCTTAGTATTTTTCCAATAAACCCCATATATAATCTAATAATATAAGTATTATCTTTATTTCTGCTAGAAATTGTTCGCTATTGACAAGAATTCTTAGCGCCTGAAGATATTGTCACGCAACTAAAGATAGTCAAACAGTAGCTGAAGATTGGATAGGACTACACTTTAAAAAAAAATCTTGCAGGATTTGCTGCTGGGATTGATCTTGTCTCTATTGAGATAAGATTATCTCTAATTCTGATAATCTTATCCCAGTAGAGATAAGATTAATCCCAGTAGCAAATACTGCAGTTAGCTTTAATCCTTACTCTGAGAAACTTTTTACAGTGTAGTATGCCCAGGCTTTGACACCGACTTTGCTTACCAGGATCTTTTTATAATGTTGGATAGCATTTCTGAAATACGGCAATTTTTATAAAAAGAAAAAACTTGAAATTTTTTAAAATGGAAATATTGCTGTTGTTATAAGGACATACTACAAAAAAAAAAAAATGTTTTATATTGAACGACAAGCCCCAATCAGTTTAGCTCTTAATGATTGAAGAGAAATGCAAGGTCCGAGAATTAAATTGTCTGAGTTCCTTAAAAATAAAGAATCATTTCAACACCCCAGAACTCAGAATGAAATCTGTTATGCTTTTGACGGTCGACTCTTCGGCACATCGGGTTCTTGTTACACCCAAGAATCAAACTCTGCAAAGATTTGTCGGACAAAACACAGAAGAGATCGAATTCTGTATCTTTTTGTCGGGCCTCGGGTGTTCTCGTTGTTCCAGAGAATGTGGTTCTAGCTAGCCGCTCGTTTAGACTTAAAGAACCCCTCTCACTTCTACTCTTTACGTCCCAGTATTTAGTATAATACTTTAACTGAAACGGCAACTTGTTTTTTGCATCTTAGATTTAAATTATTTTGACTCCCGTTGGGTATTTTCGATCTGTCCACAGTTGTGTTTAGTAGGTATGTTTCCCCTGAGAAGAACGCATCCACAGCAGACGCGTAAAATTCAAACCGGCGATCAAACGTGACTTTTCTAGCTTCGTATTAAGAGGAGAGGGAATTTCCGAAGAAGAAGCTTTCTTTGTTTGTTTATCTGTTTGTATGCTGGTGGTTGCCAAATATTCCAGGTAGAACAAAGCTAACACAAATGCGGAATGAACGCAACCGTAGAGGGATAATAGCTTATTGGCATTAGTAGAAAAACCTACTAACGCATCGGGTTTTCAAGATGATGGAAGTAAATAAGTGATGGGTAACTAGATGATTCAATTTGTTAGATTCTGATATCAAAATTTGTCTCTAATGAGTTCGTTTTTTTTTTTGTTTTTTTTTAAAGAGGCATGAAAGCCTTTATCACCATTTTTATTTTTATTTTATTTTGTAAAACTAGGCTCTGCTTTCGTCACATTACACACGGCTTTGGCTACTATAAGCCCTTTTCCAGGCCTGTTTGCTCCTAGCGAAAACAAGGAAAATGTACGTAACCTATTTCTGATGAACAAACTTTTCGCACACAACCCTCGACAGCATGAAACGCTTCAAAGGTGGGATATCAATAAGGTTTAATAATAATAATAATATATAACTGCAACAAACGCCTCTAAAGTTTACTAAATTGAATGTCTGCCAGGTGACGATCCACACATGCTTTAAACTGATTAATACTTTCGGCATTTACGACAATTTCTGGGAGATGATTCCAGTATTCACCTATCCGGTTTCTGAAGATCCACTTTCAAATGTCTTTTCGAAATTTGTCACCACACAATCTCAACCGTTGTCTCTGAGACCGTTGTGGTTGAAGATGAGGACATCATCAGGTCTTACATTGTCATAAGGCGTATTCTCGCCATTCCCCGAGGACTCCTCGGGGAATCGAAGGGAACGGCGAGAACACGGGGAATGCTTCCTAAATGGATTTCGTTCTAAAAATAAACGTACAGTTGACAAAATTAGTCTGGATCCACTTTATTTTTGGTTTTGTTTATTGTGATTATTTTTAAATAATTTTACATTGCACCAACACCGGCAAAAAATGATTACCCTCCGAATTTGAAAGGGAGTCCTTTTTTGGTGATGTTGATGATAATGGGAGAAT
The DNA here is from genome assembly GCA_023053575.1 of Branchinecta lynchi. Lineage (NCBI taxonomy): Eukaryota > Metazoa > Arthropoda > Branchiopoda > Anostraca > Branchinectidae > Branchinecta > Branchinecta lynchi. The sequence continues at coordinate 4,189,407 of JAKZAP010000012.1, read as the reverse complement.
TCTCCGTCCGTGGGGAGTGAGGGGGAATACGGGGAGTGAGTCCCCGGGACAAACAAAAACCTGGGGACTCCTCAAGTGGAGTCCTCGGGGAACGGCCAGAATACGCCTATAGTATTTATGACAAACCTTCAAAGCTTCGATTAGATTTAGTATTATCAGGGGTGTTTGAATGTACCGTTTGAAATTCGGGTCTCCGAGTTAAAAGGACCCCTCGCACTATTTACTCATCAACTTACTTTATCATATCTGAATACTTTAAAACTAGGCTGTGGTTTCTACAAACAACCCACGGTTTTGGCTGTTTTAATCCTTTTCCTAGACCCGTTGACTTGTAGCGAAAACAGGAAAACAATTTACATAACTGTTTTTTTCGATGGAAAAACTTCTCGCGGACAACTGTTGACAGCGCGATACACATCAAAGGTAGCAAAACACGGCAAGTGTGAAAATCAGCGTGATTTTGTTAGAGGGGTTAGAATGTACCGTATGAAATTGGGGTCTCCGGCTTTAGAAATATATGGAGTGATTATGGAAGTAGGTTGCGTAATATTATAGGTAAGACAGGTCCTTTAAGAATGAATAGAGCGATTGCAGAAGTAGTTTAGTCTTTCGTGCAAGGCAGTTCCTTTAGTAAATACACAAATTTACTAACCTTCATTGGTAACCCACGTTTCATGACAGCAATCTCCAAGTTCTTGCTCCCGGATTGAACGACTTCCAGAAGCGCCTTAATAGCGAGGCGGACTGCGCCCTCTTCAGTTTCAACGTGGTGATCACTATAGTGTTTCTCAAGATATTCGCGGACGGATTTGCCACTTCTACCAGTTGCGTTTGCCTAAGTATCAATCAATCAATTTAAAGTAGTTCAATTTATAAGTAGTGAACTGAAGGACAAAAATGCTCCTCAGCCGGGATTTGAACTCAGGACCCTCTGCTTACAAGGGAGGCACTCTTACCATTTGAGCTACCGAGGGGCTTGTGAACAGAGTTCGCAAGTGGCTTCGACAAATGGAGTCCTATAGACTTCTAAATTAAATTCGAAAAAAACTGTTTCTGGTTTATTGGTCACGGTACAAGTCCCTTCTGTAAAGTGCCATCTATGTATTACTAAAGCAATTCAAATTTAAAGCTGCAATTCGGTATGAACAAATAAGCAGTAGATCGTCTCCCTATCTCTGTAATACGACCATGCGGAGTCGAATAGATTCCCGATTCCCTGTCAAATGCAAGCGAGCGTAGGATAGGAGCTACGTGGAACGTCGCAATTCGTTTTCTCTACACACAACTTATCGCAGTAGAGCCCCAAGTTGCGTTTTATTTGAAGTTCATAGTACAGCGGACTATTCGTTGTCATTTTATTTGCCAGCGGGCCGTCCGCTGAGTGCCAGCGGGCCCGCTAGTTTGTACGCTGGTGGGGCAGGGAACAGTTCAGCGTACCTTCTGACGTCGTCCGCCATGAATAAAACGACTATTTACAGTTTGCCACCCGCTCTCACTGTGCTATAAACTTCAAATAAAACGCAACTCCGGAGAAGAAAAACCGAGGGTAAGCAGACTATTGGTCGTCTAAAACTGTGACGTAACGCGCAGAGCTCTACAGAGGCGGGTCGCTACTGCCTTTTCCTCTCAATGCACAGCGGAGGAAAGTAGACGGGCGTCAAATCAGAGCTCAGCAAGTAGCTTTTATTCAAATAATGTTTACAACGGATATATATATATATATATATATAATCGCAATAATAAGGCTTTCGCCTCTATATGTTAGCTACGATTCCTCTGCCTCTCGAAACAAGCGTCTGAGAATGCAATTCCAGACGCTCGAGAACCCAGAATAGCCAAAGCCTTAATAACTAGCCTTACTGACTTTTCCGGGTGCACTGCCAGCCCCCCATTTAGCTTTTGTGGGTGAGCGCCCGGATGAGCTGAATTTCCGTGATCAACTATTTATTTATATTTATTTATCTACAAAGTACGGAGCAAGCAGTTCTAGCTCTGCTGAATTTGTCGGGGTAGCCTATAAATAGTCGGTGCATGAGACTAAGGACAGAAGTTCTATTGGCTTATTTGTTCTTGATTCCGGTGAGACCCGCTGATCAAGGAGTTGACGTCACGCAAACCGTCACAGTAAACAAGACCAAAGGCTTCGATGGGATCCCAAAAAATGTATCTCTGATTTTTTCAAAATTAAAAAAAAAAAGATTAATGCCAACGGCTAGTCATCTGAGAAAACTAGGGTTCAGGTATGTATTCAGCATGTGTGTTTACCCCTTTCTGTCATAGCTACTTTGATGAAACTGACCCAAACTTCTTGCCTTACATCTGCCAAATATCCGGTTTTGGCCGGATTTCAGACGATCTACTTGTCCGGGAAAAAAATTATTGTCAGATACGGATTCAGCATTTATTCTTATCCTTAAATCTAACATTTAATCAACTTCAGATAAAAATTTTACTTTTAAAAATTTTTCCGGTTTTGGCCGGATTGCGGACGAACTAATTGTATGGCGGAGAAAAGAAGTTTCAGACATGTCCCCTTACCCCTAAATTGACTAGCTCATTGGCTTTCTAAAAATATTTTTTTGTTCCGTCTCTTAATTTTGAGGACCCCTCCCCCACCCCTATATATGGGGCTACAGGGCTCATCTACGAATGGACCGCCCAATCGATTACCCAATGGATCACCATACCAAGTTTAAAGAAAATATCCCAACCCCTTCGAGAGTTATTCTGCTGACAGACGCGACAACTTTTACGAAGTCATACCCGATGAAAAATTCTTTTGACTGTGTCATTGTATGGTAGTTCTAAGAAAAAGTTAGATGTATTGATATGTAGTAGTATGGAATACTTAGTAGTAGCATGCAGTGGCAACAGTTACTACAGCATACTACTTTTTCGTAATTCTCGAAAATTTTTCGTCGGGTAGGTATCCCAGCACTTACATTTTGGGATACCAAAAACCGAATCATCGCAATCAAATACTGGTTAGTTTTCACTTCGCTGGATCTAGCAGAACTTAAACTCAGAAAGGATTATGCAGGGAGGGAAGGGATTATCTTAACCTTCAACACACTCATGGTAGACTCCAGATGGATCAGTCTGGAACAAATGTGGGGTACCATCGTAGTCAAACCCAGCAATCAGGCAGGAAATACCGAAGGGTCGACGACCATTGCTCTGAGTGTACTTTTTGCTTCAGACCTATAACAGAAAAAATGGTTGACACAGACGGAGTAGAGAGCAATGGGAAGGTTGGTGATGAAATAAGAAGAGAACTAATATTTATCTTGTATTTATTTATAACTAGTCCAAAAGCAGAAAGAGATTGAACAGTTCTTGTTAATACAATATTAATTAAACTGCCCTCGACCCTACCTACTCTATTTAATGAATTAATTAATTCACAACGCCTTAAACTTGGTCACAATGTAGAAAAAGTAGAAAGTGTACGTGTATCTACCACTGTTCGATGTGGTAGAAAAACAAAAACAAAAAAAAACAATGCAATATATACTTACAAACAAAAATAAGTACAAATATTAATGACATATATAAGTACGTCATGTAAGCTGTGTGATCTGTTTAGGGAACTTTCGAAATCTTTGTTTATATAGTAGACAATGGCTAAAAATAAAAAGTAGGCTATGGTCATAGATGTAAAAAGCGAATTTTCCAGTTGAAAAATTCAATCGAATATTCACAAAATTGAAATATTCGGAGGCCTCTCGAAAATTGCGTATATTGCGAAAAACTGAAATATTTTGCAAAATTGAAAAATACGGAAAAATTGAAAAATATGACGAATTTTCGCAATATTCGCAAGAAAAATGCAATTTTCGGGAGTTTCCGCCCCCCTTAACGCAATGATGTCCGATCGCGGGCACGCAATCATGTCCAAATAGGTTCGTAGGAAGGCGATTCTTTGTAGCTCAGACGGATAACTGGGGATGAGTCAGGGTTAGTCAAGGGTTGCATTGCGTTTGAAGGCAATTTAGAGTGTACGAAGGATACGTATGATAGGAAAAGAAAGTGATTTTTATTTGTAACTGGTGATTATGTCTTGTTCGATTACAAGGTTAGAAAAAGCAGGATCGGCAGGGGAGGGGACCGCGGTTTCATATCCGGAAGATGGAAATTCTTGTTTGTCTTGCAAATTACGAGGCAAATTAGATTCTTGTACTAATTGAACATCAGAACTATTGTTATGGAGACATCCCATAGCACTTTGCTCTGCAATAGTCCTCCTAGTTATTCCCTCCCTCTATCGCCTACTTTTCTGTATATCTCTTCGCTTATCATCACCATCATTAATTTCCCGGCATCGTGACAATTACTCACTCGGTCTCTATCCACTAGCTCCAGTTAGCTGCTCGCTAATCCGAGGTCAGGCTTTGATCCATTTCATTCTAAGTATTTTGGCTACGGAATGAGTCGGTAGCCAAAAGAGTTCTCTTTCATCCTGGGTCGGAGCAAGAGCTCAGTTACTCTATATTATAATTTATGGTAAGAGTTGTTTATATATTTAGTTAGGGACCCATTAGTGCTATATTACATGTGTCACACTCTGTGTACACGATTTGTATAAGATAAATTGATCTACACTATGGTCCATCTCGGCTAGTAGGCCTCGGGCTTGACTGGATATGTGAATTCCAGCTTCGCTAGGATGTGTGAACCAGCTTGATTAGGGATTTCTGGATTGACTGCGACTGAGCTATATAATTCCCTGAGACTTTCCCTTGTCTCTTTTGTCCGGTTTCCTGACTGGTCCTGGGTCTAGTGGGCACCTACGGTGTCAGAATGTCTTCAGCCCACACCCCAGGAGCCTTGTCTTCATTAAACCTCGCCTCCACTCGTCCATCCTCTCAACAATGGTGTAAGAAGTGGGATTTGGAAATTTCCCCCATGTTCAACATCTTAACACTATCAACATCAGAAATAACCTACCTTTGACTCCTCTGAAGATTAAGCTTAGCAGAAAGGATGTTTACATATTAAGAGGGGTTTCTCACTTAAAAAAACCCGTCAAATTGCTGGTGCGGTTTAATTGTTCTGCGCTGTCAGTGTATGTTACCGGGTGCTGCAGGTCTGTCAACGATATGCATGTCATTCATTTGAACTTGTTTTACATCAGTTATTTGTATTTCTTATGAATCCCACCATGATAATGAAAAAACAAGCGAAAAAGTCATAAACTTGTCGCAAGTGAAACAATGGGACCAGCCTCGAATAAGGACTTCTTACAAGGTCTATTCGTTAGGGAGGGGACACCGGGACTGGAAACTCATTGCTTTGCGCATTTGACAAAGCCTTCAACGGAAATTATTTCTAAAAAAAAACTTGTTGACTGAAAACTGAAGAAGGGGCGGACAAACGAATTCTGATTAGCATAAAGGAATTCTGCGTAAAACCAATTCATCTAGCCACCAACCAATGTTCAGAATGTTCTGAACCCTTTATACAGAGGAAGTGATCTGAGTGTTAGAGAGCAAACCACTGACACAGATTTGATCTGCTCACTTGCAGAGAGATACTTCTGATAAAGTCATACTGGGTGAGCGCATAACCTTGAATTAGTTCATCGGTTGTGGCCTGACACCGATGAAAGTTTGAACTGACACCATACTCGAGCTCAGCATTTTATTTTTCAGTTGTTTTTTTTTCGCAATTTTTCAGCGAATATTCGCAATTCGCAAGATAAAATGGAGGTATTGAAATTTTACTTCTATAACTATGGTGTTTGTCAGCGACATTTCGGCCTTTCTTGGCAAGGGTCCTCATCAGGCTGTTGCTGTACTGAAAGCAAGAAACTTGCAATCCATCAACCAGGTTCGTTCGTTCCAGTCAAGTAACAACCTGACGAGGACCCTTGCCAAAAAGGGCCGAAATATCGCTGACGTACATCGTAGCTGACTTTTAGCCATTCATTAAAATTTTCCAGTCAGCTTGGGCTCAAGGAGTGTTTATTTCGAACTTTATGGTTCTTGCCTCAATCCCAGTAACATGGTCGGCACTCGGCAATACGGTAGTGTTGTGGCCCGCACAACTTTTGTCTTGCTTGCGATTTGCAGAAGGCACTAACCCCTCGCGCTCTCCGTCGTGACTCATTATAGTTATGTCGAGGTTGGACTGACAAGAGGCGTATTCTCGCCGTTCCCCGAGGACTCCTCGGGGAATCGAAGGGAACGACGAGAATAGAAGGAGTTACTCCACGCGGACTCCGCGTACAGAAACAGCGAGAACACGGGGAATGCGTCCAAAATGGATTTTGTTCGAAAATAAAATATGCAGTTCACGAAATTAGTCTGGATCCACTTCATTTTAGGTTTTGCTTATTCTGACTGTTTTTATTTAATTTTACATTGCACCAACACCATCAAAATTGATTCCCCTCCGAATCTGAAAGGAAGTCCTTTTTGATGATGGTGATAATAATCGGAGCGTTCCCTACCCATGGAGACTCACGAGAATACGGGGAGTCAGTCCCTGGGACAAACAAAAACGCGGGGACTCCTCAAATGGAGTCCTCGGGGAACGGGCGAGAATACGCCTAAGAGTAGTTCATTCCGGTTGATTTTAGTCGCGGGATCGGCAGAATCAGAATCAGAATCATTTTTATTTGCCCAATATCTTTACACAAAGAAAAAAAATAACCTGGGAGGTCAACAATTTATGCGCGTCATGAAATACACAAATAAAACACTCAATATATACAATTAATCCACATTTTGTCAAAACTCTTCATTGTCTTCTTTTCCTTCTATTTTCAGGTTGTGATGACGGATGAAATATGGCACGAACGACTTTGTGTAGCGTTGACTTGATTTTGTCGGTGGTGGTTGGAGGAGTGGATCGAGTCCCTTAAGTTTTTCGGTCACGCCGTGTTCGATAGTTCGGGAGGGGGGAGAATTCGGGTAGGATGTCACGATGGTGTTCTGATCTAAGACATTTCGTGCCAAATGCCATGGTTAGATCGTGACGTCTCTTCGAAAGTGTTGGGATTTTAAGTTTCTCGACGCTATCCTCGTACGTCACATACGACAGTCCGAGGATCATCTTGCATGCTCGTTTTTGTAGGGATTCTAGCCTAGAACTCTGGTTCTGTGTTATCATCGGATGCCAAACTGCGCAGGCGTACTCGGTGGCAGGTCTAATGTATGTTTTATAACATGTTACCATTGTGTCCTTGGGGATGGCGAACCTTCGTAGTTTAGCGAAGAACTTGAGTAGGTATGATGTTTTCGAGACTATTTTTGACACATGTGTCTCCATGCTTAGGTTCTCGTCCAGATGAAGTCCCAGGATCTTGATGGTTTTGCTCGAACTAAGGACATAATCTGTAGCAGGTGCATCTTGGTTTCAGGAAGTTAAATCTGATGAGTGTGCTCTTTTCTGAGCTGACAGTCAGTTTCAGTTGCTCAGCCTCCTTGCAAAGAGTCTCAAATGCCTTTCTGACAGGGCATTTATCAGGAGTACGTCATTTATTGGACCGGAGGATGGGAAGGGTCAAATCGTCTGCAAACTTAAGCCTTTCCGTGATCTTTATGATCAAGGAGTTGATTACGATTGTGAAGCAAGAAGGCCCAAGTTTACCGCCTTGAGGGGCTCCACATGTAATCGGAAGAAAATCTGAGATTTCGCCATCCTCCAGCAGCACACATTGGAGTCTCTGGTGAAGGTAGCTGGCGACCAACCTAAGGACAATTTTGTCTGGCTCCCATCAGCTCTGCCTCTCCTATAACGACGTTGTGACAAAGGTAGTCAAAGGCCTTGACAAAATCACCTATTAGGCAATCCACAAAACTGCCTGGTAGTTCTAGGTGTTTTAAAGTCATGTCTAGGAGTCGTACTAAGTAGGCAACTCGGCAAGCGATCTGGCCACATGCCGATCGCTGGCCTAAAGGGTCGTTTGTAAATATGTTGTATTCGCGACTCAATATTTTGTGTTCATCGTCTTCTCAATAAATTGGAACGATTTTGCAACCACTCCTGGCCAACTAAGGGACACAAACCTGACAGGTAGTAAAGACGAGCAAGGGACTAGGGTACGTCCGACTGTAGCACTATTGTAAACTAAAAAAAAATTAACACCCTATTGTGCAGCAACTGTAAACTGTACGAAACTTATTCGCCCAAACACCCATTCAATTTTGGTATTTAGATATCCATTTTGTTCTTTGTTTTTCTTGTGTTAGTGTATTCCCCCGTAGTGTGTGTTTCGTTTTCTTTTCCTCTTATACTTCATCTGTGTTCATTTGATGGGAAATAAAATATATACATACATACATACATACAGTCAAGTCCTTCGTACCCTACTTCGTACACCACTTCAATTCTATGCTGTAATTAACAAGGTAAATTATACGTAATGAGCGTAAACTTTGGATCTTTAAATTTATAATCAAAACGTTTTATATCGTGTTATTATACGTACTATTTTTTAGTCGTATGACGATCAAATTCTAGCGAGTCAATTGTATGAGCTATCAAGGAAATATGATTATATATATATGTACCTGCAATGTGTCGGGTTATGTACTCGAGGGTTACAGGATCTTCTACAGTCAGCCGGTGGCTCTGGCACTCAATGCGGGCTCGGTTGATCAAGATACGGGCATCAGCAGTCAAACCTGCAAAACAGAAATATAATATATCAATAGAAAGATAAGGTTTATGGTATCTTTACAGATAAATAGACAGCTTCACATACAAATAAATAAACATAACATTTTTATTACACGGTCGTATTCAATGGCAATTTCACTGCGATTAGTTACTCTATATTTAAGCCTACACGATCATGTAATGTGGCGACTAAAATATTAATATGGCGACAACCTTTTCGCTTACCGTTCTTCGGAAATAATAATTAAAATAAATATTGCTTTGAGATTAGGCTACCTTAATTACCACTTTGTAGCGAATAATTTATATGATGGATCTATTATTGTTAGACTTTCGTTCCTTATTTGGTCAGAACGTTTAAACCTTCCAGTTCATTTACCAGAAGAAGAACACAAAATATTAGAGCCGTGAACAGAGGACCGCAGGACCAACGATCGGCATAGATAGATAGATAGATATTTAATGCATAAAAAGCCATCGCACCAAAAGAACAAAACAAAAATATATAAAAACAAGAACACTATGTCAATATTTAAATTTACAGGGATATACAATTTTAGTTTATGACTAGATCGATATTCCTTCAGCTCAAGCTGACTGCGAATCATATTGAGTGCAAAACGTATACGTCAGCTACATTTAGAGCTGTATTTCGGCCGAATGCAATTCTATTTTCCAGCTTGAGCCTGGCAAGTACATTTTCCAGCTTGAGCCTGAAGAAGACCCTTGCCAAGAAGGGCTGACATACAGCTCTAATAAAATGTAGCTGACGTATCCGTTTTCATTGCCAAATGTGACTAGATAGTTTGCCTGATCACGACTAAAAATAAACAGGAATGAATTAGACTGACTCGTCTATCCATCCTTGACATTACAACAGTGAGCCACAAGGGGAAGAAGGTGCGCTAGTGCCCATTATAGACCGCAGGAACAACAAACGTTGTACTGGGTACAACAGTTATGCTGCAGTTTCTGTTGGTTTTCTGGTTGGATGGTGTTCTATTGTCCAGGGATTAGCAAACTTGAGGTCAATTCAATTGACCTTAAAACATATCTCATGTTCCTAAACACATTGGTCAGGTGAAATTCTATTGCAAAGTTAGGCCCTTCTAGGCAGCATGTCTACTTCACTCTTCAATCTGTAATTTTACTGGAGAAAAATTTGGGACACTAACTATTTCATCTGCTAAAATAAACAAAAGTTGCAAAGAAACATCAGCAGAAAATATAGTCAGATTCTGTCCGAAAACATAAAATCGTTTGTCCCCGCATTTCGAAATTGGGCAAGCCCGTCTCTGTTCGATCAGTAAATTTTGTAATTCGGTCATTAGTAATATTCATTTGGTTCTGATTCGTGACCGAATTCGATACTTCATCCAACTCTTGTTCAGTTCGCATCGACTTCGCCGCATTCGGTCCGTCCTTGGGTGAATTCGGTGATTTAACCTGTTTATTTGGTCTCATTATTTACCGAATTCGGTTCAAATCCGTATTATTCGGTTGGTCTATTTCATAATTCGGTCATTAATCAGATTCATTTGGTTCTGATTCGTGACCGAATTTGATAATTCATCCAACTTTTGTTCAGTCTGCATCGATTTCGCCGCATTCGTTCCGTCCCTGCGTCAATTCGGTGATTTAACCTGTTTATTTGGTCTCATTATTTACCGAATTCGGTTCAAGCCCGTATGATTCGGTCAGTCCATTTCATAATTCGGTCATTAATCAGATTCGTTTGGTTCTGATTCGTAACCGAATACGATAATTCATCCAACTATTGTTCAGTCCGCACCGATTTTGCCGCATCCGGTCCGTCCCTGCGTCAATTCGGTGATTTAACCATTTTATTTGGTCTCGTCTCTACCGAATTCGGTAATTGGTCACATTTGGTCAGTCCATTTTATAATTAAATTCGGTGAGATTCATTTGGTTCTGATTCGTTACCGAATACGGTAATTCACCGGATTTTTCTTTAGTCCGTTTCTATTACTAGCCTTGCCGAATTCGGTTCTTTTAGGTAGTTTTAACAAGAGTTTTATTCCATTACGAAATTCGGTTGTTATACCGCTCTCGATCTATTACTTATTTTTTTAGTTAGTTTTCCGGTATACTACGAATTCATTATTTGCTTCAGCCCAGTTACTGAGTCTGGTAATTTAAGTGGCATTCGTTTAGCTCTCGTTCTTTACCATTTGCGGTAGCTTTAGCTGGGTGCTGTTCTTTTTTTACTTGGGATCGCAGTACTTAAGGAATAAGCACGTCTCTTGACGTGAAAAATAGCCTGCTTTTGTTTGCTGCAAATTCCGAACAAATGTACTTTTTATCCACACCCTGGGTCGCCCATTTCGTTGCCAGACAGCTCTGGGTTGTATAGATAATCTTGGGATCGCAGAAAGGCACTTTTATCATCAGTGTTTCCACAAAATTTTGCCTGCGGCGCATTTCGCAAGTCTTCACTAGTTAGACAAAGGTTGCCTCTTTTAGTTGGCGTTTGAGACTTGGAATTTCGGGGGGGCTTGGACTATGTTAAAGGCTAAGAATGAAGTAGTTAAAATGTTGCCAGGAAAAAAAGGTGGATTCAAAAAATTTCGCATGCGGCGCCTTAATTAATCATCGACACATCCGTTAGCGACGTTGTCGCTATGCAGCCACACCGTTTTTTGCGATTATTTCAAGTCCTGTCGGCAAAACTGGAACGGTCTTCCAAAGGTAAAATGCTAGTGACGGCGTATCCATTAAAAAAAAAACATAAGCGGAAGAGCGTAAACTTTTTTTTTTTTTTTTTTTTTTTTTTTATAAATTCATTAAAAATCCTGTACCGATTCGGTCAATTTTACCATGTGGCCCCCCCCCCCCCCCCCAATGAAGAAAGGCTCAGGACGCCCCTGCCTGCCAGTAATGAAAGATTTTCTGCTTTAGAGATTATTTGACTGTCAACGGTTCCATTTCCCTTCATTTACTGTAGTAAAAGACAGATGCTAGTTAGTGAAAGTAGCTCTTGGGTCATTCCAGCGAAATAAAGCCAGGCAAAAAAAAAAAAAGATTTTTTTGAGGAAAATTTCTCAGAATGATCTACCAGGGTCCAGGACCATCCTGAGATTTTTTTTTCGGCGAAAAAATTTTTGCTCACTCCAGAAGAACCGGCCAGATCGCGAAAATTCTGAGATTCCCCAGGGTAGTAGAGTGAAGAACGACGTTTCTGCATTAGCACTTTTGTGGCTATCGACACAGAAATGGTCTTAAATAGCGATGTTAGAAAACTGAAACTCTTGGGAAAATGCATCAAATGCAAAATGCTCTTAAGTCTTTTGAGAAAGGGATTTTTACAAATCATACCCGAATTTAAATTGGAAGTAACAGACACCTCTTCTATATGCCAGTTTCAAGATAGTTCAGTCTTTTCCCACTTTCAGCTAGGTTCGTGATAAATATCATACACCAGGGGTTTGGTTTTTACAAATGGTTTGTACTTTGTTCGTTCGTTTAATAGTTCTTAGTCGTGTTTATCTGGTATTTGCATTGGCCATTTTATGTCCCGTTGAAAGTGTGAGGTCGACTTTGTTTTGCTAGCTATCTTTGCTATTTTGGTCGATAAACAATATATAGATACACATATATATATATAGATGAAACTAGTCTGGTCTTACCTGCAAAAGCTAAAACAACATGTTCATCAAGAAGGCAGACTTTTCTGACTGTCCTGTCCTCTTGTAGCTTGGCAACTGATTTCTTCTCAACTCCCAAAACAACTACATCTTTTCCTCTTACTCCAACCTGCAAAGAGGGATATGAAAGGGACATTCATTGGTTGTAATTTTCAGCCTATCATAACACTCAAGTCCCTAGAAGACTAGACTGGGTCAGGTGAAGCTACCTGACAGAGATTTTGGTATGAAGTCCCTACAGAACCCCTCCTTCCGCTCCCTTCTGCCGCCTCTCTTCCAACCTCAACGTTTGCGTCCGCAAAGAGCGCGTGCGGAGCGAATACCCAAGCTAGAACCCTGTTACTACCGTACGGAGCGGTACCGTAATAGTTTTATCCCTAAATTTGTACATATTTTCAACAAAGAGGTTTAGTCATTCTTGTGTGTGTCTCACTTCTATGTTTTTGTGTTAGGCCATATTCAGTCTGAATTATTTATCTTGATATTATGACAGACATTATTGATTTGCCTTCATGTATATTGACGTATTCAACACACCATTTGGCCCCAAGCCACGATATGTGGTGATATTTGAAACAACAACAACAACAATAAACTGAAACAAACGCTGCTGATTTCCAAACAAGAAGTTTCCTGATTTACCTAAAGAGCTTTTGTTGGTATCAGATACAGAATGAGGAAAGTGTTTGTTAGAGCTCTTGTCAGTACTGAAAACCAAATCCACACACCATCTCCTCATCAACAAACGCTGCTGATTTCCAAACAAGAAGTTTCCTGATTTACCTAAAGAGCTTTTGTTGGTATCAGATACAGAATGAGGAAAGTGTTTGTTAGAGCTCTTTTCAGTACTGAAAACCAAATCCACACACCATCTTCTTATCAACAAACGCTGCTGATTTCCTAACAAGAAGCTTTCTGATTTGCAGACAAGAGCTTTTGTTGGTATCAAAAACAAAATGACAAAAAGTGTTGGTCACTGACACTGCTATTTACCAACAAGATTTTTCGTTGTTGTTGAGGGGCAGCTGTCCCCAGGCTGCCCCACCCCCTAGTTTTGACACTGGCCCCCCCCCCCCCCATATGTGACAGTCTACCACAAATCCCTATGCCAAACATTGGGTATATCTAGCATTTGGTATACCCTATGCTTAACGCTGGATACACTATGCCAAATGCCGGATTCTGGGACCCAATAAAATATTGATGATTTGAATGAAGCTCAGAAATCAACCGATCAGGATTCATCTGTAGTAGGGTAGGTCAGGGTTAGGGTGCCAACAGCTATCCAGCGTTAGGCATAGGCTATACCAAACGCTAGACATACCCAGCGTTTGGCATAGGGTATCCAAAAATCAGGGGTTTGTGGTTTACTGATATGTGATGCCTTTGGTGGTATGATTCATTGGAGTTTGAATCCTGGATAGATCCATAGATGGATCCATGAGCTGGCCTAGGTACAGCTATTCCTTCACTTTGATCTTCTTTCTTGGCCATTTACTTAGGCAGTGTCTATTGTTCCCCTATCCTGGAATGGTACTCCACACGCTATTGTTCCCCTTTTGTCGGGGAATCAATGTGTCACTAGCAAATGTTCCCCGACAGATCGGGGAATCTACTTGCCCAGGGCTAATCTTCCCCGCCAAGTCGGGGAATAGATGTGCTCTGGGCTTACATTCCCAGAGTACTCGGAGAATCGAAGCGTCCAGAGCTAATATTCCGTCATGAATCAAATAATCGATTTAGAGATCGGGGAATCAAAGTGTGAGGGGCTAATGTTCCAAGACATGCAAATACTGATTTTGTTGAGTTGAGGTCGTTGAATCCGAATGCCAGGGGTAATTTTCCCCGATATGTAAATATTGATTTTGCTGAGTTGAGTTCAGGGAATCCAAATGCCAGGGACTAATGTTCCCTGACATACCTAAGAAAATGGTATAGTTCTTCTCGTCTGAGACTAAAGTGGAAAAATAGTTACAGTGGATTTAAAATATAGTTCTAGAAAGGGGTTTAAGGCGAGGTAGCATTCTCTCGCCTATCATTTTCAATATTACTGTCTCAGCTTTGCTTCATCAAATTAGAACAACATTTGTTTATGGTAAAGGATACCTTCTATCTTGGATAGCATATGCAGATGATTTTGATTACTCCTTCTGAGTAGATTGGTAAAATCCCTCCAAGCTAATGTAAATTTTCTTGTTAAATTTTTTTCTGCCCACGGCCTTCTTTTTCGACCAGAAAAATGTCAGTTACTAGTTGTGGGCCCTAGGCCGAATGATATAATAAATAATTTGGTTTCAATTTCTATTAATAATTCAACTTTAAAACCGTTAGATTTTTTCACTTATCCTGGAGTGCCGTATGGCCCCACGCTTTCATTGTGCCGTGCTTTAGTTTCAAAAGCATTTAATTGTAGGATTGCAGCAAGCTTTGGGGCAGTAATATCACTTTGCGATTATCTGTCTCACCGATCTCTGGCAAAAGTTTTTAATATTGTTGCTCTTCCTCAGGCCCTTCTTTTCTCCCCTTTACTTCCTTTTTCCACATCGAGTAATTTCTCAAATATCAAAACTACCTTCTTCAACTTTGCTAAATATCTTAGTTGGGTTTCAAAATTTGAGTTCAATTCTTTTATGATGGAGACTTATCGATTACAAAAAACAATAGAGCTAATTTTCTTTCTAAAATTCCTCGAATCCATCACAACATCGCTGAGGCTGACGGTTGAGTTATTATGCATGTTGTTTGCCTGTTGATCTGTTTTATGCGATACTGCCTTGTTATGTCATAGTTGTTGTTTTATATTTTTGGCCAGTTATGTATGCGTTTATTATGTCTTTAACTCTCAGATTTCTTGAGAATTAAATGAATTGAATGCAAATACTGATTTTGTTGAGCTGTGGTCGGGGAATCCAAGTGCCAGGGGCTAATGTTCCCCGATAAGCAATAATATTTTCTGAGGTCTGGAAAACAAAGTGTCTAGAGCTAATGCTCCCTCATAATCGAATAACCGATTTTGAGGTCTGGGAATCCAAGTGCCAGGGTCTAATGCTCCCCGACAAGCAATTAGTTTTTTGAGGTTGGGGAATCCAAGTGTGAGGGGCTAATGTTCCCCGACATGCAAACATTGATTTTGTTGAGTTGAGGTCGGGGAATCCAAATGCCAGGAGCTAAGGTTCCCTCATAATCAAATAATCGATTTTGGGGTCAGGGAATCCAAGTGCCAGGGGCTAATGTTCCCCAATAAGCAATTATGTTTTTTGAGGTCGGGGAATCAAAGTGTGAGGGGCTAATGTCCCCGACATGCAAATATTAATTTTGTTGAGTTGAGGTCGGGGAATCCAAATGCCAGGAGCTAATGTTCCCTCATAATCAAATAATCATTTCGGGGTCAGGGAATCCAAGTGCCAGGGGCTAATGTTCCCCCATAAGCAATGATGCTTTTGACATCAGGGAATCCAAGCATCCAAAGCTAATGTTCCTGCATAATCAAATGGCCCGGCACTTGGATTCCCCCACCTCAACTCAGCAAAATCAGTGTGACGTGTTGGGGAACATTAGCCAATGACACTTCGATTCCCTGACCTCAAAAACCATAATTGCTTATCAGGGAACATTACCCCCTGGCACTTGGATTCCCGAACCTCAAAATCGATTATTTGATTATGAGGGATAGTTAGTTCTGGACACTTCATTTCCCTAACCTCAACAAACATTAGTTGCATTTTTGCAGATACCATGGTATCTGGTACCCTGGTCTAAAGTCGTTTCTGCAGTTATTGTGGTATCTGATACCACAATCAAAAGGCTTTTTTGCAGGTATTGTGGTATCTGGCCAGTTAGCGTGGTATCTGATATTCAGATACTAAGGTCCGACTGTGGTAACTGGTCATGTATCTGAAAAGTCATCTACTTTCTTCAAATTTTGTCAGAATGATGAGAAAGAAGTTTAGCACTTAGTGATGTGACTGAATATCTGTTTTTCTTTTGGGACGACTTCAAAAAGCCCAATTCCAGCAATTGTAGTTTTTGCAGAGCAACCGTATATCAGATACCATGGTAACTGCAAAAAGGACTAATTGCAGATCCAGTTACCGTGGTGCAGATACCATGGTATCTGCAAAAACGCAACTATTATTGCTTATTGGTGAACATTAGCCCCTGGCACTTGGATCCCCCGACCACAACTCAACAAAATCAATATTTGCATGTCGGGGAACATCATCCCCTCACGCTATAATTCCCCGACCTAAAAAAACATAATTGCTTGTCAGGGAACATTAAACCCTGGCATTTGGATTCCCGACCTCAAAATCGAGTATTTGATTATGAGGGAACATTAGCTCAGGACACTTCATTTCCCCAACCTCAAAAAATATTACTGCTTATCAGGGAACATTAGCCCTTGGCACTTGGATTCTCTGACCACAACTCAACAAAATCAATATTTGCATGTCTGGGAAAATTAGCCCCTCACACTTGGGTTCCCCGATCTCAAAATCGATTATTTGCATGTCGGGAAACATTAGCCCCTGGCATTTGGATTCCCCGAGCTCAACTCAAAAATGCATGTCGGGGAAAATTAACCCCTCACACTTCGATTCCCCTATCTCTAAATCGATTATTTGATTATGAGGGAACATCAGCTCTGGACGCTTCAATTCCCCAAGTATTCAGTGAATGCTAGACCAGGGCACATCCATTCCCCAACTTGGAGGGGAAGATTAGCCCTAGCAAGTAGATTCTCCAATCTGTCAGGGAACATTAGCTCCTGACATGTTGATTCCCCAACAAACAGGGAACAATAGCGTGTGGAGTACAGGTTCCCAGATAGGGGAATGATAGACAGTGCCATTTATTTTCAAAGGACACTGTCACTTCTAGTACAGTAGAGGTGCGCTTATTTGAACACTTTTTTACCTTACTACCTTGGCTTTCTTACTTGGATATAAAAAAGTAAAATGGAAAAGAAAAATAACAACCTTGATATCAGCTAACAGCCAACTATTTCAGGGTTATCCTGGCACAAACTTGAAGCAGAAATTCAATTAAATTTCTTTGAATTTATTAAAAAGGTCCTTCTCTGACGGTTCGCACCGCCATCTTCTCCATTGAAGGTGCGTTCCTCCCGGCAAACTTTTTGAATTATAAAAACAAAACAGAGGTGTCAGTTGAGTCACTTTCATAGGTGAATGGTGAATTAGCAAATATTCAAAAAGTGACAAAAGCGTGAGTGATTATTACTAGTATTTATAGGAAAAAATGCCTGGTTTGGGTTTTAGTTTTGTCTTCTGCGATCATTCACTGTTAGCAAACGTTCAAATAAGCACAGCAGAAGCATACCTCTACTGTACCCAGAGTCAAATAACATCCTAAGTACAAACCTACTGTATTTGTACTGTATCAATCTAACTTTTCTTTAGTCATATGTCTGTTGTGTTGTCGTAAATTCTTGTGTTGTCCTTAAATTTGAGTGTTGATATGTGAAGTTGTCTGTTTGTCTTTTCTTTACAATGCCTTAGGCTAGAATTGTATTAAAAATCTTTACAGACCCATCAGAATTAGTCAAGCCTCATTTTTTATGCCACTGGCATGTCTGATGCTTTTGAGAAACACCAAGTTTACCGATATTTGCCATTAACATTGTACCTTACCTTACCTTAACATTAAGCATGAGTTGTCAAATTCAGTTTTTGAAAATTCTGACTCGGTTATTATTAGCCACAACTTAAAAAAAATTACTCACAGCTGTGGAACCTTTTTTGACAGCTTCTTGTGCGTATTCCACTTGGAACAGATGTCCGTCAGGGGAGAATACGGTGATGGCTCTGTCATAAGACATCTTTTCAGGTTAATTCAAAAGCACTGCCAAAATATTCGTCTAGGCACGCACGTTTTCTTCGAGCTTTCGGAGAGAGCGTAGAGTTAATAGCCGCGTTTTTGTAAAACTCCATTTTCCTTGACGCCGTTCTCCGTTCTGCCTTAAGCCCGTTTTTTGTTCAATGAGTTTCAAACTCGTTCTCCCTTGAGGTTGTTACAAAACCACTTATTGCACCAATTTTAAGCTGAGGGGCTAGTAGCTGAAAATCAGCATTTTCCGTACGATTTCCAGGGGCGGCAATTGGGTGGGGCAGGTGAGGGGGGGGGGGGAAAGCTGACAACTGGCTTTCCAACGGAGCTCAGAGCTACCCAGTAAGAATGTCCAGAAAAAAAAGTTTCTCATCAGAACTGTGACATTTGTTTTTCCTGGATAGCTCAGAGCCCTCTTGGGGCCCTGAGGGTCAGCAAACACTCGGTGCCTTTTCCTTTTACCCACAGTTTGTTTATCTTGTATACCGGTAAGAATTTTGTTTAAATTTATGTTTAATGTGGGTTTGGTGTGGTTTCGAGGCTGGTGGATAAGGCTAGCCGCACCAGGGTTGCAGCAAAGGCTACTCTGGTTCGTAAACTCGAGAAGAGGACTGATTTTTACTCTTATTTCAATTTTTTAATGTCTATTTCATCCTTCTTTCCCGCTTTCCTCTTCTGTTTTATCTTTTCTACCCTTGCTTTTCTGCAAGCACCCATATCCCTTATTTATTTTCTAGATGCCACCACCCCTCTAATTACTCGAGAAGACTAGGCACAAGAACAGACATTCTATGGGTTAAGGCTCATAAACAGGTACCACCACCACAACAAACTAGTACAGACCTGCAAAAAAGGAAAAAGCAGCTGAAACCATCCGATCTGCCACGGCTTCTTCTCTGCAATGCCCAATCTATGGGAAACAAAGTAGAAGACATGAACAGAATACTTCTAAATCAAAAGATAGACATAGCTTGTGTCACTGAGACTTGGGTCTCTTGCGCTGAACTTATAAGCATAGATGGTTATGAATGCTTTCTGGTCCCAAGGCCCGGACGCGACGGTCAACCAGTAGATCAAGGAGGAGGCGTGGCTTTCTACTGTCGTAATGGCCTTCGAAGCCGAATCCTGTCGCCGCCAGTGGCTAAGGATGATGAGATCGAAGTAAGCTGGCTTTGGCTCAGACCCAAGCTTCTTCCAAAAGCCGTCTCTTCAGTCATCGTTGGACTGGTCTACTATCCCCCTAGAGGTCCTTTCCGTAAACGCCTAATGTAGTATCTCCAACTCTCTACTGACTACCTCCGGTCGAGGTACCCATACGCTGGGCTGATAGTCTGCGGCGACTTCAACGATCTTAGCCATAAATGGATTAGTGAATCACTTTCCTTGAGGCAAGTCGTGAAAATCCCAACCCGGAAGGACAAAGTATTAGATCTTATCTTTACATCCATGGAAACCCTGTACTCTGAGCCTCTGGTACTCGCTCCGCTCGGTAAGAGTGACCATAATTGCGTCGTTTGGTTGCCTATAGCTTCGTACCCAAAAGAACCGCAAAGAAAAATTAGCTTTCGCTGTTACAAGCCAGAGTCAATCCAGCTCTTCAAAAAGGACCTCTGTGAACTAGATTGGCGACATTTGTACTACTCAGATAGTGCAAACGCCATGGCTGAGTTCCTTCTGCTCCAAGCTGTCTGAACTCCATGATCAGCACTTTCCTGAAAAAACAAAGCTAATTAAACCAAACGAAAAGCCATGGGTCACTCCAGAAATTAAAGAGATGATAGCGGAGAGAGATAGAAAATTTGCATACTGCGGAAACGACGCTGAGTACAAAGTTTTCCCGGAATCGTGTAGCTAATGCGGTGCAGAAAGCGAGAAAACAATACGGGTCTAAAATAACAGCGAAGCTCCTTACAACTGAGCCAAGGAAGTTCCACAAAGTCGTACAGAGTTTGCTTGGAAAAGAGAAAAAGAAAGTGGAAGTTTGCGACGAGAAGGGTGACAAACTCTCAGCTGACAGAATAAACGAGCACTTCGCTTCTATCTGCAGGAAGTATCCGCCCCTAGCCTCACTACCTCCTCCTCCCCTCCCCCCAGCCGCTGAAATCCCAACCATCGAAGAACACCTGGTTTTCAAAGAGCTTAAAAAAATCAACCCACGCAAATCCGCCTACCCAAACGAACTACCACCACGAATAATTCGTGAATGCGCACTTGAACTCTGCACCCCACTTACTGCTTTGCTCAATCAGTCAGCTTGTGAAGGCATCTTTCCCGATGTCTTCAAGAAAGCAGTAGTGACCCCTATACCAAAGAAACCACAACCAAACGGCCTTAACGACCTTCGCCCAATCTCACAAACATCTGCGTTCGCGAAGATATTCTGAATCCTTTATTCTGAGATGGTTGATGGCTGACATCGGTAACAAGCTCGATGACAGGCAGTTCGGATTTCCGTCCGGGCTACAGCACGGTTCACTACTTAGTACGACTCCTAGACATGACTTTAAAACACCTAGAACTACCAGGCAGTTTTGTGGATTGCCTAATAGGTGATTTTGTCAAGGCCTTTGACTACCTTTGTCACAACGTCGTTATAGGAGAGGCAGAGCTGATGGGAGCCAGACAAATTGTCCTTAGGTTGGTCGCCAGCTACCTTCACCAGAGACTCCAATGTGTGCTGCTGGAGGATGGCGAAATCTCAGATTTTCTTCCGATTACATGTGGAGCCCCTCAAGGCGGTAAACTTGGGCCTTCTTGCTTCACAATCGTAATCAACTCCTTGATCATAAAGATCACGGAAAGGCTTAAGTTTGCAGACGATTTGACCCTTCCCATCCTCCGATCAATAAATGACCTACCTGATAAATGCCCTGTCAGAAAGGCATTTGAGACTCTTTGCAAGGAGGCTGAGCAACTGAAACTGACTGTCAGCTCAGAAAAGAGCACACTCATCAGATTTAACTTCCTGAAACAAGATGCACCTGCTACAGATTATGTCCTTAGTTCGAGCAAAACCATCAAGATCCTGGGACTTCATCTGGACGAGAACCTAAGCATGGAGACACATGTGTCAAAAATAGTCTCGAAAACATCATACCTACTCAAGTTCTTCGCTAAACTACGGAGGTTCGCCATCCCCAAGGACACAATGGTAACATGTTATAAAACATACATTAGACCTGCCACCGAGTACGCCTGCGCAGTTTGGCATCCGATGATAACACAGAACCAGAGTTCTAGGCTAGAATCCCTACAAAAACGAGCATGCAAGATGATCCTCGGACTGTCGTATGTGACGTACGAGGATAGCGTCGAGAAACTTAAAATCCCAACACTTTCGAAGAGACGTCACGATCTAACCATGGCATTTGGCACGGAATGTCTTAGATCAGAACACCATCGTGACATCCTACCCGAATTCTCCCCCCTCCCGAACTATCGAACACGGCGTGCCGAAAAACTTAAGGGACTCGATCCACTCCTCCAACCACCACCGACAAAATCAAGTCAACGCTACACAAAGTCGTTCGTGCCATATTTCATCCGTCATCACAACCTGAAAATAGAAGGAAAAGAAGACAATGAAGAGTTTTGACGAAATGTGGATTAATTGTATATATTGAGTGTTTTATTTGTGTATTTCATGACGCGCATAAATTGTTGACCTCCCAGGTTATTTTTTTTCTTTGTGTAAAGATATTGGGCAAATAAAAATGATTCTGATTCTGATTCTGATCTATATTCTAACATTGTAGTATGTACTCCTCAAGACTATATGTCCTGTTCAGTCATGTTGAAGCTCAACCTTGTTAACATTACCACAAATTTCGGAACCTTTGTTACTGAATCAATGAAACAGGAAGATCCATTTATGACATCCTTTTTCTTCTTCATTAATTTCGTGAAAATAGGTAATTTTATCCATTTCCAAACCGCTTATACGAGAATGGAATAGAGAACGGAGAACGGTGTGTTTACAAAAAACGCGGCTAATCTGTCCGGCGTATACTCGTGTACTCTTAATGACTCAATCTCTCTCCAAAGGTCCAAAGAATAGCAGAGGAACTATCCGGACGTTCCAAACTAACCACTTTCCATTCAACCAAAAAATCTGTCTACTGGAACTGGAAGACATTTAAGAGGCCAAAGTTCAGTCAGTTTCTCCGTCTTTAGGCCCGCTCCGGTCTCACGCAGCTAATTAAGTTGGAAATCCGAGCTGACCTCGTCTCCGATGTCGATACGGATCCCCTAGAAAAATCCAATCGAACCGAATGCAGCTGCTTTTGAACATGTTTTTGGTTGTCTCACATCATCTTTTCTCGTTAGTCCGTTGCAACCGTGCTCGTCCGGGCCCTGGCTGGGAAAACCTCGAAATGGCCGCTTCCGATAGGTTACGATCGCTTCCGAAAGCTTACGATTGCCAGTGGAGGACCCACTTAACTACGAAACCCAAGTATTTCGCACGGCCAGAAGTTGGCGTCACTTCGAGCTTCCATCGCCACTCAAATTCGGTCCCTGTTTTGTCTGTTTATGCGACAGTCTGAAGGCTACGTTGTTGCTCCCTAGCTCCCTAGTGTCTGACTTCAATCTCAGCTGTTTTTGTCTGATCAGCCCCCCCCCCCCCTCCTCTCGAAGTCAGAAATCAGACCCGTGTTTTGTTATTTTATTTACGCTGAAGACTGGAGAAAAAATATACGACTACATGCAGTCAACGGGAATTTTCTAGAATAGCATCTTCTAAGCAGTAACTTTCAAGTGTTGATCGCTGGTCAAAGCTAGACGTTGAAGGAACTCGGGCATGGCGGGAGGATCTAAGGAAAACATCAAAATATCAGAAACCAACGCTGAATAGTACTTGTACATAAACAAGCATAGGCCTACGAATTCTGGCATTATCCAGACACTGAAGAATAAACCACTTTGCGGATAAGTGTCTCCATCACTTTGCAGTGTCCGTCATATCAAGAACGAATAATTAAATAGAACCTCTGTCTTTGGTACCATGCAGCGACTATGAATACCCCGACAAAACTGAGCGGATCCAGGGGTATTTATTGTAGCTTTTTACCCGTCTACTCTGCTTCCGTCTTCGACGTTGCTCATTGCAGGGAAAGAACATGCATAGGGCGTACTCTGCGCGCTAACCCACTCTTGAGCGCGTCCAAAGAACCAATCAGCTTTGTCTTCTACTTTTCCTCAAGGTGGTTACGCAGTGATAGCTAATTGTAGAGGTAACGAAATGTGATGTGTCGCGAAGCTACTAACATCCGCTCGTTCACAACGGAAAAAGTACGGGGAAATACTCGACTCCGCATAGTCATAGTACAGAGATAGGGAGACGGAGGTTCTATCTGATTGTTTGTTCTTGGTCATACTCAAGTTCCCGCGCTTAGTTCTGAAGAGAGGGCACAACCTAAACTGCGAGCAGGACTTGTTCTCGAGAAACAACCCTAAAGGCCCATTCACAACGGGTTTTAGCTAATACTCGCTACCAGCCAGTTCCGGAAATCGCTGTGAGACCGAGAATTAGCTGGGTTTCTGCCGTTCGAAATTGATATTGGTGCCAGTTTCGGATACCAGCTAATCTCGCACCCAAGTTGAAATCAGTTCATCTTTTCAAGGTATCAGATTATTTGGGGAATATTCTGATTGGCTAGAACCATTCCACTACTTGCTGTCATGAAAACCGAAAGTAAATTTAGGCCATTGCTGTTCGGTTTGACATGGTTCAGCATTAGCCAATCGGAACATTCCTGAGTACTCATCTAAGTAATGTGATTGGCTAGTACCCTGAGGTTGAACTGATTTCAACTCGGGTGCGAGACTAGCTGGTACCCGAAACTGTCAACAATATCAATTGCGAACGGCAGTAACCCAGCTAATTCTCGGTCTCAGAGCGATTTCCAGAACTGGCTAGTACCAAGTATTAGCTGAAACCCGTTGTGAATGGACCTTAACACTCCGAATTTCTTGTGTGGACCGAAGCAAGGCTCATGTCCAGAGTCAAGAGAACAAACAGCCCCTTCATCGCGGCGTGTCCAAGGGTTGTTATAAGGGCGATTTTTGTTAATTCGCTTTCCGATAAACAAAACGAGAATCCGCCGAGCACAAGGAAGGAAAAAGTCGCTGAGACTCAGTTGCACCTTTACAACTTCTCGCTGACTTGCCGAAATCATTTTCCACTCGCGAAGTAGATTCGCTTTCCATGTGCTGGCGCGAGAACAGCTTTTCAACGCCTTTTTGGGATCCCAAAACGTAAGTGGAGGGATACCTATGACATCGCAAAAGTTGCTCTTCTGTCCGTCTGTACGTTCGTCCATCTGTCCGTCCGTCCGTCCGTCTCTGCGCGCTATAACTCTCGAAGGGAATGAGGTATTTTGATGAAACTTGGTGTGAGGATTCATTGGGTCAAGGGTAAGGTCAAGTTCGTAAATAGGCTCTGTAGCCCTACTTTTAGGGGTAGGGGAGGGGGTTCAAACTAAGGGACAAACAAAATATTTTTAAACGGCTAATGTGATAGTTGATTATGGTGTAAGAAGGCATGCTGAGCACAATAGTGAATCCGGAATCCGGCAAAAACCGGAAAGTTGGTTAAAAGTAAAAGTTTAATTTGAAGTTGATCAAATGGCCGATTTTGGTGTAAGAAGACATGCTGAACACGGTGATGAAAACCATTTTCTCATCGAACAAGTAGTTCGTCCGGCATCCGACAAAAACCGGAAAGTTGGTAGCTATAATCGTAAAGCTTTGGGAAATTTGTACAGCACGTTCTGAGCTCCTTCTATACTATTTCGTTCTGGCGTCACTCATGTTCTGCGAAAGAAGGAGATTAAAAAGATAAGATTATGTTATTTCAAATATGCAAAGCACCTGCTCCACTTGTCGAAATTATGTCACAACCATACATTGACGGAGAAATTCAGAATTCAAGATGCAAGTGTTACCCTTTGGGTTGTTTCCTCGTCGCTTTCAAAAATCATGGAGAACAGGGACCAACCAGTACGACGTCGTCCACTGCTTCCTGACCGAAGATTGAAAATTAAGTGTCTTTTTCGGTGTGTTTATGTGTTTTGTTTATTTCTTCTCCACCTTTTCAAAATGGCGGGTCATACATAAAACTTACTTACTTTGGAAAGCGAAGCCACTTTTAGCCGAAGTCGCAAGAACAGCTGGCGCATAAGCTCGCGGAGCTTTCCAGACCGCCAGAATCGCCTTTAGTCAGTCGGAGCCTTATTTAGAGTGTACAGTTAAGTACAGATGCGCGCCACTGCGGACTAACGGCGCAGCAAGCCCCAAAGCGGCAAAAGCAATGCGCTCAATGGGACTGGTTTCTAATCCGAGCACTTCTATTTGAATTTTTTCTATCCCGAATACACTCTAGGCTTAGAAAAGACGGAGTCCATAATTAATTTGCTTCCCTCACTGGTAAAATCGACACAAGCACTTATTCATCGCTCTTAGGAGCATCATGCGAAAGCAATCATAACAAGAGCTGTAAGCTAATATGGCACTTGCATGGGTTAAGACGTTTTGATTGATCAAAAGTAAGTTTCGACTTTGCGGTTGAGATGCATACTCTAAGGGAGCTGGAACTTCATTTGTAAGCAAAACCCTAGAGGCAAAAATGCTAAAAGGCTGATGGGCATCATGAAAATACATATTGCTTAAAAGTATTTTTTTTTTACTTTGAGGTCAAGATTGTTACTTTAAAGGACACCTGAACAATGAAACCATACTTGAACACACCAAGGAGAATGCATTTAAAGACATGGCCACGGAGAGCATTCTTTTCCTGAGCGTTAAGTTTTTAAAATAGGGATGTTCGTTTCTGGAAGTTTGCACATGCAGACTCCAAGACAAAAAGCGCAATTCGTTCAAATCTTGTACAGCGCTGGACAGATCGTATTGGAATTTCTTCTAGATACGTTTGGGCTTAACTGGTTAAAAAATATTCCAGAAGAAGGGTTGATTGGAGACATTTGTTCATTTCTAAAACTTTTCGGTACTGAAATAAGGACAGATGCAAAATGAAGCAAAAGTCATAGCTTGGAAACACTGTTTCGTATTTGGATTGGGTTTTCTGCAGGCAATGTTAACGGAAGTCATACAGATAGGGATGATACTTGGTACTCTTCATTCAGGTGTGCTTTAAGGAATAATCAGATTTGAGAAGTAGCTATTTCTAAGCAAATGCTGTCAAATCTCCAATATTCCAGCGAAGTTTCGTCGTCCTAGCACATCTGGAAGTACCTTAACTCGCGATCACCGGAATCCCAGACCCCCCCGCCAACTCCACCCACAATACCCGGAGCCAACCCTGTTCTGTAAATGATTAATCCAGAGCATCTGTTTGTCATTCCCACGAAGTTCGATCCAGATCACACCAGTCTAAGTTGGTCAAGTATTTTTCGCCCTCCCCCCAATAATTGGATTCGGTCCGTAAATGAAACAGATCACAAGAGAAAAATGTCCTCTGTTCAATTATTAAATTTCACTCGAATCCGATCACCCGTTCCAAAGTTACGCATGACTCAATATTCCGGATCCCCTCCCTCAACTCCCCCCCCCCCAAGATTATCATGTCGTGAAAATCCCAAAAAACGGAATTCCGGGAAACCCCATCCCCTAACCCCCTTCAAGTGTCCGGATCCAGTGAAATTGTGTAAAAGATTTACATGGAGCACATGTTTGTTCTTCCCAGCAATTTTCACTCCGAGACCATCATTATAACCGTTTCTGGAGATTTCCGCCCCCCCCCCAACTCCCCCACGGTGCCCGTAGCCAATCCGATTTAGTAAAGGATTTACCTAGAGCATCTGCGTGTTCTTTCCACAAAGTTCCATCCCGATCTCTCCATTCTAAACGGGTCAGTATCCCCCCCCCCCCAATAGTTGCCGGATCCGGTCCGGACATGAAAAAGATCACCAGAGAAATGTCCTCTGTTCAATTCTTAGATTTCACTCGAATCCGATCACCCGTTCCAAAGTTACGCATGACTGAAAATTTCGGATTCCCCTCCCTCCACTCCCCCCACCATTATCAGATCGAAATTTGTTTTATTCTGAAGTCAGTTTGATCGGGTCCCTGATATACCTGCCAAGTTTCATCGTGAAAATCCCCAAAACCGCCATCACCGGAATTCCAGGAAACCCCTACCCCCACCCCCTAAGTGTCCGGAACAAGTACAATTGTCTAAACGATTTATCTAGAGCAGATGCTTGTTCTTCCCAGCAAGTTTCACTCCGATCCTTCCATTCGAACCGTTTCTTGAAATTTCCGGTCTCCCCCCAACTCCCCCCTGGCTACCGAATCCGGTCAAGACGTTAAATGGGACATCACAGATCTGTAACTTATTCTGTTATTAAGTTTCATTACAATCCGATCACCCGTTCGAAAGTTACACACTTCTCAATTTTCCGGGATTCCCCTGCCCTCCACTCCCCCCAAAATAGTCGGATCGGAAAACTGATTATTTCTAAGTTTGTTTGGTCGGGTCTCGGATATGCCTGCCAAGTTTCATGGTCCTAGCACAACTGGAAGTACCCTAACTCGAAAAAGTGTGACAAAATGCCCTAAATTTTCAAGTTTCCAGCGCCCTCTACTCCCCCGCATATGGTCGGACCGGGAAACTGATTATTTCTAGGTTAGTTTAGTCGGGTCCCAGATACGCATGCCAAGTTTCATTGTCCTAGCACATCTGGAAGTACCCTAACTCGAAAAAGTGTGACAAAATGCCCTCAATTTTCAAGGTTCCATCGCCCTCCACTCCCCCGCATATGGTCGGATCGGGAAACTGATTATTTCCAGGTTAGTTTTGTCGGGTCCCTGATATGCCTGCCAAGTTTCATTGTCCTAGCACATCTGGAAGTACTCTAACTCGAAAAAGTGTGACAAAAAACTCGGACCGACCGACAGACTGACAGACGGAATTGTGATCGGTAGCACTTGAGCACTTGATTCCACGTGACATAGAGAGATTGCACCCTACCCGATGAATACGGATATTGCTATATCTTCATCACGGGATAATAGCAACAAAGTTTGACATTGGGAGGTATAGGATTTTGAACTTTGAAATTAAATTATCGGTGTTTTATCATCATTCTGAGCCAGAGACTTGCTGGAAATGTTAATTGGGCTATTCCTTAACCGTATAATTCTATTTTTGCAAAAGAGTTTCCATAAAGTAAGAGCTTGAGGCAAGTTTGAACACAAAAACGGAGTCTAGAATCCTATTGGTCGGCGATGGCGCGGATTTGAAAAATTTGTCATAATCGACCAATAGGACGAGAATTCGGCTTTGCTTACAAACTTTGACGCCTTCAAACTCTTACTTCCATGGAAACTCTTTTGCAAAAATAGAATTATACGGTTAAGGAATAGCGCAATTAACATTCCAGCAAGTCCCTGGCTCAGAATGATGATAAAACGCCGATAATTTAATTTCAAAGTTGAAAGTCCTATACTTCCTAATGTAAAATTCTCTCGTTACGATACCGTCCGTTTTTGTCGTGTATGGTGCAATCTCTCTATACCATCCGGCAAAGACCACGGCCGAGCTTCGTTGACACAAATACCGCTGCAAGTTAGAAACATCGCTACAGACTAACCACGCTACCACAGTGTTTCGGATGTCGCTGGCGGCATTGGTGTCAAAACAAGCTCGGCCGCGCTCTTTGTCACGGCAATGGAGTACTATGTTACGCGGAGTCTACGCTGTGGAAGTCTTATTTATACACCAATGTAACTTTTGTTTAAATACATCTTCCTTGTGTTATTCATTTTCGCGAAGAACTTATTACATCTGCAACCTATCAGGTTTACTTACGTGTTCTTAAGTCACAGCATGTTTGAAATTAGTTGTTTTAAGTGGCACTTCTAGTCAAGGTAGTTCGCTGAGAATCTAGTTTCTACAAACCACGAAATTCCGTAGTTCGTTCACCACCCACAAAAGTATTTGGTTATCACAGACGTAGAAGCATCATGAGACCACTCTTAGAACTCAACGGCATTTTATAAAGAAGATTTCTTTAAATCGCTTCTTTCTAGTCGAGATGGTTCTACTACGTTCGACAAAGGACGAAGTTTCGTAGTTTTTTCGCCACCCACAATAGTGTTTGGTCATCACGTTCCTAGCAGCATCAGGAGAGGCCATTCTTAGAACTCGGCGTCATTTTATAAATAGGATTTCTGGCTTCTAGTGGAGGTAGTTCTACTAGGTTCGACAAAGGATGAAGTTTCGTAGTTCATTCACGATCGTTACTAAATCTTCAATACTGGAACTTCTGAGCTGAACCGAGGACAAGATATGCCCAAAAGTTGCCTGTACAAAATACACTTTTGTACACTACATTTTCATCAGCGTTCACATATTTCGGGTTTTCACCGGATTTCGGCCGAAATAATCCCATATCACGTGTCAGCACATTGGTTGACCAACATATGAACCCACTGATAAGATTTGTTAGGCCATTTTGTTCATTCCAAATTTGGCTTTTCATTGGAATGAGAACAAACTATCCGACCGAGGAAAATATAGCAACATATCCTGATCTAAGATCTTCTTCTATTCCAGTACTGACCCCTTCATCAAGATCCAAATTTTCGGCTATCGGCTTATCACCCCCTGTTTCAGCGCGTCTTTTCAGATCTTCTTTCGGCCTCCTCATCCCTTTGTCAAGATTTGTTTCGCCCCTAAATTTCCACGCCTCTTCCCACTTTCCACCGACTGAGAAACCCGAACCCATCTTGTAACCCGTCCAAGCAATTAACTAATAAATTTCAACAGAAAGTCGATCTTGATTGGTACCCCAGTTTTGGACAGAGGGCCGGATGATGCTACCAAATTCCCCTACTGACGGCAAATTGGCTTAGACAGACCGGGCAGTACGCACAATGGACCCACTCGCTTAAATGGATGGGGGTATTAATTGAAATCCGGTAGCAAGCTACGTTTTGCTAGTGCTAGATTATCACTTACTGAAGTCAAACCATCCAGTCGTTCCGGCGTCCGCCCGTGCTGAGAGTAACGCATGGCGAAGGGCATTCAGAGCTGACACAGCTAGCACCAGAGCTGGTTCACCGGTTGCTAAAAGATAAACGCTATCAACCAGGATAACCCATATTCTTTTTGTCCGAAAAATAGTAGTGTCCGTCTGTTCTTTTCATATTTTGGTTCATTACATGAAGAAACTAGACAGACTGGTTAGCTAAATATATGTCCTAGCGACATTTTATTTCTAAGCAGAAGTCTTATGGCAAAACTGATCATGGGCTTATGGGCTCATGAAAATGTAGATTTTGCTTAACAAAAAATTGTTTGTACTTTGCGGCTAAGATGAGTCCTTTTTGAGTTCGTGGGAACTGGGAAGTGACAACTTATATATAATCTTGTTCAGTCTCTAATGTTCAAGCCATCATTGTTCGAGCACATCTGGAAGTACCTTAAATCGCGATCACCGGAATTCCGGACTCCCCTCCAACTCCCACCGAGTGCCGGAATCGGGTCCGGTTCTGTCACTGATGTATCTAGGGATTATGCTTGTTCTTCCAACCAAGTGTCATCCCAATCGCTACACTCTAAGCGGGTCACAAAATTTCCGTTTCCCCCCCCCCCCCGACTCCCCCACATTGATCGAATCCTGCCCGAACTTGAAATGGAAGATCTGAGACATGATTTCTTTCCGAATATCAAGTTTCATTAAGATCCTATCACCCGTTCAAATGTTGGACATATCTCAAGATTCGGGATTTCCCCTTCCTCCACTCCCCACGATGGTCAAATCGGAGAAACGAATGTTCTTCCCCCATAAGTCCTAGCACATGTGTAAGCATCTTAAACTCCGGATCCCCGGAATTTCGGAACCCTCCCTCCAACTGCCCCAACCCCGGGTCCGGTCCGGATGATTCTGGTCTTGTCAACTATTTATCAAGGGCTTGTGCTAGTTCTCTCCACCAAGTTTCATACTTATCAGTCCAATCGGCAAATGTCACACGATTTCAGCCCACCGCTTCCACCCCCCCCCCCCCCAAAGTCACCGGATTCATTTCGGACTTGAAGTGTGACATCTGAGACACGAGGTCTTTCCAAATATCAAGTTTCATTACGATACGATTCCCCGTCAAAAGTTATACATCAATCTTCCGGATTCCCCCTCCCTCCACCCCCCTCCCAGTGGTCGGATCGGGGAAGTGACGATTTCCAAGTTAGTTTGGTCGGGTGGGTATAGTGTCGCGTTTAATTCTGCTTTAGATTTCATGGGTCTTCGCTCTCGAAGAGCAGAAAGTGAAAAGTAGAAAGATTCCCGGGAAAGATTTTCACCATGCCTTCACTCGCAGGAAAACCTTCCTTAGTTGTCGTTTCGGTCAGAACTTACTTTTAGATCTGAGAACTCCTGCAACGTTCTCAACGTTACTGAGCATTGTGACGTTGAACTCGATGGGGATATCGAAGACAGTGGGCAATTTGTAGTGCTGCAAAAGAAACTTAACTTTAGAAAATTCACTCATAACACAGGACGCGGAGATACACAACACAGTTTCCAAGGAGCTCATCGGTCGGAACATCGGTTATGCTAATTTTTCCGTATTTTACATCAAACTACGGGGATAAAGAACAAGACTAACAAGAGCTGTAAGCTCATATGGCACTTGCAGCTGTACGTAGTAGGTAAGGGCTCTGTCAGAATGACCGGGTCCCTGGTATGCCTGTCAAGTTTCGCCTTGAAAAACGCCATCATTCAGTCCAACTATGCAAACGATTTATCTAGAACAAAGGCTTCTTCTTCCCAGCAAGTTTAACTCCGATCTGTCCATTCTAACCGTTTCTTGAGATTCCCAAACACCCCCTCCCAACTCCCCCATAGCTGTTGAATCTGCTATCATAAGCTGAGAGGAATCATTTGATAAAAAGTACTTTTTGACTTTGCAGTTAACATGCGCACTTTCAGGGAGCTTTAACTTCATTCGGGTGCAAAACCCTCGAGGCAAAAATAATAATGGACTCATGGGGTCATTAAAATGTATATTTCGATTAAATTTATTTTTCTTACTTTGTGGTCAAGATTGGTACTTTAAGGAATAGTCGAATTTGGAAAGTGGCGATTTCTAAGCCAATCTTGTCGAATGTCTAATATTCCAGCCAAGTTGCATCGTCCTACCAAATCTAGAAGTAGCCTTACGTACCTTAACTCGTGATCATCGGAATTAAGACCCTCCCACCACCCACCTCAAACTCCCCCACAGTCGCCGGAGCCAATCCAGTTCTGAAAACGATTTATCCAGAGAATTTGTCTGTTATTCCCACAAAGTTCCATCCCAGTCTCTCCAGTATCAGCCAGTCACGTATTTTCCGGTCTCCCCCCCCCCCCCCCCATCTGTTGTCGGATCAGGTCTGGACATGAAAAAGGACATGAAAACTCATTCCAATCCGATCACCCGTTCAAAAGTTACTCACTACTCAATTTTCCAGATTCCCCCGCCCTCCACCCCCCCAGATGGTCGGATCGAGAAACTGATTGTTTCCAAGTTAGTTTGGTCCGGTTCCTGATATGCCTCCCAAGTTTCGTCGTGAAAATCCTCAAAACTGACATCACCGGAATTCCGGCACATCTGGAAACCCTAACTCGAAAAAGTGTGACAAACTGCCCTAGATTCCTCCACCCTGCACTCCCCCGCAGATGGTCGGATTGGAAAACTGACTATTTCCAGGTTAGTTAGGTCGGGTCCCTGATATGCTTGCCAAGTTTCATCGTCCTAGCACATCTGGAAGTACCCTAACTCAAACAAGTGAAACCGACCGACCGACCGACGGACAGACCGACAGACGGAATTGCGATCGGAATATGGCACTTGAGCCAGAGGCTCTAAGTGCCATAAAAACAACATAAGTATTTGGGACTGTTGTTGTCTACAGACGACAAAAATGAGCGAGTATTATTAGAATGTTGGGACATAACGACTTGCGACTTGCGAGATTACGAATACTTGTACAGGAAAAGAGCCAAAAAAGAATGTTTTAAAGTTTAACTGAAAAGCCAACTTATTTTAGTGTCATTTAATTGAAAACACTGTATAATTTGGATTCTGCTAAGTTTTTTTTCCACTATCTGCTGTAGTTATGACGTTTAGAATATCTTCGGCCGTCTCCATAACGTAAATTCTACTATGAAGCGGGAAGTTTAAATCTCAACACAAACGCGGCTTTTCAGTGGGCAGTGGTGACGTTGGTGAAGACTGCTTAGTCATACAATAGAAATATAAGCGCATAGAGGTCCCACAAATCACACGGGAATTTCACTATTTGAAAATCGATTATCGTGGATAGCGGACCAATGAAGTAACGCATTTTGAGCGGGTCTTCAAGCCAATTTAAGTGAATAGGTGATGGATAACTAGATCGTCCTATCCCATCCCGTTGAAGTTGAGCTTTAATGTGCTGCTTGTTGTTTAAATCTTTTCAGATCTGAAAACCTAAGACTTAGACCAAATTGGCTCAGCTTCGCTCTCCATACTCTAGTTCAGAGCAACCATACGGTATAGTTCCTATTAGTCCACCAACGATCATCACCATCATCACCGTTTATAACTAAATCTCCGCTAGGATCTGTGTTTAATTACATTCGTTCGCAGAAGAAAAGGTGCGAGTTGACCATGAGAGCTTCGGACTACCGTTCAATCCAAAAGTGAAAGCTTCTCTAGTCCCTCATGAATCTAATGTACTATCTCTGTGCCATGGATGATGATGATGAGGCCAGGGTGGATAAATAGAGACAAATCCGCTTTGAGAGCTGAACTGGTCTAAGACCAGTACTCTATATGACTAAGTCCAAAATACGACAGTGATTCTCAGGAAGAAGGAGTAAACGTGTCCGTAGTGACTCAAACTCAATGACTCAAATCCCGAGTCAGCGCAGCTGTGACACCGTTTCTTTCGTTCTTCCGCGGGTACCCGCAGATTCTGCATAGGAAGGGAGAGATAGTCATCAAGTGTATTGACCATATTCCGGTTCAGCGCTTCGAAGCGGACTAGTTTCTGTTAATCCTCTATACCTCACCGTCGGCACTTGGATCAGACTTAGTATAAGAAACCTGGCGAGGTTCCTCAGACTGGCCAGTCTGCGCAGTGAAAAGCGTTTGGGTGGGGTTTAGTGTAGTAGTGTGACCGTTTATCTTTGTATTTACATGTTGTTATTTATTTGTGTTTGTTATGGCCTTTTGTGCTTTAAGACAACTAAATATCAAATATCATGGTAAAAACAGATCCACAGGTTAGTGAGTGAAAAATCTGTCATCTGCGTCCCAGGTAATGGAGGTTTTGCATATCTCAGCAGTGAAAGTAACCCACTACCTCATGGAACCGACTTTTTCTTTTTTTTTAAAGTTTATTTTCAAAATTCCTTCACAGGCAAGCCGAACATTGGATTTTTCGTCATAAATATAATAACATAAACATCTTTGTCATAATTTTGTCATAAATAATAAACTTATATACAATTCGAATCACTGTAAGTGATCATTTACAATCACATTTGTATCAGAACTGAAAATCAAATAAGTTACGACGAATTATGCATACTAGGATTCAAACAATTATAAAATATACGATGAATTAAACATTTTGACTAATGACGGTACGAAGCCTTTTTTGTATCGGTCATGAGATGCAGAAACAGGATGTAACCTAGGAATCGGCTGCGAAACCATTCGCGCAGGTCTAGGCCGAACGGGTTCAAACTCAGGTGGGAAAATGTCTCGCAGACGAGGATTCTCAAGCGTCTTAACTCCAAATTTAAGGCACATTTTTTCCCGACATTGGGCCAAGGATTCCAGCATGAAACTCCGAAGAAGCTCAATGTATGGCACCTTTGGCGATTTAGAAGTAACAAGGAGGGCTCGGAATTGCAATCTCTCCAACGAATTTGACTGATCGTGTCACACCGAAGTGCCATACCTGACAACAATATTCTAAAGTGGGGCGGATAAAAGACAAGAAATTTTTTAAAAGGTGCCCCGTAGGGACGCCGTAACGGGATAATAATTTGAGGGATCGGATTGCCATGTTACCCATTTTAAGCATGCTGTTCACTTGTTTGTTCCATTTTAAGTCATGGGCAATATGGGTTCCCAGTAACTTTATTTGTTTTACACACTGGGCGGTGGGGAGGGGTGGGTAAAAGTCCGGCATGCTTTTTAAAAATGATATAGTTAGAACCAACGACTTTTCCATGTTGACGACCATGTCATCCATAGCTGCCTCATCACAGATATTATCGATGATAACCTTAGCACTGCTTTTAAGATTTCTTCTGCACACTTCAAGCAGCGATAGGTCGTTCACGAATTTCCACCTGTCTGCGAAAGAAAGAGCGAGCTCACTGACCGTAACAAAAAAAAAGAAGCGGTCCCAACAGAGTACCCTTGGGTACACCGCAAACAGTGCCGTCTTTACCCTTAGGCCGGTTAGGCCTGTGCTGGGGGCCAGGGAAAACGAGAGCCCAAGCGGCCGGTGGGAATTGTTGAGAAATCAGGCTACTGTTGCTATAGCCGTGTTGCCTTGTTCATTGCAATCCAGGTGTGACCGGCTACGATGCACCGTCATTTATGTTCAGATGTGAAATCAGATTCCAAAATTATATTCAGATGTGACCAGTGGGGCCGGACGAAGAATCGTTTGTGCTATTGTGTTTTTACGTTTGTGACTAATGAAATGGGGCCAAAAGCCCATGGATGGGCCTAGGGTCCAACAAAAGTAAAAGACGACACAGACCGCAAAAAATAGGTAAAATAAGTGAAAATACCGTTTCGTACTTAGTTTGCTGTGTTCGGTTTGACAGAAATTTGCAACAATTCGTACCAGAAACGGCTCAATTTTAGATTTATATAGGAGTTTGGCAATGAGCTTGCTGTGGTTAATTAAATCAGACACATTTTTTTAGGTCTAAGCTATAGACCTAAAAAATTCGCTATGTGTACGCAAATGATGGTTATGAGGCAATACGCCCCTCATGAAATTCTTCTCAGATTAGTTCTTTTTTGGCCGCTAGGTGCGCTATCGTAAAGAAAACAATGACACGTTACTTCCTTGTGTACGTTTATCCAGGTTTGTTTTGCTATTTTCGATTCCTCTTAGGCGTAACCATGTTTAAAACTGTTTAAAATGCCTCTTCCCCTCTTTTTGCTTTACCCAACTCTGTTTTGTCAAGCGTCATCAAGTTTGTCATTTCTGGCTTCCGACTTAAGTGCTGAGTGCCTACTGTCTTTTCCACAGGGCTAATGCGCGACTCGATATGAAGCGAAAGACTAATCGCTCATTCACCCGTCAGATAACTTATCCCCATATCTCACGTGTGATTGTTATTGTTCCTCTAGCGCGTCTGGCGGCAATTCATCATCAGATTTTATGAAGGAAGTATGGGGACTAACAGAAACTAGTCCGCTTGGAGCGCTGAACTGTAATAAGGCCAATTGCCGAGGAGCTGGGAAGGGGAGGCTGCAATCCATAAAACATCCTCATTTTCTCCTCTCTGTCGGGTTGCCTTGATTCGTTTTCGACGACATATGAATTCGACTTACCCAGGTACCGTTGGATATAAGCTTTCCAGTTTCTCTGTCCCTCTTCACTTGTTCTGTCATGTAGAGGCCAAGACCTTGAACGAAGGCACCTTCGATTTGTCCGATGTCAATCCACGGGCTTACTGACCGACCGGCGTCCTCGACTAGGTCAACGCGCAGGATCTACAAGATCAGATAATTGCAAATGGCGCCTTGCAGCTAAGAACTCCCCCACTATAGGTAGATAGATGTTTAATGAAGCCCTTGGGCCATGAACGAAAAAATACAAAACAGTGCAACAGTACATTTACATTCATATACGAGTGAACTTTTAATTAACATAAAAAAACAACTCCCTTATCATTCTCCAACTACCCTCACATACTTTTAATCGTCTTACTTAAATGGTCCATAAATACACCAATCCTGCGTATACTTCTAGGGTTTGTATTATTCAGTAGCTCCTTTACTGACATAATTATACCATTCAAAAACTTCTCACGTGGGACAGGTAACTCCCGGCAAGAATGTGGTCCAAGCTCCCCTACCTCAACTTTACAAAATTTACAAATCCGACTATCCCTTGTCCGTACCCTTCTAATATCCCAAATATTCCCCAAAACTGGAAGACACGAGGATTTTCTTCTTCACTACTATTTTTAACTCTTTTTTTTTTTTTTACTTTGGAAGGTCTAATTTCTGCACAAATGTTTTTTGGTTTTCAGCATATAAATACTGCTTGAGCACAAGCTGACTGCGAAACATATATTCAAACAATGCATAAAACAGATACTTAAGCCACGGTGCTTTGGTAGCGTCCTCGCCAGGATGTTTTATGCATTATTTGAATATATGTTTTTAGTTTTTCAGATATTGCGCACTCACCACGCCACGTTATCAAAAGCTCAGTGTATTTTTTTTCCTTACTAAACTATTTCCGTTCGTTTTTGTTTAAGTGCGCAATAAATCATTACTATCATCGAAATCTTAAAAACCTACTCAAATGTTCGCAGACGTCCTTAAGGGGGTATTTTGACTCACTAGTGTCATAATAACCGGATAGGACTGGACCAGCCCGAACTTAATAATTTACAAAAAGCCTACCTCTGCTTCAAGGACAGCCCCTGTGAAAAATTTAAGCTATGAACAACATATAATGTACCCTTGCTATAATCACACACTATTTCTATGTTGCTCCCTATGCTTTGATTGACAAGAAATCCATCATCCAAATAGTAGTAGTATACTACTATCGTATCTAGTACCTAGTAGTATACTACTATCGTAATCAACATAAAAATCTCGCAGGAATACTGCCATATCAGGGGAATTTTTCATCGGGTAGTTCCATGATCCCTCCATATATTTCTAAACCCAGAGAGACACAATTTCGTACGGTACATTCTAACCCCTCTAACAAAACCACACTGATTTTCTCACTTGCCGTGTTTTGGTACCTTCGATGTGTATCACAGTATCGACGGTTGCTTGCGAGAAGTTTCTCCATCACAAAAACCGGTTTTGTAAATTGTTCCCCTGTTTTCGCTATAAGTCAACGGGTCTCGGAAAGGCTTAAAAGAGCCAAAATCGTGGGTTATTTGTTATATTCAAATAATGTATACAACGGCTACATCAGCTACGATTCTTCATCAGCGATATTACGCCCCTTCTTGGGAAGGGTCCTCGTCAGGCTGTCTTAGAAATTTGTTGAAAGCACAGCCTAGTTTTAAATTATTCAAATATATTAAAATACTGCAAGTTGAAGAGTAAACAATGCGAGGGGTCCTTTAAAGCGTGAACGGGCTACCTTTTTGGGTATTTTTTTTCAACTGGGATTGAAAGACAAAAAATACGTTACAAAGGTAGCTGTCGAAACTGAAGATACCTGTTTCTCTCCTGTCAGAACGTCTAATTCGACTTCAGTCACTATTCCAGCGTAGACGTTATATCCTGGTATTTTATCCCTGGCTGAATACTGGTATCTGGAGCATAGATCGACCTGTCTCTGGTGGCAGATCTCTATAAGCTGAGACCACGTCACTTCCTTCTCAAGTGACTGTTTGACGACTCGAATTCGTTCAGCTAATTCCTGGCAGGCTTTGTAGACCGCCTAGAATAGAAACCAGAGCTCAGTTACTCTGCTATTTCATCACTGCCATGTATGGCAAGTACCATAGTATGGCCCTTGGTTAGAGGGCATAACCGTGCCAGGATAGGGCTGTTCATCCCGAAACTGAAAAAATTGTACAAAATGAC
Organism: Branchinecta lynchi; assembly: GCA_023053575.1. Classification (NCBI taxonomy): domain Eukaryota; kingdom Metazoa; phylum Arthropoda; class Branchiopoda; order Anostraca; family Branchinectidae; genus Branchinecta; species Branchinecta lynchi. The sequence goes on along the minus strand of JAKZAP010000012.1, from coordinate 4,150,462 downwards.
GAAGAAAATATATACAGACATCTTCCGGGCGATTGTCCACCTGTAACTGTCCCATTTTCACCAATTTGTCTTTGTTTTATTCATCTTCTCCATTTACCACGCCGTCGAAATCCTGGTTTGATGTATATTCTTTCTTTTGTCTCCCGTATAGACCTACACGAACAAAGGGGGGTTCTCAATAATAGTTTATCTGCAGAAGCAGTCGGTAAAAACGACCAGCCAGTCGGTAAATACCTTGCCCGCCTACCAAACATGTTGCCTAGTAACGCCTCTGGCTTCTTGTGGTACAATGCTCCATGTCTCCACCTGTCTCCCTTGTGTCGGATACCTCTCGCTCCTTCCCTTGAGGTCTAAAAGCACTAAGTGTGAAATCCCCTCCCCCCCCCCCCAATAGTAACATTTGGGGAATAGCTTACATAACCGTTCAGTTCACTGGTCGTGCTGGCAGCACTGAATGATCCGTTGGGATTGGTTAAAACAGCTGTAGGTTTGACTGAGATCATTTCCACCGGGATGCCAAGTTCCCGGGCAGCTATCTGGGCAGCCTAAAAAGGAAAATAAATTATAATGATAAGTTTACACCTTTGAAAAACACTACTTATTCTTAGGTGCTGGTGTTGAGGAATGTTATTTACTGTAAACAAACTTTTTTGCAGTATTTAGCCTACTACTTGGGTTAATGAATGAATGAATGAATATGTTTATTACCCATCTTTACATAAAATTTCACTGATGGAGTATAAAAAAAAGAAATAAAGAAAGTGGAACAACGAACAACACACAAGATACAATTTTAACTTCGCAATACGAGAGAAAAATACACCATACACTATTTCTGTAACTATTGTTTCATATTGTCTCGACTCAGATAAGATTATTTCTAATTAGGATTAACCTTATGTAGAGCCAAGATTATCCCAGTAGCAAATACCAGGGGCGTCACTAGCGTTTTACCTTTGGGGGGGGGGGGGGGACGTCCGGTTTGTTCCGACGGACTCAAAAATGTGCATTTCCCGCAAGCACAGAATAGAACCGGGGTAAAACTAACTGTTATGCATCAGTTGAAATTCACGAAAAAATAGCAGTTTAACAAAAAAAATTACATTGAAGGCAGAGGCGTCTTTTGACTGAAACCTAAGGGGGGGCAGCGGCGGGGCCCCGAGGTTGGTTTTACGTGATTGGGTAGGCGGGGGAGGGGTGAATACCGCAAAATGTACCGGGTGCGCCCGACAAAGTTTGCAAAATTTGATTTCTTACGTATAAGTAGAACCCGATGTGCCGACGAGTCGACCGACGCCCGACAAAAGCATAAAAAAACTATTTCTTCTGGATTTCTTATGTATAACAAGAACCCGATGTGCCGACGAGTCGACCGACGCCCGACAAAAACTTTTTTTTTTTTGATTTCTTCTGGGTTCCTTCTGTATAAAAAGAACCCGATGTGCCGACGAGAATACCGAGGCACGACAAAAGCATGCAGAATTCGATTTCTTCAGTGGTTTGCCCGAAAAACGTTTGCAGGATTTGATTTCTTGCATATAAAATCACCCGATGTGCCGACGAGTCGACCGATGCCTGACAAAAAGCATACAAAATTTTATTTCTTCTCTGTTTGCCGGCGCTTCGCGACGACAAACAAGTGAACTTTCGCCGGGCTTCGCCCGACGAAAGTACTTTCTCAGGACCTTTGGGGGGGAGTCCCCCCCTCCCCCCCCCATAGTGACGCCCCTGGCAAATACTGCAGTTAACTTTAATCCTTACCAGGAGAAACTTTGTACAGTGTTGACACCTGGATTTTAAGTCATTTCGCCAGTTCCATACTAAATGATTTCTCACCTTTCCCGTCGACACCATTGAAAGTTCAAGTAATCCGGCAAGACAAAATCCTGTTCTTCTGTATTCTCTCTGCAGGAAGGCATTACTAAGACTAATCGAGCACGCATTGCATGGACAGATGAATAAGAATCTGGCGGAAGTGACATCACAGTGTGTGGGGGGGGGGGGGAGGCATGAAAGCAGCCTTTGTTCTTATACGATACCAGTTCATCCATGGAACGGTATGTAGCGATACGTATTAGTACGACCATTTTTCGTCGGGGGGTGAATCCCCTTGCCCCTCTAAACCTCGGGTTTACTAGGTCATCGAAATGTGCAAAAATTGCCAATGGCTCTCGCACCGGGGCGTTTCAGAAGTGAAAAAAAAAAACTGTTCCAAAAATTTACAGATTTTGGAAAGACGAAGCTCTTTTTCAACAATTTTCAAATACATTTCACATAAATAGCAAAAAATTACCTTAGTGTTGATTCCTTGACCCATCTCCACGCCACCATGTGCAATCGACACAGTTCCTCCATTATGGTATATTGATACAAGGACGTTATACGTGAAGAAACTTAGTTCGAACGGATACGTCATCAGGCTCAAGGCAAGGCCTCTTTTCTTCCATCGATTTTCCTAAAAGAACAAACAAAAATTTAATTGGTATAAGTTCATGCTCTACGTTGAGACGGACTCCAGCTGTTGGCTAGGAAGTGACAGAATGCACTGGTCATAATAATAATAATAATATAATGCAAAAATAAGGCACATGGCCTCTACAAAAATTAACAACAAATTATAAACTAAATTTCTCTTCTAAACATTTCTGGGCTAAATGCCCTTAGGCCATAGTAGCTGTCGAGCCTGGATTTGAAAGCGTCAATGGACGGGGAACTGATGACCTCTTCCGGCAAAGCATTCCATTCTTCCACTATTCGGTTCTGGAACGTCCAGCGACCAATGTCTTTGACAAATCGCTGTCCCTTCAGCTTGAGTGAATGACCACGAAGGTGGCTCTGATTGAACTGTACGATTTGCTCGGCTGAAACATTATCGTAAAAATTGTGGCAAAGTTTATAGAGCTCAATCAGGCCGCCTCGCAGGAATCGGTATGCAAGTGCCGGTAGACCAAGACGCTTGAGACGCTCTTCGTAGGAGAGTAAGCAAAGGCCTGCTGGAAATTTCGTTATTCTTCGTTGTACCTTTTCTAAGGAGTCCAGGTCTTTGTTATAGAACGGACGCGTTGAGCAGTGGCCATATTATAATATTGGTCGAACCAGTGACTTGTATAAAGCTACCAGCATTTTCTCATCAGTGAGCCTGGATGAACGACGTATCAGGCCCGCAACTCTGCTCGCCTTCGCTATGATCGAGGCATAATGCTGGCTAAAATCGATTCTTGTGTCCACAATTATCCCTAGATCTCGCTCCGATTCACTCTTGGAAATAATTTCCTCTCCCAGGCAGTATGATGTGGAAAACGATGGATTTCCAAGTGCAAGGTGGTGACACTTAGGAATGTTTAGCTCCATCAGCCAATTTCTCATCCACAGCTCAACCCGCTTGATGTCAGCCTGGAGTGTATCTGAGTCTTCCTGACAAGTTATGACTCTATAAAGTTTCGTATCATCCGCGTAGAGAAGCGCTGTGGATTTGATTCCATCTGTAAGGTCATTGATGTATAGGTTGAAAAGCAACGGGCCCAGAACGGAGCCTTGTGGGACACCACTAAGTACATCTATCTCTAAGTCGCTAAGATGTCCTTCTACCGAGACTGTCTGAGTTCTACTGGTTAGAAAATTCCCTATCCACCGAGCAAGGCTTGATGTTTGTGGCGAGCCGAGGCCGTACTGATCTTCCTAGAACCCGCACATGGAATCCCGATGAAGAACTTGTAGCCTGCTTAGTAGAATGGTAGTAGTACGAAAAGGTTGCATGTAATACTATGTAATAGCAAAGAATACTATCATTTAATGTGCCTCAGACTGGTCCAATCTTATGTAGTAGTATCCGATACCATCCTGTCTTGCCATAGTAGCATCCAGTCTTGGTAATAGTAGCATATAGTAGTATGCAGTAACACGGTAGCCTTGAAGTAGAAGCATGTAGTAGCATCGTTAGTAGCAACTTTTTCGTACTACTTCATGGTACTATTTTGAGATAATTTTTTCATCGGGATGCTGCAACGCCATCCAGTCTTGAGTCGTAACAAGTGATAAAGTCGTAATGAATGATTCTGTCAATGCATATAGAAGAATTCGTTGAGGAATGTTTATGCCAAAATAATTCAATTATCATCAAAGCCTTCTATAGGGCAAAGGGAATTTTTCTCCAATGCGTATATTCTCGCCGTTGCCTGAGGACTCCGTTTGAGGAGTCCCCGCGTTTTTGTTTCTCCCGCGTACTCACTCCCCGTATTCTCGCGAGTCCCCATGGACGGGGAATGTCCCGATTATCATCACCATCACGAAAAAGGACTCCCCTTTTAGATTCGGAGGGGAATCAATTTTTGCTGGTGTGGATGCAATATAAAACTGATTAAAAACAATCAGAATAAACAAAACCAAAAATAAAGTGGATCCAGGCTAATTTCGTCAACTTCGTATTTTTTAATCCGTTTTGGAAGCATTCCCCGCGTTCTCGCTCTTTTCTGTACGCGGAGTCCACGTGGAGTGACCCCCTCTATTCTCGCTGTTCCTTTCGAACCCCGAGGAGTCCTCGGAGAACGGCGAGAATACGCCTGAAGAGTTACTAGGACAACTGTTACAAGGATGGTTTTGTCCCCAGAAGTTTTTCAACTTCCAACGTATCTTAAAGATGCTACGTAGCGTATTTTAATTATGATCAAGACCAAATGTGCAGCAGCACCTACGTCTCCCTATCTCTGTAACACGACCATGCGGAGTCGAATAGAATTCCGATGCCCTGCCTGATGAAAACGATCGGAGAGTAGGACATACGCGGAGCATCACAATTCGTTACCTCTACAATCAGCTCACCGACGCAAGCTTCCCGGGGAAGAAAAGTCGAGAGTAAACAGACTATTGGTTGTTTAACATTGTGGTGCCACGTTTGGCGCTCTGCAGATGCGGGTCACACACGCCTTCTACGGTCTTGTCTTCTCCGAGCGCAACGGCCACGAGGGAAGTGGACGGGCGTCAGCTCAAAATTCAGCAAGTAGTAGCTGTGTAGCTTTGCTCAGTTCCGTCGGGTTCCATAACTGATGCATGGGACCAAAGAAGTAGGTTCTATTGGCTTATGTGTTCTTGGTATGATCGAGGTCAAGCTCAAGTTCATTGCGTATAGTTCATTACATAAGGTCCATTACGCTGATAAACGATCAAATTCTGGCGGCGGGGACATCGAAGGGGTGTCATACCTTACTAACTTATCTTTTCTGCTGTGCAAACAGACTTATCTCGGCCAAGGTAGTGAAGGAGCGACGGGATTCAAGGTACATAGCGCACAAAGAGTGTAAACGCCCAATTTACCTGATTAAATAATTCCACTTTTGTCTTCCTTCTCCCATACTCAGACCTGACCTTTAACCCATCCACCAAGTTCCGCAATAGGCCTTCCTGAAATCCTGAAAAGGCACCGTGGGGGGAGACGCTTGGGGGCTCCTCTTTCTTCAAATTCTTCAGACGCAGTTCAACGGAATCCAGATTCATCTCATACGCAATTTGATCCATAATGACTTCCATCACTCCAATCCCACAATCACTACCTGGAGTAAAGAATATATAAATCTACTCTATAGACTGAACTATAATTACACTGTAAAAAAAAAAAATCTTATTTGCTGTTGGGATTAATTTTGTCTCTAAAAAGATAATCATTTCTAATTCCGGTTAATCTTATCTTAGTAACGATAGGATTAATCCCAGTAGCAAATACTGCAGTTAGCTTTCATCCTTACTCGGAGAAACTTTTTACAGCGTACATACTACGTTCGTCAGTTGGCAACCTCAAGAACAAATAACCCGATAAGACCTCGGCGTTTGGTCCCACGCAGCGACTATGGATACCCCGACAAAACTGAGCGGAGTTAGAGGTATTTGTCTGTGAGCTTTGAGTTGATGCCCGTCTACTTCCCTCTTCGTCCCTGCGCATACCAGATGGAAAACAGTAGCTTGCCTGCAGACATGGAGAACCCGTTCTGCAGGGGATCCAGACGTGACGTCACAGTGGTCTACAACCAATCAGCTGTAAAGGACGACTCAGACGGCAAATTCTTCTTCTGGCTCTATTGCCATATATCTGTTTGTAGAGGTAACGAATTGCGATGTTCCGCGCAGCTCCTACTATCCGCTCGTTTGAATCGGGCAGGGTATAGGAATCTATTCGACTCCGCATGGTCGGTATCCCTTATTTATTCTTGGTATGACAGAGATAGGGTAGGAAGACGGAGGTTCTGGTGCTTATTTGTTCTTGGTACACTGTACAAAGTTTCTCTGAGTAAGAATTAAAGTTAACTGCAGTATTTGCTACTGGAATTATTCTCATCGCTACTGAGATAAGATTAATCTAAATTAGAGATAAGATTATTTTTTTAGAGACAAGATTAATCCCAGTAGCAAATACGGCAAGATTTTTTTGTACAGTATAGTATGCCAGTTCAGCGCTCCAAGCGGATTGTTCTCTGTTCCTCCGGCTCATTATCAGCATGCATCCCTAAAGTTAGTAAAAAAGATGAGAAAAGAGATGCATCCAATTTTTAAATTGAATGGTAGTGCGAAGTTCCCACCGTCAGGGGCGTTTATCCTGCGGCGCTCAAAAGGTGCTACTATGCCTTCGCTTTACAGCCAGTTCCTGCTAGTAGGCATGACCTTTACCTTTCATAAACTGGTTTAAATTCGTCTAGTTTTTCGTATGTGGTGCAGTACGTTTATTGTCTTTTGTTTCTAAACCGTTTAAGTCTTCAGCCTTGCCGGACTTCAGACAAGTACATTTTGCGGTATTCACCCCTCCCCCGCCTCCCCAATCACGTAAAACTAACCGTGCGTCTCGGTGCCCCGCCGTTGCCCTCCCCCCCTTAGGTTTCAGTCAAAAGACGCCTCTACCTTCAGTGTAATTTTTTTTGTTAAACTGCTATTTTTTTGTGAATCTAAAGATTGAAGTCGACTCGTGTACTGTATGCCACTGGCATATCTAAGTATTGCCACACAGGGGCGTCACGACTGGGCGGGGGGGGGGGACCCCCGCAACATTGTTGTCGGCCAGTTGGTAAAATTTTTTTTACCGGAGTCGGGGCTAAGTGCCACGATTTTTCGTCAAAACAGTTGATGTTTTCGTCATAACAGTTGATTTTTTTTTCATGAAAACAGTCGGTTTTACTGAAAATCAGTTGATTTTTTGTCAAAACAGTTGGTTTTTCTGAAAATCAGTCGGCTTCTTTTCAAAACTGTCGTTTTTTTCTTGAAAACAGTCGTTTCTTCTGCAAAAACAGTCGGTAAAAATTACCAGCCAGTCGGTAAACGCCCCCCCCCCCCCCCAAACTTTTTGGCTAATAACGCCTCTATGCCACATTTCCATTTTTAGAAGAACTGCAGCTTACCCCACCTTACAAAGCGCATCCTAGTGATCGAACTTCAGACAGTGTGGTGATTGGTGAAGTAATAATAGTAATAATTTGCGCCATAAGAGGTTTAATCTTGACAGAAGAGTTCAACCGTCCAACATGGTTGAGAAGACTCCAGTGAAGAAAATTGCTAACCTGGCGCTCTCATGAAAGCATTCGATGGCTTATCGGTTTTGACCGACCATGGGACAACTTTCCAAGCTTTCGCACTGTAGCCGTTTCTGCAATGCTGGGCGGCATAACCTGAGACGGATTCGTTGAAACTGCTTCCGAGGTCCCCGTAGAAGTCGATTTTAACGCTCTGTAGAAGGCCTTCGCTGTCTACGCTGACCTACAGAAAATTCTGTCGTAAAGAATCAGCCAGGCTTCTGATCAGATTCACTTTGCAGCGACTGCTCAAGCTGTCCTAAACCCTCCGCTCAAAAGATATTTGTCCGAGCGGCGACTTTCGTTTCCTTTCCTTAAGCTACGTTTACACAGAGGGTATTTACCCGTACGCCGTGGGTATTTTCCCCCGCAACGGCAACAAATCCCCGGGTATTTTAGACTTCAAATTTGCGAACTTTTTACCCAGGGATTTGTTTGTCGAAGGGTATTTTGTGACGTCAGCAACAACAAAATAAGATTTTCGAGCCATAATTTTGATCATGTCCACATAAGAAGTGATCCAAATGGACAAATGTTGGTGTCCATTGTAAAGAGATATCCTGAGCCTTATAACCTTGGAATCTATTGTCACATGACAGTACTCCCCCTTGAAAGATATCCGGGACATGCCAGTACTCTCCCTTGAAAAATACCCGGGTACCGTGTGAACACTTTCCCGTCTCGTCTCCGGGGAAAAATACCCGCCGTGTAAATGATCTTTTACAGTAGATCCAGAGCACCAGCAGACTATAGAGATGGTATTTCCCTGTCGGCTAAGTAAGAGTCAACATTGAAACAGCGACACGGTTTAACTTTTGTCACCTTCCTCTTCTGTCACGCTTCCTCTTGCGCGATTTTTGTTTTCTTCTCAAAAATACTTGCTTGGACTCCTTAAAACAATAGGTTTTATGTCGTGGTGTTAGGGTTTACTGTTCTAGTCTTCTGCCTAAGCCATGGCCGCTCAACCGAGTGGCCTGAAAGGAAGGGCTCTTCCTTTCAGCTCATTTAGTTGTTATGGAAGGCGTAGATGTGTTCGTACGGTTCTAGCTATGTTCAGGTCCAGGACACGTTTATTAATCTTTACTCACTGTTATGTTTTCACTTCGAATCGTCACCGTGATCTGCAACCATCTGCAACTATCTGCGCCACTTTTCTGTTTGGAAAATGACTAGAAAAGCTTTTCATAGACTCTTTCTCTGACGTCAAACTCACCTTGCTCAACTCCCACTGATCACCTCCTCATCTCCCACTTGCAAACCGCAGCGCCGAGGAAGCGTTATGTAAGAACTTGTGGTGGAACTTGGTTTTGAATTCTCCTTTTAAATCTTGCTAAGTTTCAAGGGTTCGGAAACAATGTTCCTTTTAAAAATCTGAGTTTAAAAGGTAATCCAGATGAGAACTTTGAATTTGCTAAGAATAAAGACATAAAGACCCTTCGTAACATTCTTTCGGTTATTTACGCTGCCATTGTTAATTCTCATTCTTCATTTGTTTCCTAAATTTAGTTCAGAAGAAAGAAGATCCAAAGAAAAGATGAGGGTTCCAGCGAACTGTGAAGTATAACGAAAATTGCAACCTACTTCGTGTTGCCGAACTCCAGGGACTGTTCGGTTCGGCTTACAGCTTACAGACAGGCTTACAGACTTACAGACTTCGGCTTACAGACTGTATTTTATTGCTACGGATAGCGCCAGAAAACCTTAAAGTTTCCATATGACTAGACCAACCAGTTGCACTTTCATAATTGATCGCCTTTATAATAATATAATAATTTATTTGTAACCCACTGCACAAAACAATGTGAGGATAGTGGAGTAACTTTTGCTTGTAGATTTCTAGACTAGAGCATTCCTGGAACATTAGTTGTGTTTTTTATCTGAATTATCGGTTCTCAATTCCCGCTTCTCAATTCTTAATTCTTGTACAAATTATCGTGTTTGCTCTTCGCGCTTCTCTGTTCTCACTAATTTAGCCACCCGTTTGTACCTGCTTATACGATTTGCCCTTTGTTAACCAATCAGGGAGGAGAATGGAGACGAGATTCGAGAATTAACTATCGGAGCAACACATCCCCCTGATTTTCTCCCCTCCCGAATTCGTCTTCCTCGTCAAGCTGCCGACCCTGTGCCTCGTTTAGAGCCGGTGGTAGCTTTGCGAACAAGGTATGCTCAAAGTTTCGTCCCCTCGTTTGTTCGTTTATATAACTCGGAGCGCTATTGAATGTTAATTTTTAGGTTATTTGTATTTTATTAATCGTAGTCTAGCATGTTATTGACGCCATTTATCATAAGACGTCGGTATAAATGTCGCAAAATTGTATATATTTGTAGATTGTTCTGTTATGATGTTATGTTTAAACGTAAAAACAACCCATCGGCTTGTCCGTTATCTGTTTTTTAGATTATATTGAATTGAATTGGACATCTCGATTCTTCAAGCTTTCCGTCATTGACAAATCAACGTGGAAATTCAGACAAAAAGGCATGAAAACGAGAATTGGATTCATCTCAACAGTCGAAAAACGCAAAATAGGAGAAATGAGAGGAGAATTCGGATGAAAACGCAACTTTTATCTCTTACCTCATATGGAGCGTAGAAAGGGGTCCGTCCTCCTAAGACTTCCAGATTTGACTGCAAATCCATTACCAAGCTGACGGGAGCATCCAGGACGTATGCTGCCACAGCGCAGGCGCAGCCAACAAATGCGGAGCGACTTGCCTTGTGTCCGAACCCGCCTCCAATACGACGGACTTGAAGGTTGATCCTTTAAGAAGAAAAGTAGTGAAGATAGAACAACAGCTGCGTTCGTTGCACTCCAGACTGTCTCTGATGTTTGTCACCGGTGTCCTGTTCTTCTCTTGTAACGCGTTTCTTGGTTCACCGATGGGTATTAGTCCCCGGTGAGTGTAAAAACGGCCTAAATACTCTTGATGACTATCTCTCCTTGGCGATACAAAATCTTCTGCCTCTCCGGGTAGCTAGCGGAAGAAAGGCAGAAGTGGTGTCACAGCTGCTCCCAAAGATCGCAGTGACTGATGACACAAGATTTGAGTCTTTGAGCTTGAGTCATACGGACAGGCTTACTCCTTTTTCCTGAGGATCAATAGTTGCGTTTGTTCGACTTTTTACTCGCCTTTTCGACGGCTTTTTACTGTTTTTGCGTTTTCGTAAAATGGTCCTAAGCACTGTTTGACAATTTCCTGTTTTTGTCAAAAAGGCAAACGCCGACTTTCGCCTTTTCCCTCGGCTTTTTGCAAAAAGGAAAACTTGGTAGGTGACTAAGTTTCGCTCTCCTTTTGTCTTTTTGCCTCGCTACTTTAGCCAGTTTATCCCAAAATCACATAAAAGAGGAATTTGATTCAAAGTGAAAATCAGCATTTCGAGACTGTCTCGGATTATAAAGATAAAAAATTGCAAGTAAAATACAAATAAAATGGCATTGTCAAAATAGCATTTTCATCCGAGAAAAGTGAAAAGTCCTTGGTAGTAACGGTAACTTGCGAAAACGCGAGAATGTTAAAAAGGCCTGAAAATGATGAAAAGCCAAAGCTGAAAACGGAAAGGTAAAAGCCGAACAAAAACGCAAATAATGCCGTGTTTTGAATATAAGGCGTATTCTCGCCGTTCCCGGAGGACTCCTCGAGGACTCGAAGGGAACGGCGAGAATAGAGGGAGTCACTCCACGCGGACTCCGCGTATAGAAACAGCGAGAACACGGGGAATGCTTCCAAAATCGATTTTGTTCGAATAAGAAATATGCAGTTGACGAAATTAGTCTGGATCCACTTTATTTTTGGCTTTGTTTATTCTGATTATTTTTAATTAATTTTAAATTGCACCAATACCGCAAAAATTGATTCCCCTTCGAATCTGAAAGGAAGTACTTTTTGGTGACGGGGATGATAATCGGAGCATTCCCTGTCCGTGGGGACTCGCGAGAATATGGGGAGTGAGTCCCTGGGACAAATAAAAACGCGGGGACTCCTCAAGTGGAGTCCTCGGGGAACGGCGAGAATACGCCTATAGAGTATTCTGGGTTTCGCGCGAAACCCCGTCAACTGACAAAAAGTTGCTAACTTCTTTGTATAGCTACACTGTCAGAAGTTTCATAACAGATTGTGCATAACACTTTCAAGAATAACACCTTTTCACTTGGAACTAAAGTGTTATTCAAAATTAAGTCTACACTATTTCCTGCCTAGATCTCTAACAACACCTTCAATTGGTAAAAATACTAACGGGAACGAAAGAAACGTAACAGATAACATCCCAAGTGTTATCTGTTGAAACCGCGCATCCTTTTATTGTCGTTATGTAACTTCTGACAGTGTAGTATTTTTACTTATTGAAGGTGTTATCATCTGTTTTACGCTATCTGTTATGAAGCTTCTGATAGTGTAGGCTCCCGAGCAGATTCTGGTTATTCCGCACCGGTCAGATTAAACCGGACACCGGTCAGTTCAAAAACGGGTTATAAGACTGGCGAGTAGTCATTGGTGGGTGCAGAAACGCCTTATAAGAACAACTGGAGACCACCGATGAGTACTCCCATGACAAAGAACGCAGCCAAGTCGGAAGAGCAGCAGTTTAAACTTGTCAGTTCGCAGCTACGCCGGATTCCAGCTAAAATCCCGATTTATATGTCTGTGTGGTATAGCGGTAAACATAAATATGTGCCCTGCCTCCGCTCTCCGATTTAATGGGATGCGAACTAGAACATTTGGAGCTTTGGGCATCGCGGGATGTTGGTCTCAGAATCTTCTTCGAAAGGAAAACGCAAGTTCGAGTTTTGGGGCTTATGCCGGAAAACCTCTAGGAAATGCGTCGATTCATCTGCTGCTGAAACTTCGCGTTTTCCGTCTCTAATGAAAAATGAAAAAACACAATTTTTCCGCAGAAGAAAACTGAGAAAACTAAAAGATAATTTTGCTCACAACCGGAAAAGTATCCAAAAAAAAACGAAGGACTCGTAGGAAAAAACGTGATTAAAAGTTGGTATGTTCTAAACCCACCTTATCTGGAAAGTCAAAGGGGCGGGGGGATTGCTTACGGGCCCACAAACGTTCTTGGCAATCCGACTTACAAATTTTATTTTTAATTAGCCTATAATTATTTTTTCCGCCTAAGCTGGGTGCGAATCATGTTTGATGATTTCTTTGGTATAAAAAGAACCCGATGTGCCGACAAAAGCATACACAACTGTATTTCCTTCTGTATTCTGTTATTTCTTCCATATTACCCATGAATATGGATTAATGGGTATAAGCTTTCGGCCTGAAAAGGACCCTTGTCAAGAAGGGCTAAAATATCGCTGAATAAGAGGTCTAGACTAATCTATCTAGCAACCAAACGTACTTTTGGTTTTATTGGGGAGGGAGGGCATTTGAAAGAAGAGGGCAGACATTACAAAAATATTTTCACGTAAAACCCAGCAAAGCAGAAACGCAATTAATACGGTAGGATCAATTTACCTATTTTTCTGAAGCCCCAATGATCTGGAGATGGCACTGGTTGCCATATCAGCGTCCTGCGTGGCCAAATGGACATCCATGCCGTCCTCGACCGGTATGCAAAGAGCAGTTTGGGTCTCCATTGGGAAATGATGCTGAGCGGGTAAAAACCATTCTCCCTTTATTATCCTGGCAGCGTTTTTTTTGGCCTCTGCAAGGGAAACATTTGCCTTATGATGCGAATACACCGTCAGGATCGAGAGCTCCCCGACTGGAATTCCTGCCCGGATGGACTATCCTTATCGTGTGTTCGCTCTTCGCTCTTCGCTCTGTGTTCGTTTATCGTGGGTCCTCTGTTATTTTTGGTAATGATTAACAATCTTGCTAACGAATCAGCCGATCGCTGGAAGTTTGTGGACGACATGACATTACTTGAAAGGTGCAGAAGGAACATAAAGAGTACCGCAATGGAAATACTTGACGATATCGCTGCCGAAGCAGCCGAGTCGAAAATGAGAGTTAATTCACAGAAATCAAATATCATGACCATAAGTTTTCTTAAATCAAAGCCATCGTTCACTACTCCAGTACCAAATGAAATATTTACAACAAAGACCAAACTTCTGGGGATCACACTGACGAATGATCTGAAGTGGGAGGCTCACATTTGTTCCATTATTAAACAAGCCAGTGCGTCTCTGTCTCTCCTAAAACTGTTTTCCAAATTCTCGTGCCCTAAATCACATGTTCTCCGCCTTTACGTTACTTTCATCCGTCCGCTACTTGAGTATGCTTGTCCGGTTTGGCACTTTGGCCTGACAGTAGATCAGTCTGATAGGCTTGAAACTATTCAGAAGAGAGCTTTGAGAATCATCTACCGCCAGGGCAAAGTGCCTTATATCCTCCTCCTCAAAGAATTCCGCCTCCCCACTTTAGCAGCCCGACGTCTTACTCTTTGTACTGGTTTCGGGAACAGTCTGCGTTCCCACTCATGTTTTGAGCACCTGTTTCCTACCCCATATTGCCCGCCAAAACCTCGACTACCTCGAGCTGTAGCACAAAAAGTTCCGGTTCTTAACCCTGTTTGTACAAGAACCGATCGCTACAGAAAGAGCTTTGTACCATCTTTTGTTGAAGTTTTGAACAATTGATCAACTATTTCCCTTTAATGTTTTAATTGTCTAGGGTTTTTATTCTGTCTGATCATTTTTTGACTATTGCTTTATTATGTACAACCGCCTTATTAAATGTTTTGTAATTATGATGTATCTGACGAAAACGACAAGTTCGGCAATCCAATGCTGTGAAAGTCTCGTTTTACAATAAAGTATTAGTATCAGTATCAGTATCAGTATCACTAGCCTCCAAGAACCCACGACACAACTTTGTGTCGTTTTAGCTGGTTTATACTCACTCTTTACACACTCCACGCATGAAAGCAGGTAGTACAGAGGAACACGCACTTCTTAGTTACCAACTTAAGGCGTTTTTCCGTGCTCCCACAAACAGTTTTGTGGTTCGATGGAGAAGAGCGTTTCCGTGGTCTTTAGTGCGGCCCACAAATGTGTTTTCCGCGATCAACAAAATTTTTAAATCGTTCCTCTATCTCCCAGTATTGGTGGACTGAATTCACAATTTTGAATTCCGAGATGTTTCAAATGATTATCTCGAATAGTTATTCCTTTACGAGCATACCTTCCGCACAAATTGGACCCAGAAGGGGTCATCTCGTCATCCACCAGCCTGCAACAGTTTGGGAATCCCTGGGAAGTGATGTTCCGCACGCAATTAAACAATAAACATTCCCCTTTAAAGATTCTCCCCGTCAGAACTTGTTATTTCTCAAAAATATTATAATATTTTTGTTATCGTTCTATTCTAGCCGGGGCGTTTTGCCATGGGGACGTTTCGGGGGACATTTGGCTTGTTTGAGACTCCCTGGAAATTTAAGTGATGCTGCGACCGGAACAAAACAATAAATATTCCTCTTCAAAAGGTCCCCCCCCCCCCGCTAGAGTTTGATCTGGTCTTTTCATAATATGAGACATAGTTTGGCAAGAAAAAGGATTCTGCCTCGTTGTAGCCTAACCCTTACAGCTTGAATCAGTTGTGTTGTACTTGAATTTGTCTGAACACTGTCATATTTTGCTTTTAACATGTTATTTTAAGGAGAAATCAAAATTTTGGCATGTTGCCGCACTCGGGCTATTTTCTAAAACAAAAGAATACGAATATGAACTGAATTTAAATTTGTATGGAGATCGAAGTTCTTTCACGACTATTGCTGCAAAGACTTTTCCTAGTGAAGACAGAATATAACACTGACCCTCATAGTCTCCAGAGCTGAACTGCTCAACCGGGCCAAAGTCATTGCTCTGCTGAACTCTCTCAGGTATCTCCAGGGCTTCTTTTATTTCCAAGATTGGTCTCTTCGCGTCTTTGCAATGAACCACAACTTTCTTCGCCGCTTCGTTGGCAAACTTTTGAGTCTTCGCGACAATAAGAGCAACAGCCTGGCCAGCATATTTTATTTCATCTGTTGCAAATATCTGCAAGAAAGCAAGGCGGATAGACAGAGTCGCCTAGCGGCAAATTAAGAATCAGTCTCTCCGATAGTAAAGTCGCATTCATGCTGTTCCCCGAGGACTCCACTCGAGATGTCCCCGCGTTTTTGTTTGTCCCAGGGACTCCCTCCCCGTATTCTCACGAGTCACCACGGGCGGGGAATACTCCGATCACATCACCATCATCAAAAGGACTCTCTTTCAATTCGGAGGGGAACCAATCTTTGCTGGTGTTGGCGCAATATAAAATTAACTAAAAACAATCAGAATAAACAAAACCAAAAATAAAGTGGATCAAGACTAATTTCGTCAACTGCATATTTATTTATTTTTCGAACAAAACCCGTTCTGGAAGCATTCCCCGCGTTCTGCTGTTTTCTGTACGCGGAGTCCGCGTGGTATTTCGGCCCTTCTTGGCAAGGGTCCTCGTCAGCCGAGGACCCTTGCCAAGAAGGGCCGAAATATCGCTGATGAAGAATCGTAGCTGACGTACATCCGTTGTAAACATTGTTAGAATATATGTTTCAAAGTAAGCTTGGGCTGAAAGAATATTTGTCCACGTGGGATGACTCCCTCTATTCTCGTCGTTCCCTTCGATTCCCCGAGGAGTCCTCAGGAACGGCGAGAACACGCCTTAAGAGGATTTTTAACATGTTGAGGGAAGATGGCGGGGTTGAACTCTTAGAGCCCAAGAGGTAGAGATTCAAGAGACATAGCTAGAGGAGATTGAAAAGGTAGCCAATGAGGCAAAAAACAGAAGCACAAAAAATGGTAACTATTACATTCCTAAAACGGAATTTCTGTGCGTCCGTCGGTCGGTCGGTCGGTCCGGGTTTTGCTAGTTCGGGCACTTCTACATAAGCTAGGACGATAAAACTTGGCAGGCATATCAGGGACCCCAAATGATTAAGTTGGAAACAGTCACTTCCCCGATCTGACCATCGTTGGGGGAATCGAGAGAGGGGGAACCTTGAATCTTGAGGAATTTATCACTTTTGAACGGGTGAGCGGATAGCAATGAAATTCGATATTTGGAGAGATCTCGTGCCTCACATCACCTACTTAAAATCCGGACCGGATCCGGTGACTTTGGGTGGAGCTGGAGGAGGGAACCGGAAATCTTGGGAAACGCTTAGAGTGGGGGATCGGGAAGAGACTTGGTGGGAAGAACAAGCACAAGTCCTAGATAAATCATTGACATAGCCCTTGTTATAGAAGATATAGCCCACCAGCGACAATTATGACAGAGAGAATTAAGTTACTTGGTTGGTGTTCCCACAACCCAGATCCGAAATAGGAAGCACAAGCCATGCCAGGACATGCTAAAACGCGCCAAAGCGGGATTACATAATCTAAAACACATTTAAAAAATAACTCAAACGTCAGAAATCCACCAGAACAAAAACAAGCGCTAGAGCACCGAAGCTCTGCCCTGCACCGACAAAGCACGTGAGATATGCCAAACGTTTTGTTCCACTGCTTGTAAAAGTAAAAGTTTTATTTATTCCGAGGGGCTACTCACTTCCAACATGTCTGTAGGAAGTGCTCTGTGTCCACGCTGTCCAACCGATGCCAACGGAGGCTGTTCAATCGTGCCCACGGACTGAGTAACCCTCGGTTTATTTTCTCTAAGACGATGTCACAGATTTTTATTTTACATGACAAGCTACTAACAGTAATCGCGAATTCTTTCCTTTAACTACGATATTCGATTCATAAAATAATTTTCATCTATCTGTGAAACGGTAATATCGCCGCATTTTCTGTGTTCCCAAGTGACTTTCTTTTATGATCCAAGCAGTAAGCCTATTAACTAAACAAGAGGTTGAAGCTCCTATGGAACTTGCAAGTTGTGTCAGAGGATGAAAGTGAGAATTTGTAATTTCATACGTTATTGTAATCGTTTGTAAGCAAAACCTTTGAGACACGAATGATCATAAAATGTATCATATAGTCAAAAATATTTGCTTATGCACTTTGCGGTGATGATGCTCACCTAAAGAGGGCTATGAATTAATTTCTCAGCAAACCCCTTGACGCGCAAATGATCATGGGTCGTTTGAGATAATGAAAATGTATATTTTGGTCTAAATTACTTCTTACTTCTTAGCTTAGCGGTTAGGATGCCCACTTTAAGGACGCTAGAAGTTCATTTGCAAGAAAAAAACCTAAGGCAGAAATTATCATGGACCCTTGGCGACCATGAAAATGTATCGTTCGCACACACATTTTTTTTCAACGATCATGGGCCATTGGGGATCACAAAACTGTATCGTTTGCTTAAAACTGTATCGTTTGCTCAAAACTACTTTTTGCCCTTTGCGGCTATAATATGCAATTGAAGGAGGTCGGATTCGGGAATTGACTATTTCGAAGTAAATCTGTCCGTGTCTCTAAAACGTATGCCAAGTTGCGTCGTCCTAGCTCACCTGGAAGTTCGTTACAACTGGGGACCACGGAATTCGGCCCACCCCCCACAGTGTCCGGACCCCGTCTGGTTTTGTAAATGATTTATCTAGGACTTTTGCTTGTAACTTACACCAAATTTCGACTCAATTCCTCCACCCTAAGCGTATCACAAGATTTCCAGTTCCCCACTCCCCCCTCACGCATTCATCGCTCGGGACTTGAATCTGGTCCCGACTTGGAATGGACGTCGAAGACACGAGGTCTTTCCAAATATGAAGTTTCATTCAGATCGATCACCCGTCAGAAAGTTATACACACCTCAAGATTCCGGATTCCCCCTCCCTCCACTCCCCACGACGGTCGGATCGGAGAACTGACTACTTCCAAGTTAATCTGGTTTCAGCTTGCTGATTGCCTGCCAAGTTTTATCGTCCTAGCCCACCTGGAAGTACCTTAACTCTGGATCACCGCAATTCCGACCCCCCCCCCCCACAGTGCCCGAATCCAGGTCGGTTCTGTCACTGATATACCTAGGGCTTGTGCTTGTTCTTCCCACCAAGTTTCATCCCGAGCTCCACTCGAAGCGTGTCACAAGATTTCCGGCCCCCCCTCAACCCCTTCATCGGATTCGGCCCGGACTTCAAATGGGAGACAAGAGGTCTTTCCAAATATCAAGTATCATTAAGATCCGATTACCCGTTTGAAGTTGTACACAACTCAAGATTCGGAATCCCCCCCCCCAGGGGCGTCACTAGCCTTTACTTTTTTTTTGGGGGGGGGGGGGGGTCCGATTTGTGCCGACGAACTTAAAATTTGACGACAAAACATGCCGTTGCCGCGATTTCCCGCCTGCACAGATGCAATGCATCAACTGAGATTATTCTTTTTAATGTAATTTCATATGTTAAAGTTCGCATATTCGGCTTTTTGGGATCCCAAAACGTAAGTGGAGGGATACCTATGACATCGCAAAAGTTGTCCGTCTGTCCGTCTGTAAGCACGATAACTCTCGAAGGGAATGAGATATTTTTATGAAACTTGGTGTGAGGACTCGTTGGGTCGTCGGACCAGTCAAGTTCGTAGATGGGCTTTGTAGACCTACATTTAGGGGTGGGAGAGGGGGTTCAGATTAAGGGGCAAACAAAATATTTTAAAACAGCTAATTCGATAGTCGATTATGGGGTAAGAAGACATGCTAAACACGACGGTCAAAACCATTTTGTCATCGGACAAGTAGTTCGCCCGGAATCCGGCCGAAACCGGAAAGTTTGTTAAAAGTAAAAGTTTTATTTGAAGTTGATTAAATGTTCGATTTAGGGGTAGGAAGACATGCTGAAGACGATGGTGAAAACCATTTTCTCGACGAACCGGAAAGTTTGTTAAAATTAAAAGTTTTATTTGGAGTTGATTGGATGTTCGATTTAGGGCAAGAAGGCATGCTGAACACTTATGTGAAAAAAATTTCTACCTGGGCATGTAGTTCCCCCCGAATCCGGCCAAAACCGGAAAATTGTTAGAAGCTTAAGTTTTATTTCTAGTTGATTAGATAACCGATTTATGGGTACGAAGAGATGCTGAATCCGTGTTTGACAATCATATTTTACCCGGAAATTTAGTTCGACCGGAATACGGCTGGAGTCGGAAAATTTGTTATAAGTTAAATTTTTATTTGAAGTTGATTAGATGCTCATTATTGGGGAAAGAAGATACCCCGAGTTCGTTTTTGAGCTTTCTTTTTTCGCCGGACAAGTAGTTCTGGAGTTTTCGTCAAAACAGATATGACTTATAGGGGTAAACACACATACTGAATCCATATCTGAACTTGGTTTTCTCAGATGACTAGCTATTTGGCCTTAATCTGTTTCTGAATTTTAATTGTAAAAATGTTCAAGGAGTCTGGCGATGACTGGATCTGGCTAAGACAAGACCCAGTTGTCTGGATCAGATATTGAATTTTTGGGAACCCATCGAAACCTTTGGTCTTGTTATTTCAGCTTTCGCTCTAAAAAAAAAGCGAAGCTTCCAACTACTGTGCCCAGAACGAGTTGAAGTTAGCGCCACGGACGAATTTTTTTTTAATCTGCCTTTTTTCCGGAAAAATGTTGCTATACCTACCATACAAGTCCTAGGTTTTAACGTGTTTCAAACTCCCAAGAACTTCGATCTTAAAACGCCAATTAGATGAAACACAGTTCTTCCCAGAAAAGAATACTCCTAAATGTGCCGCAGGCGAAATTTTGTTTAAAACTGTAACTGCAATGCATCTGTTGAGATTGCTCCTTTAATGTAAATTCGTACATTTAAATTCACATATTTGGCTTTTCGTTTCAGCTTTTGCTAAAAAACGAAGCTTCCAACGACTGTACCCAGGACAATTTGAACTAAGCGCCACCGACAAATGTTTGCAGAATTTGATTTATTACGTATAATCCGATGTGCTGACAAGAATACGGACGCCCGACAACAGCATTCAGAATTCGATTTCTCCTGTGTTTTGCCCGACAAGACTGTAGCACAATATATTTCTTCTGTATTCCTTACGTATAAAAATAACCCGATCTGCCGACGAGAATACCAGGGCCCGACAAAAGCATGCAGAATTCGATTTCTTCTCTGTTTCGCTTTCCTTTTTTTTTTGCGTATAAAAAGAACTCGATGTTCCGACGAGTCGAATGACGCCCGATAAAAGCATACACAAATTTATTTCTTCTGTGTTTGTTAGAACCGCGTTGAAACCGTTTGTTGATACCGCGCATCCTTGAGTTATCTGTTATGAAACTTCTGACAGTGCAATACAAGACGTCCCCTCACTGCCATGACATGAGTTTTCAACATTCAGAAGTTTTTCTTACCAATTCTTCATCGCCAAAAATGGACATGAAGTTGATTTCTCTGTCACAGAACGAATTTTTTCCGGGTATATCTTCAGCGGTTATTAGCCGAACGACGCCATGCATCTCCTGAAAAGGTAGAACTGAAGTGACAGGATAGACATCATATAGCTTCCCGATTAAAGCGGGCCACAAAAAATGGTATTTCTACCACAAACACAATGCTAACCATCCCTACTGTCACTATGAATGTACCACTAAGAACACCGTAAAACAATGAGCAAATTAAAAAAAAACACCAAATTTCCTAGGTTTGAAATAACTCTCTCTGGCCTAAATCTCATTCGATTATCCCGGACAGCTGTTATGGCACGTAGGGAGCCAAGGGTCAAAATAATAATTTCCATCTAATGCTCCACCTGTTTATTACAAATAAAAATAAATTAAAAAAACAAGACCAATGTGGTACCCCTGAAGACATACAAAAGTTATCAATTAGGTCTTATAATTCTTTGCTAATCAATCCTGGAATCTCGTCATCTAGAAAAGAAGACTTTCGGCGTGGGTTTTTTCTCGAGCCGAAACAGCAACCCGGCAATCGCGTTCAATTCAAAGTAAACCTGTGGCATGCGATTACTAAGAAAAGGTAAACTGAATGTTTGGATTAGGACTTTAAGGACCTTATATTCAAATAATGCATAAAACGGATAGCTCAGCTACGATGCTTTATAGCTACCAATGCCAAAGCATCTTAGCTGTAGCATCGTAGCATCGTAGCTATGCATTATTCGATATATGTTTTCCTGGGAGGTGCCCTCTTAGCCATAGACGGGAATGCACGCAGACAACTGCTAAGTCGGCCATTCTGAACAATCAGCTCTTCGGACTAAATAAACGGGAACATGATCCGCTTCGAAAAGATCCAGAAACGTCAGATGCAAAATTCGGTGCAGTACCATTAGGGTGAATAAAAATGACACCGGAATTTCGGAATCTCAGAAATAAGAACATGGAATGACTGTGGACGCAGATTAATTACGATACGAAAGGTCCGTTGACTAGCAACAAGTTCAATTACATACCAAAGCTTGTTTTGCGTCAATTCTGTCGAGAACTGCCGGTCCCACTGGCGCAGCAACTACTGCGGCATACAGCTGATTTGGTCGTTGACTGATGTCTCCCACGAATTCGGCTTCACCTGGAATCATATAATTAGGACTATACTGGGGGACGTATGTACAGATCTTCGTGTAACCATGAAAAAGTGTTTCTGAAGAGAGTTCTGATTGTCTTCCACAGGCCGATAGGCTGCTTCTCACCAAAAACGTGGACTAAAACTGAAAGAAAATTTAAACCCCATGCCCTTATTCCTAGTGTTCGTGTGTGCTATTTTAGTATTGTAAATTTTTGCTTGGATACCCTTTATTTGCTAGAAATACACCTCTAATTAATTCCCTTTCAGTTAAAGATCCTGCAACTCAGCAGAAATTTGATAATTTTGTAGCTAAAGCTAATAATATTCTGACTCTGAAGAATCTGTTTCCATTTTTCGGTAAAAGCTAATAGTTAAGTAAGTACAGTGTATTGTTTAATGTAGCCTACGTCAATTGTTATTTATTGTTATGAAAGTTATTTGTGACAGTGTTTTTTAAATTTATTTTAATACTCCTCATTATGTATTCTTTGAGGGAAATAAATAAATGAAATAAAATGAAATAACAAAACGAAGTTAATCGCAATGAGGAAAACAAAATCCCTCATCTCGACGACTTAATCGAGCAGCAAAAACAGCAGTCGGATCAACAATGAGATCTCCGCACTAGTTTTCCCTTCAGTAATTCCTAAGAAGTAATTCCCCACGAAAGGCCACTTATGGTTGCTAAGAGCTTTATTTATTTATTGCAGGCTCGTTTGTTCCAGCTATTGTCCTTACCACGAAGAGCCGAAATGTCGCTGAAGAATATCTTATCTGACAGTGACTTATCCATCTTCAATAACACTTCCTTCAGGTTGCAAACTCTCAAGCGCCAAACCCCTTTGCTCATCCTCCGCAATCGATTCGGCAAGACTGGGATTCTTGATACCCCTCTTGAGCATATCTGTCTTTGCTCGAAGTTGGATTCTATGTAGAACAAGAATGAATTCGTGCCTGAAATCTTGCCTGGCCCTTAAGTGACCCACACGGGACGTGGGTTTGTTTCAAGTGGAAGATTAAGATCGGATCAGGACTTCAAGTCTGGATATAATTTTCAGTGAAAACCTGGACTTGAGCTAGTTGTCCATGAACGGAGGGCGGGGGTTGGTTAAACCTCAAAAGCTTCTTACCAGCCCTAAGATGTTCAGGTTTGGACGGGGACTTTAAGGATTGTGAAAGTAGCTGTCATCTTATCTGTCACAATCCGGAAGGACTGTGTCAATTGGGCAGTAAAGACCGGCTTGGTAAAGACCAGCATGGTAAGCAAATAGTTACTATTAGTTAGTATTTCGAGAAGTTTGGAACGGTCAGCGTAGTAACTTTTCACGAGGTTGGAAAAAAAATAGTAACTACACTGTCAGAAGTTTCATAACAGATAACACGAGGGTGAGCGGTTTCAACAGATAATGCGTAACAGATAACACTTCGAATGTTATCAGTTGTGTTTCAAAATGTCACGCATAATCAGTGTTACCATCAGGAAGAACCGAAAACCCGCCAAAAAGTATCTGCTGAGTACTCTAAGTCAGTAGATGCTTTTTTGGCTCTTCCTAACAAAGCTTGTTCTGCATAACATTTCATGCATAATGTTTTCAAACACAATATATAACATCCGAAATGTTATCTGTTAGGCATTATCTGTGAAATCGCGCATCCTTGTGTTATCTGTTATGAAACTTCTGACAGTGTACAAGTTACTATTTTTAGAAGAGTAGAACACGCTCAGAAACTCTACTGACCTGTTGCCTGGGCGTCAGCTTCCAGCTTTTTCATTGGTTTTCCCACAGGATATTCATCCTTCTGATGGTCAAACTCTTGCTTCCCTTTCGACAGCGGGCGTACTAATTTCAAGCCTCCACTTTTCAGATGCGAAGGGACGGTTTCACCAAGCAGGGTCAGGACGGCCTGAACAAAAATATGAAACTGTAATCTACAGCGACGCATCTCAGACAATCCGTAATCGTAATTATAAAGGACAACTGTATCGTATTATTTTTCACTTAGGTGTGAGCAAACTGTTTACCGCTATTTGGTGGTAATTCATGGAATAATGGAAGAGTCCGGATGGAGGACGTATTTGTCCTCTTTGCCATGCCGATGGGAATGGTCTGGATCATGTTCTTTTCAGGTGCTAAGAGCTTCCGCATTTGAGGGGTTCATTGATTTGCAAGGATGGTGGGCAGCTTCTTGGTATCTTACGATCTACGTCTCCAAGAGTCCCTGTTTTCTGTTAATTTTGTGAGTAAAGTACTCGAGTTGAGAAGTGCTGTTTTTTAGGTTGTATAGGTTTCTGAATGAGCTGTTTGTTTATGCTGTATATGGCCTTTGGGTTTTTACAGTAATGCGTGTATACATATATATGTATTCATAGTGGTTCTTGACAGCCCTGAAATTACGTGATCTCTTCCCAAATCAGAAGTATCCTCGGTTTTTGCTAAATCACACACAGTTATGGGATTTTAGAGATCTGAGATTTTTTTAACCGTAGATTTTAGCTCTGCGCGACTTTCTTTTTACACATGCAGCAATGATCAATTCTGACGAACAATCAAAAAGCATCAGAGTTGTCATTTTGTGCCAATTAAAAATCTGTGGGGGGGGGGGGGGAGGGGTGGCTTCACAGTTCGAGCCCATAGTCAGATATTAGTATCCATGCGAGTTTTGCCACTAATTCACTGATGACAGGCTCCGCCCAAGACCATAAGAACCCCTACATGGCATGAACCGATACATGATAAAGAAAACTGCAAGCTCGAGTGCGTTAAAAGCAGTAGTCTCACCTTATAAAACAGATTTTTAGCAAGTCCTTTACGATATTCCGGCGATGCTTCCGTTGTATTTTCATCCGGCGTGATTTCTTCCTCAAGGATAGATAGTGCTTTGGCTACTGTGGACTCGTCGTTCAGATACTTCCCGAGCAGAAAATCTTCCAATCGCTTAGCATGGTTCTAAAAATTAGAAACATAAAATCGACTCACAACGGTAACGGGAAAAGCCGAACATGAGAATACCAAAAGAGGGTACGTTTTTTATCATACTTACCCAACCGCACTACATCCGAATAAAACTAAAATGGCTAATTTGGCATGTCTTTCTCCCATCTTTTACTGATTCGGTCTATACACTGTTTCGTCCCTCCGTCACTCAACACCTTCTCAACCCTAAACATGAAGACATAAGACCCATCTATGAAGTCGAACAAAGTACTGAACCGAAGAGGCACATGCCAAGTTGCTCAAAATACCTCAGTTCAGATTTAGCGGCTAACGGATAGACGGACAGAAAGAAAGACGGATATCATACTCGGATATCCTTTTGGTTGAAAATATCAAAACCTGGAAGTAACTAAAGTCGTAATCAGACAGAAGGTCCAACAGAAGCTATAATTGTTGCACCCCATACCAATAGGTGACAGCAAGAACAAATAGTCACAAGAACCTCCGTAATGCGACCATGTGGTACGAATATACTCTCGATACCCATCCCGATACAAACTAGTGGAGGGTAGGTGCTACGCGGAACCTCATAATTCGTTACCTCTACAGACAGCTTATCGCAGTAGAGTCCCGGAGAAGAAATATCCTTACGAACGCCGTCTGGATCGTCCTTTACAGCTGATTGTTTGTCTACCATTGTGACTTCACAAGTGACGCGATACAGAGCGGGTCCTCAACAGTTTTTTCTCTGGTATGCGTAGCGGCGAAGAGGGAAGTACTTTATCGACTCAAAGCTTAGCGCAAGTACGTCTAGCTCCGCTCAGTGTCGGGGTATCCATAGTCGCTGCATGGAACCAAAGACGGAGGTTCTATTGGACTATTTGCTCTTGGTGACAGTGAGGGGCACTGCCACTCCAATGTAGGCTAGAACTTTCTATCGAAATCGACATTTTTAGTATTTAAGCGACATGATGTTCGAACTTGGAAGAGGATAGGGTAGTCTTAGAGTAGAGGGTAAGCTTAATTTTGTTTTATATATTATATTTTGCACTCTACAGTTTTCAGGAAAATAACTATATAAATACTTACAAACTCCGGATGAATTCCGCCATAGACGATACGGGGTCTGTGGGTAATCAGAAACTCAGAGTTAATCTCAAAACAAAACCCAGCGTTGACATAGGCATGTGCGTTGACGGATCTAGGCGTTATCTACAAAATAAAATTGAGCAATGATGAGGTTTGTGCCATTGCTCCCTTGTTTTTTACACAGGGGAGCAAATTTTCGTTCGCAAGACCAATAATAGCTTCTTGCTGGCTTATACTCTTCGACAGCCTGATTAGGTTTGGATGAAGCATGTTTTTTGTTTGGCGACAAGCCAGTAGCAGCAAGACGTACGTAGCTGCCTGGCAGACATGACCAGCATTGCTTTAAGAAGGAACTTGCTAGTTCGAGAGTATTTACTTGCGCCATATTTTTAAATTCAGACTTCAAGATATTTCTTGGAGAATCCCTTCATCACATATCCAGATATTTTGACTTTTATAAATCTTTTACCGCAATCAACAAGGTTTGTGTGGCTCAAGTTTGACAAACAGCTCTCTAGGGGATTTTGGACTTAGTGGCGAAAATTCAAATTTAACGGCCAAGTAAAATCCGTAGATGAAAGTGAAAACTTTGTTAAAGGACTCCTCTTGCTTATTCTGCCTTTTATAATATACTTAGCACCCATTTGGAATTGTAAGCTTCTAAAATCACCACGTTTCTTCGTTGTTTCGTTTCGTAACTACGAATTTTAGCGCTTTTACAGTCTTGCCGAGTTTTCCGTCACCCAACGAAAAATTTGCCAAAATATTTATTGTCCGCTGACAACTCTTTCACACATAAGGGTGTGATAATCTTCTGTTTATTACTTCTTTTATTTACTTAGTTTTCCCACTTTTTCACCAAGGCACGTTCAGTTTCCAAATCTTTTGCTCCCAGCCGCCGCGCCGGAGAGCAGGAAGGCTGGATATAATCGACAAGCGCTAACAAGAGAGTCGCTAGTTTCAGGTGGAAAGTAATGCTATTTTCGATAATTTTTTTTCTGATCCACTTTATATGGAACAAATCTTTTCTAGTAAGAATTGTGCTTTAAGTCCTTCTATTACGGTAAGGGCGTAAGCCTGATGTTCTATTACACGAGATTTTACCTGGATTCTATTTTTATTTCACGCATTTGGAATTACCGCCAAAAACAGCCATATGGCGTTTCAGCGGGTTTCAACTTGTGGATCGAGTGTGTGACTCATACTTCGACTCACAAATTTGTTCACTGTCAGAAG
Source organism: Branchinecta lynchi (assembly GCA_023053575.1). Lineage (NCBI taxonomy): Eukaryota > Metazoa > Arthropoda > Branchiopoda > Anostraca > Branchinectidae > Branchinecta > Branchinecta lynchi. The sequence continues at coordinate 4,123,204 of JAKZAP010000012.1, read as the reverse complement.
CTTCATAACGGATAATACAAGGATGCGCAGTTTCAAGATTACACTTGGTATGTTATCCTTTATGATTTTGAAATACACTAAATGTTATGCAAAACAAGTGTCGAGAAACCGCCAAACAGCATCTGCTGGCTTTTCCGATTTCATGATGTCAAACAAAAAAGTCAGCCGATTTTTTTTGGCGGTGTTTCGGCTCTTATACAGGGGCGTCAAGACTGGTGGGGGGGGGGGGGGTCGCCAGGAAGAGTCGAGAAACCGCCAAACAGCATCTGCTGGCTTTTCCGATATCATGATGTCAAACAAAAAAGTCAGCCGATTTTTTTTGGCGGTGTTTCGGCTCTTATACAGGGGCGTCACGACTGGTGGGGGGGGGGGGGGGGTCGCCCCCTCCCCCATTTTTTTGGCCAGTAGGTAAAAAATAAAGTGCCCCGATTTTTTGTCAAAACAATTGATGTTTTTCATGAAAACAGTCGCTTTTCCTGAAAATCAGCCAACGTTTCGTCAAAACAGTCAGTTTTTTCTGAAAATCAGTTGATTTTTTTCAAAACTGTTTTCAAATTTTTTTTCTTGAAACTGTCGGTTTTTCTTCAGAAAGAGTCGGAAAAAAATGACCAGCCAGTCAGTAAATGCCTTGCCCCCCCCCCCCCCCCCCAGACATTTGGGCTAGTAACGTCTTAATTTAGACCTTAGTTCCTCCTGCACCTCCAGAGGCGCTTCGGGCATCCAAGAAGAGTCGCCAGTCGTCTCTCACGAGGGCCGCTAGCCATACATCTTCCCATTCGCGCTGGATAGACGCGTTGATATTGTGAAGATCCGACTGGTAGGTACGGCGAAGAGTGTTCTTTGGTCACCCTCTTCGTCTGGATCCCTCTGGATGCCACTGTAGGTTAGCGTTGGGGAGTATGGTGCTTCCCATCCTGATTGTATGGCCTAGATACCTCCAGCAGCGGATCTTGATGACTTCAGTAATAAAGGGTTGTACTGTCAGCTGGCGACTAGCCAGGTTTGTGACCCTTTCTGTCCAATGTCTAAGGCAGGCCTAAGGCAGGTGTTTTCAAAGGCTAGAAGACGTTTCTCCTGCTGTTGGCTTAGATGCCACGTCTCGGACCCGTACAGAAGTACGGAGAGAACTCCTTACTAACTAGTAACGCCTATGCTTACAATCTCATCCGTAACTTTTGAAAAAAATAATAGCTAACATCCTAAGTGTTATCTGTTGGAATCGCGCATTTTTGTGTTGTCTGTCAAGAAATTTCTGAGAGTATGGGACAAAAGGCGTATTCTCGCCGTTCCCCGAGGACTCCTCGGGGAATCAAAGGGATCGGCGAGAATAGAGTGAGTCACTCCACGCGGACTCCGCGGACAGAAACAGCGAGAACACGGGGAATGCTTCCAGCATGGATTTTGTTCGAAAAATAAATATGCAGTTGACGAAATTAGTTTGGAGCCACTTTATTTTTGGTTTTGTTTATTCTGATTCTTTTTGATTAATTTTACATTGCACCAACACCAGCAAAAACTGATTCCCCTCCGAATCTGAAAAGGAGTCCTTTTTGACGATGGTGATGATAATCGGAGCATTCCCCGTCCGTGGGGACTCGCGAGAATACGGGGAGTGAGTCCCCGGGACAAACAAAAACGCGGGGACTCCTCAAGTGGAGTCCGCGGGGAACGGTGAGAGTACGCCTAAAAACATCGGTTGTAAGAATATTCCACGTTTTGTACCTTGTAAGTCACGACTTTAGATCCAGGAAGCGGTGACAGTTGGACTGACATGACAATGCTGTTAGCCATATCAAGGCCAAGGAAATCCAGTAAGGAGACACAGATGATCGCCCCATCACTTGAAACTAAAAAAGAGAAAATCAGTCGCGGACTGCAAGAGTGACCGTGGCCGTGAAACCGAAACGAATCTAACTAATTCATGAAACTCTAATTTTGCTCTCTATAACGAAAGGTACTCCCTATGACGGGGCACACATATTCCGAATCGGACGGGAATTTTCCTCCTGCTCTCCGAAATTTCGAACCATCGCATGCGCGTTTCCCAGTGGTGACACGATTTTGCCTGCGTGTTTTCAGATGCAAAATCTTACCAGACTGTTTGTCCGCGCCAAGGAACTACCCAACCGCCACCCAGCAAATGACAAAAACCGTGCCTTAAGCCGCTTTGACAATGACGCATCGTTGCGATGCATCGCGTATGCGTTTATCTTGCGTTGCGCAGAGCTTGCGTAGAGAATCTTTCACACCTGGGCGAGAACATGTCACGCTGGATGCGTATTTACGTTTTTTTTTTTGGTTCCTTCTGCAAATTTTCATTTCTTTTATCAATTATCATGTTTTTAATGATCATTAGTAGGTTGTTCTTCATCATAAGTAGGTTATTCCCCACTTTCTCTGCAAAAACTTAAATTTTTCACTAAAAGACCTGACGCGTAACGCCTTGACGCAACGCAATATTAGAACTTAGTTCTATTCTTGCGTTGCGTTTTATTTTGTCTACGTAAGCTCTGCCTTGCAGTCACCGCAACCGTGACGCAGAGGCAGCATAGCTTAGTGTGAAAGGTTCTACTCGTCAACGTGAAAGTGGATTTACTCTGCGCCTTAACGCGTGGCAAAGTATACCGACCTCTCCGGTCTTGTCGAGGTTTAGTAATGGTTTTCCGGGTGCATTTCTGGAACTTCTCTTCCAAAGCAGACAACCCCTTCTGGAGGAACCACAAATCTAACAAATGCACAATAATCCGCTTCACTGGAAGACTGGGCTTGTATATCCGTGCATTTCTTTATTTTCATCAACTACGTGTAAAGCTCGCAGGATGACCGCCTGGTTGGCTTTCGGTTTCAAAATCGCTACTATTTGTGCCGATACTAGCTTGACCGTTAAAGTGTTGGTAACAGAGCAAAATAACACCAGGAAGTAGCGCCAAGACATAAGGCGTATTCTCGCCGTTCACCGGGGACTCCACTTGAAGAGTCCCAGCGTTTTTGTCTGTCCCGAGGGCGGGGACTCGCTTCCCGTATTCTCGCGAGTCCCCACGGATGGGGTATGCTCCGTTTGTCATCACCATCATCAAAAAGGACTCCCTTTCAGATTCGGAGGGGAATCCATTTTTGCTGGTGTTGGTGCAATGTAAAATTAATTAAAAACAATCAGAATAAGAAAAACCAAAATAAAGTGGATCCAGACTAATTTCGGCAACTGCATATTTTTTTTTCGAACAAAATCCATTTTGGAAGCATTCCCCGTGTTCTAGCTTGTTTCTGTACACTGAGTCCGCGTGGAGTGACGTCCTCGGGGAACGACGAGAATACGCCTCTGTGCTTTCCATGTTTCGTAAATGGGCCATACTTTTAATGCCGCCCACTACGCTTGCGGCATTAAAAGTGAGACAAACTTACGAGCTTAGAAATTTCTAGGAAAGCTTCGATGCGGTCTGCACACCGTTCAGTATCTTTAATCTTGTATACTGTCGTGACTCTATATTATTTTACTAACTCTATGTCTGACTCATCCGGCCAGGATGAGTCATCACCTTCTTCATACTTCTTTTCCGGGGCTCGACCGGGCAACAAGCCTTTTTACATAAAGGTTGTTTTTATTTTGTAAGTACCGTTCTTACCAGAGAAGAAAACCTTTTGTTTATTTATGGACCTTAGGTCATTGTTATGAGTCTTGTCTGAAGCTCCTTAGAGTGGGCTGGCCTGTAGGGCCTAGTGTATGATGGGTGGTTTTTATTGTGGTATGGTACGAAACCTTAGTGTGAATCGATTGGGGGAATTCACAATGAACCCGTGAAGTCTGCACGTGTATTAGGCCACCAGACGCCCTAGGCTGTCCTGGCTCCGATGACTGTATATAAGGACATTTGCCATCTATGTCCGGCCTACTACACCACTCGCCATAACATCAGGTTGAGAGTGCTTCTTCACATACAAATACAGTCGTCGTAATAGGTTGAACCAAAGAACGAATTCGTACTACCGAAAAGCTAACTAAAAAAATAAGGAGCAGATCGGGAGCGGTATAACGACCAAATTTCGGAATGGAATAAAACTCTTGCCAGAACCACCTAAACAACCTAATGTGGTAAGTCTGGTAACAGATGCGGACCAAACACAAATCAGGTGAATTACCGAATTCGGTAACGAATTAGAACCAAATGAATCTGATTAATCACCGAATTATGAAATGGATTGACCGAATGCGATAGAACAGATACGGACTTAGTCCGGCGAACGACCGAATTCGCTAACGAATGAGACCAATTAAATACGTTAAAGTTTAACAGAAAAGGTCTAGGATACGACAATCTAGTTACCCATCACTTGTTCACTTAAATAATCTTGAAAACCCGATGAATAAGCGTTAGTTTGTTTTTCTGATATTTCCGAATAAGCGATTATACCATTGTGCTTGCCGCTCTTCCCGTTTTTGTGATAGCTCTATGGTGCCTGGAACATTTGGCAACAACACCAGCAGCAAACAAATAAATAAACCGGTGTCGACTAAATTGTGACGGAATTCCATACAACCGTGATCGTGTACCAAATAAACAAAAAAGTGTCTGCAGTGCCAAAAACAAACTAGATATGGCGGAACGTCGTTTCTGCTAGTGAGGTGTCTTGTGTATTGATAGTGGCTGCCCGATTTTCATCATCAGCAACTGTTGCATCAGATGGAACACCTTTAGCAATGTCTTGGCACCTTTATTACAGGGTTGGTGGGAGATACAGTGTTTAATTAAATTACTGGTCTCTCTCAACCTTGTGGTTACGGACCAACATTCGACAAACCTTTGCCACCTGTTACTTATCTGAGGTAAATCCTTCCTTATTCCTTTGAATCACTAAGAATGGCTGATTCAGTCAGGATTGAGGGCAGATTGAGGGGGACTGTATGGCTGCTAAATGGCCTAACATTGTCGGAACCGTTCTATCCTAATCATAAGATTTTTTTCAAAAATATGGAAAGTAGAATTGCATGACATTTCAGTAATCACTAGAATTTGCTTGTATTGTTGTACAATGCAGGGAAAGGAGGGGTACCTGACCTCATTTTACACTAACTCAATGTTTCAGCGAAAATGTTTAAATGAAATGTGCATGCTGTCTGACGGTCAAGAGGTAAAATATGACTTTTTTTAATTAAAAAAAAAAACTTCTGGCTCTTGGGCTCGAACCCTTTTTAATGTGTTCAAAATACTCAAATTCTGTGCCTTTTCTTTGTTTTCAAGCTGCTTTGTAAAGGTATTTTCGGGTCATCGACTTTGGTAACGGAAGGGATCTTTTCTGAAAAGAAAATATGTTTAACTAGAAATACTGAAGCAATATTTATCTGTCAATTTTGTAAACCATTCAATTAGCTTCGATCTAGTGTGTTTTTCAAATTTGTTGGTTCCATTTTTAGCCAGATAGATTATTCTGAAGGCAAGACTTCTCTGGAAAATTGAAATCTTGTCTGAGGTTGTCAACCCCTCCTTTAATGCAGAGTATGCGATTCAACGCCTTTCACACTTTTTTCCCCTAACTTTGCTGTATTCCACTCTTTCTTGCTTATGAAAAAGTTTTTTCGCAAATTCTAAACTCTTCCTTCTTTCATTTGCTGGTTTAAATGAACTAGCAGCAAGGTAAAATAATTTTTACGAAGTTGTCGGCTAGTTTGAGTGTCTGACCTACCAGTCAAGGAAAAAATCTGATTTGTTATATATTGACAAAAAAATATATTAATTTCCAGACTGTTATATGTTTGTTTGTGAATGCTTGGAGCTTTGAAAAAAAAACAGAGCCGAAAATATTCAGTGGGACTGCATAACCTTGTCAAAACCATTCAGACCCAATACTATAAATTTTCTGTTCTATTTCCCACCATTCAGTAATCCCTAGGATTTGCCTGTACAATGCAGATAGAACAGTAGCAGCATGCTTATTTGGACACCTCTCTAAATTTTCCATATCTTGGCCCTGTTTACAAAACAGTTGACAATATAGTGAAATATCAAATTTCGTATCAGTAAATAGGAGTCTCTTGCAGCAATTTTCCTGTCACAAAATGAAAAGTTGTTTTTACCTACATTCTTTGAATTTAAATTTTTCCTTCTTTAATTTGCTGGTTCAAATCGACCAACTGTGAGGTAAACAAAACAAAAAATGGAATGAGTTGTCTGTCGGTTTGAGTGCTTGAAGTATCTGTGAAGGAAAAAAAATCTGATAAAGTATGTACACGCTCGTTACCTATTGACAAAAATATGTTGAGTTTCAGACTGTTGTGTTGTTTTGTGAAAGCTTGGAACCTTGAAAGAAGAAACAGAGCAAGGAGGAACAGAACCTAAACTGTTCAAGTCTTGGATGAAACCTAGCAATTAGTACATATACTAGCATTTTGGCACCTTTGTTACGTTGGGTGCAGTATTGATATTTGATTTGAACCGCTGGTGTCTCTTAACCCTGTGGTTAAGGACCAATATTTAACGCACCTTACCTGAACAATGTTTTAGCACCTTTAGCACCCACCATTCTAAGCATGCCAGGTTTCACCTTCAGCTCAGTTTGCCTTCCATCCACTGTGTCCAAACCCTGACAACCATCAAGATGCTAAAAAATTGTATCAGTCTACAAACTATGTTTGTCCAGACAAGTAGCCCATTTCTTAGGCCAAACTACTGAAATGCAGCTGCTCAGAATAAAGACCAGTCTATTTTTTTTTACTATTTTACGCCAAAAACACAATGAAGCACTTAGAATAAAACCGTATATCTCTTTAGCTTCATGAGTTTCAAAACATTGTAAAGCCCATTATGCTTCACTAAATTTCATCCAATCAGGTGCAGTTTTGACTGATGATGACCAACACAGCTGTTCGAATGTAACTGGCACAAGGCAAGCCTGCAAGGCTGAAATCGACAGGTCCATATTATCCTGAAAGTAATCATAAAATTAGAATGCAAGTTTATGTTTGAATATAAAGCTTCATGCTACTGTTTCTCTATGGCTTCCCCGTCTTCTTCTTCAAACACACAGCTATCTGAGCACTGAGCAGTCCTCACATAGTTAATTAACCCCCCAAAATACCCCGTTTATTGGTTTATAGATTATATTATTTTCAAAATACTGAACACTGTCAGTAGTTTCATAACAGATAACACAAGGATGCTCAGGTTCAATGGACAACACTCAACAGACAACACCTTGGATGTAATCTGTTGTGTTTGAAACTCGTTATGGGTGAATATGTTATCGTTATGGGTGTAATATGTCTCGTATATGTTATGCATAATAAGCATTGCCAGGAAGAGCAAGAAAGGGAGTAAAAGTGAAAGAAGTATTACATAATTTTAGCAAGGACGAAGCAAACCTGGTCAAAAAAAAACTGGAACCAAAATACAACGAATATTTGCTTTCAAAGTAGATTCTAGTTTTGGGCAAGAAAGGTAATATGAAGAAATGTATGATTTTCGTGAGGATGAAGGGGAGTTAGTTTCAACTTACACCCTGACAGGGGTGTAACTAACATCCTGGGAGGGGGGAGGGGCTATGCTAATTAACAAGCTTCAAAGATTCAATCCTAGCTAACAAATTCTTGCCATTAGCTACCGGCATGATAATTACCATCTGCAAACACGTAGGTGAATAAGGGCTTTTTGAACATCCAAGCCCTTGTAAGTAGCTTCTGAGGTATGAACACTCAACTCGCAATTCGCCTTACACAAGTTCAGCGCTCCAAGTGGACTAGTTTCTGCCAATCCCCTATTGTCTCAGAATCAGTACTCGTATAGACACACTAAGCAGTCGGATTCATAAGGTATTGGGTAACTTTCAGTTTCTGCTACTGAGACATAAGCAAAACCTCCAGGGACTCAGATTGCAGGTTTTCTACTGGACTTTACTCTTGTCAATTGCGGTGGTGAGGTAGAGGGGGATTTACAGAAACTAGTCCGCGTAGAAGTGGTGAACCGGAATATGGCGAATTTCTGAATACTGAAGTTTCATTTGTAACAGGGGTTGCATTTTTAACCACTGACAGAAACAATTAAAGCTCGTTTTGCATTCTTCTCATATATTCCCTTATTATGTCTTAAAGGACACCTCGCACTACAGAGTGTTTCTGCTGTTTTGGGGATATTTGACTACTTTACAACTTAGCTTTCGTTACAGAAAATTACACAAGGCTGTAGCTTTTCTTGGCCTCTCCTTACAGCCCCTCACCCTGGATGGCAAACTCGGCAAAATTTGCATAACCAGTTTTCGCACCAATGAGCCAACAGTATTGGCCTGTTTGACTATCCTCCCATTTTATTTGTCCCCCTGCTAACACCTCCAGAATACCTAAAAAAAAAAAAGAATCCTAATACATGTGTCACAAATGCAAGATCTACAATTGAAAAACTAGAAACCTACCTAATGTGATACTCTTCTTCATCAAGTTGGTTGAAACCAGCTGTTACCAACAAAGCTTCTATAGATGCGGCGCAGACAAGTGATTGCCTTTAGTCACCTGTGTCCTCTGATTGCTGGGGGGTAGTAACTATGGGTTGATCTTGGAAGGGTGTTCTGAACTTCTCAAGGCTCGACTGCACTTCAACCTAAAATAGAAACAGTTTTCAAAGGATGGAATTTCTAGCCAATTACACTGTAAAAAGTCTCTCCTACATCGGTCTTTATAGGTTGCACATCACCAAGTCGGTGATTTTTATTTCGAATTCGGAGAGTTAAAATCCGAATACAGGATTAAAACGCTAAAATGCGAAATGCTGCAGATTAAGTTATCCTAGTCTGCTGTATTTTCCATTCTAGCGTTTTAATCCTGTATCAGATTCTAACTCTCCGAATTCGGATTTTAACCCTCCGAATTCGGATTTTAACTCTCCGAATTCGGATTTTAACTCTCTGATGATGTGTGATGTGCAACCACCAAAGTCCGATGTAGGAGAGACATTTACAGTGTAGTTATCTTGTCACAGTTCCTCCAAACATTTATATGTGGCCTCACCAAGAAGTATGACTAGATAGTTTCTTTGAAGAGCCAGACCATGTTTTTATATGCTACCCAAACGTCTCAAGCAGTAAGACTGGTTTGGTCTCAAACAGGGAGCGGTCATCCCTGTTGTTTGTATGGTTGAGAGTCTTGATTACCTCCTAGTAAACCAACCATTGCTAAATTTTTTTCTCATAAAAACCTGACATATGTAATGTATATTTTGATGACCTAGCCTACTACAAAGCGATTCTTATTGGGTTTTTCTTATCAAGAAAATATTCAACAGTTACCAATGAGTTGCGATTCTGCACGTTGACATTTTGCTTCTGCATGATCTATGTTGGTATACTGTCTGTGCAGATGGTGTCATTATGGGCTTACTGGTTAGGTTTGTTTTTAAGCCTGTTCATTTACTGATTTCATTTGTGAAAATAAAGCAAACAAGAATATAGAATATGCACTGTGTAGGACAGAATCCACAGTAGGTATCTGCAAAGGCAAACAGTGCAAGGATTGCTGTGATGATCGATTATTTGCTTGGTGTGCTAGCTTTTTGCAAGGGACCTAAGGCTGAGTATGTTCCAGGCTGTCTGGCATTCCATTCCCTTTTTGGCTCTTTTCACATGGTACAGGCAGGTCGATGCCAGTCCATTTTCTTCAGAAATACAGAATTGGACTGACATTCTCGTCAAAGTACATTGAGGCTTGCTTGTTTCATATTTGAAGGCAAAGCAACAGACTTCTCTGTTGCAGTGTGTAAGATTATAGCTGGTAACAACAACAACAAGCATGCAAACAAGATTGTAAACAAGGTGTAGGCTATTCCCAGAAATCACAGGATCTGCAAAGGCAAAAAGTCCAAGGATTGCTTCTGGGATTGACTATTTTCTTGGTAGGCTAGCTATTTGCAAGGACCTAAGGCTGAGTATGTTCCAGGCTGTATGGCTTTCTATTCTCCATGGCTTTTTTTCACAAAGCCAGTCATTTTTCTTTGGAAATATAGAATCGGAACGTCATCCTTGTCGTAGTATATTGAAACATGATATGAACTTGGTCTTTTTAGGTTGTGAGAAGCCAAAGGACTAATTTGAATTAATAGGTGTGTGGTACTACATATGTGGTGTATTTGCTTGGCTTTATTTCTATTTATTCATTTTTTTACCTTATTTTTTTGAAAAGCACAAGGGTAAAAAAGGCTTTCTTCTTTGCAACTCTTGGAGGAACCCTGAGTGTGGAATTAACTTGGATTAAAAGTGACTTATTTGAAGATGACTTGACTTCGCTACGCTAAAGTCTAGTTTATTTTTAGCCAGTTTAGGTCCATCACTAGTTTGTCCTGTTTCTTCAGTATTATTTGAAGATGCTTTACGAAAAATTGGTATAAGAGTATTCTACAAACCGTTCCAAGAGGACCATGTGACTTCATAAAAATTCCTCCATTGACTCCACTCCGTTGAAGAACACTGGAAGATTTCCTTGACACGGCAAGTCTTCTGGTTGTTACCCTTGTCAGTAGGCAGTCTTCTGAACTGTTTTTATAATCAAGGATTGAGCAACGACTGATATTTGCCATATCTGACCTCGACCAAAATATGAGCTTGAAAAATCACGTTTGGTCGACATTTTAAATTTTCGCGGTTGAATTGTGGACGGATTCACCATGGGAAAGCGTCCACATTCTCAACGTCCCTACTGAAGACTACTGTGGACAGAATGAAAATCCCTAATGGGTGTTGTAATAATTCAATGTGTTTGAATCTAAGATGTAAAAATAAGTTGCCTGTTCAGTTAAACTTTAAGTAACCGAATTGACGTAGGTACGTCCCGAATGCTGTGAAATAGACTAGGACTGAACAAAAATTGGATGAATTGTCGAATTCTGTCACAAATCAGAACCACATGAATCTGATTAATTACCGAATTATGAAATGGACTGACCGAATGCGATAGAACAGATACGGACTTGAGAAAAGTGCGGTGAACAACCGAATTCGCTAACGAATGTCACCAAATAAATACGTTAAATCTCCGAATTTACGTAGACTAAAATCGACTCGGACTGAACAAAAGTTGGATCAATTAACAAGTTTGATAAGGAATGGGAACCAATAAACATTTTAAATCGCCTAATTTGGAAATATGGGTACAAAGATATTACAAAACAGGTATCACGGATTCGCCGCGATTCCCGTTTTAACCGAATTTTCACCTTCGGCGAAAATTTGACCGAATGCCCAAAACCTAGGGGGGCGCTGCACCCCCCCCCCCCCCCTCGGGACGCCCCTGGTTCTAGGGTGCAATAGGCAATTTTAACTATCAGGCAGTACCGAAAGGGAGAAATCTGAAATATAAACTTCTTTGTTAAAGATCGCAAGGGTATTTTTTACCACCCTCTCTAAATCTTTAGGAGACACTGCACTAGGGACTCACCAATGTTAAGCTTAGCACCGACTGTTTCTAGTATCACGAATACATCCGATGGAAACTCAACATGCTGCCTTTTCAGCATCAGATTTCCTGCGATGGAACCAGTCTGAAAGACAAAGCAGATGTTTAAACCACAACGCTTACTAGAAATGATATTTTCCCTATTAAATGGATCAGGCAAAGCGTTTTCGAAAATGCTCTTACTTTCCACCTGAAATGAGGGATTCTCTTGTTAGCGCTTTTTGACTATATCCAGCCATCCTGCTCTCCGACGCGGCGGCTGGGCGCAAAACATTTGAAAACTGAACGTGCCTTGGTTAAAAAGTGGGAACACTAAGCAAATAAAAGAAGTAACAAACGGAAGATTATCACATCCTTATGTGTGAAAGAGTTGTGAGCGGACTTTGAAGATTCCGGCAAACTTTTTGCTGGGTGACGGGAAAACTCGGCACAATAGAACAATGGAGACAGGTGGCAATTTTAGAAGCTTACAATTCCATATGGGGGATATTATAAAAGCCAGAATTAGCAAGAGGTGTCCTTATATGATGATACGGAAAGAAACAATACTCTCATGCAAATGCTCCGCACGGTCAATGTAACGAAAGACGACTGGGAAAACAGTCGGCGAAACGTGGCTACGTCAATTCGGTTACTTAACGTATTTAATTGGTCTCATTCGTTAGCGAATTCAACTTGGGTCTTGGTTTAGAAAACCAACAAAACGAAAAATCTTGATTCGGACATCCCTAAGTTCTGGATACATTACCCGCGTCTAGTTCATGCAAGCCCCAAGTCGTTCTAGTTGACTTTTTTTTCCAAAGATGTTGCTTTGTGGAGACCATCATGGAAAACGGGTTTAACACGTTTATTGGTCCAAATTTAAAGATTCGAGAAATGCTGCAGTCTCATAGCCGACGTGGAATCTCTCAAGAAGGCTAGTACACTGGACAAGTGTCTTCCTGGAAGCACGATTATGCGTCATCTAAGGGCATGCTCCAACCGTCTGGATGCCTATAGACCTCTATCTTTTAAAAAATCTTTACATGAATCTATCGATAATATATCGTTTAGAAAATTCCTACTTACGCTAAATATTCCTCCAGCCCAAGCTGACTGCGAATCATATTTGACAGTGCAAAATAGATAGGTAACGATTGTTATGCAAAGCAGAATCTAGAAAATCTGACTCTCCTTGAATGTGACCTCGAAATGTATGTTTACCAGCCTTATAAAAGACACACGGCCAAGCAAAACCGTCAGTTGTGATTTAGACTTTTTTGCAACACTTGTCAGAGTGACGGTATAGGTATTGGGCTGTATCGTGCTTTATAAGGTATGGTTCAGGTCAGTTGGTTAAGGTCTTGACTTCAAGTTAGGGTCAGCCTGGTCTGACCAAGCTAACCTCTTTAAGTTGTCTCGTCAGACCCATTCTGGGTGAACAGTCCTTTAAGTTAGTTTTATTATTGACCTTTTTGAAAGTCTGTGTTTATATTTCGTACTCAAGCGTTCTAAGGGTTTCTCTGGGTGGTCCGCGTAAAGGGTTTACGGCGGACCATTGATACACTGTACACGCCCCAGAAACCCATCTCGGCTACTATGCTATCAGTAACTGGACATACACGGTTTCCAGTAAAGCGGGGCGTTACAGATACGTCACCTGAATTTTATTAAATCTATATTTCGGCCCTTCTTGGCAAGGGTCCTGTTCAGGCTCAAGCCACTCAAACTGGGAAATGGACTTGTGTAAAAAACAAGAAGTGCCGAAATATAGATCTGATAAAATTCAGCTGACGTATCCTATGGCAGCAGCCAGCGATGCGTCGGCAGAAGAAGGAGAAAAACTGTAGCTTATTTATAGTTTGGATTCCTGCATTTGAATTTTCAGCTTGGTTAATTATGTGGGGATCGACTAAAACCAGGAAGGGAAGGGAATGCGAGAAAAGCAGGAAGGGCATACTAAAACGAGGAAGGCTGTCGCCAGAATTCGCCGCACCGTTCCCTTCCTCTATTTACTATTATTTGAGGGGTCGGCAACTTTTCAAATTCAAAGTTCACCATACCTTCCACGTTTTAGTATGCCCTTCCTGGTTAGTCGCCTACCGTCAGAACGAGAAATGAAAAGGTGAATCACAATTTTTATAGTTGCCGACCCCTCACTGAACTTAATTCCTACCCATGTCAGGGTACTAAAACGAGGAAGGGATGGCGAACTTCGAATTTGAAAAGTTGCCGACCCCTCGAATAATACTAAATAGAGGAAGGGAACGGTGCCGCAAATCCTGGCGACAGCCTTCCTGGTTTTAGGATGCCCTTCCTCGTTTTAGTATGCCCTTCCTGGTTTTAGTATGCCTTCCTGCTTTTCTTGCGTTCCCTTCCCTTCCTGGTTTTAGTCGATTCCAATTATGTGCAGTAGGTAAGACGAATGCATAAAAGCAAAACTTCGCATGTAAACCACTGAAGATTCGGGTAGCGCAATTGTCAGCTTGGTTAATTATGTCTAGTGGGTAAGACGAATGCATAAAAGCGAAATTTCACATGTAAACCACTGAAGGTTTGCGTAGCGCAGGTGCCGATCTCCTGTTTCACTGCCCTCAGACGGGAATGCATCAGTCGTTGAGGGCAAGCCATCCAACAGTTCCCGTAGGTAATATATCCCAAGCTATGAACTTACATTTCTAACTGCCGTATTTCCAATAAGTTCTAAATGATCGGCAAGAGCTGTCAGGTACTGAAACCCACTCCTGTTGGCGTACTCGCGGAGAACTTCAATCATCACCGTCAAACCCACGCCAGTGCCGATGGACAACTGATCTCCAAAGCTGACTTCATGAAGTTCTTGAATTCGGTTGATGTCAATAGCATTTCTTTTGGAATGCGCATCCTTGTATACACCTAGAAAAACACACGCGATAATTACACTGGGTAAAACAAAAGGAGGGAGGGAATAACACAGTCAGCCTTCTTTATCTGACTCCCACTTACAGCACTCAAAATGCTTCAGATCATTCACCTGCTTATCCTTCCAACCCTGTCCAGTCTTCGCTTTGAATATACTAACATATTCGTCTTTTGTCCGCTTTAATAAATCTGATGAAGATTTTGACAGAAAGATCAGCCGTGGGATTGCGCATCTTTTCGGCGCATTACGCACAAATAGTTTCGATTTCCATTAGTTGCATTTTTGCAGATACCATGGTATATGTTCCCACAGTAACTGGTTCTGCAATCAGTCGTTTTTGCAGTAACTGTGGTATAAACTGCCGAAATTGCGCTTTTTAAAGTAGTCATCCAAAAAGAAAAACTGATATTCAGTCACATCACCAAGGGCCAAACTTCCTTCCCACCAATTTGACAAAAAGTTATCAAAGTGAGATGACTTTTCAGATACCACGATCAGTTACCACGGTCGTACCGTGGTATCTGAATATCAGATGCCACGATAACTGGCCAGATACCACGACTACTACAGAAACGCCTTTTCACCGTGGTGTCAGATACCACGATAACTGCAAAAACGACTTTAGACAGTGGTATCAGATACCATGGTATCTGCAAAAACGCTACTACTGTGTTCTAACCGAAACCGAGCTCTAACTGACAAACAGTGAACGGAACATCGTTAAGCGAAAAAACTGAGTGGATCATTCTTGTTCAACTTCATGACTGTGATCGTGCGAGTATGATGGTAGCCGAATCAGGAAATTAACGCTCTTGAACGCCATTCTCCAGTTGCATCTGGAGGTATCCAGACAAAGAGGGCGACCGAGAAAGATCTTCGTCACACCTCCCAGTCCGATCACCACAACATCAACGCGTCCATCCAACACGAATGGGAAGATGTATGGGCAGAGGCTCAAATTCAGAGAGAAGGGGGACTCTTCTCAGATGACCTAATCACCTCTGGAGGTAAAGGAGGAACTAAGGTCTAAGGTAAGAATCTTGGCGTTGGTGGTGTGAACGAAAAGTAGTCGCAGAAGTAAATCAACAGGACACAATGTAAACTTACCGCACCCTGTGTTTCCTGCCAGCAGTCTGAATTCGTTTTCAGATGTGTCCTTTATTAGTTGCAACGCTTCTCTCATTGTAGTTGGGTAGTGCCACACTTCTCCATTAGGCAAAACGACAGCAGATGTAGCTTGGGAAGGGAGACTATCAAGACCACCGTTCGGATGACACACTCCGTTGCACGACTTCAATGTCCTTTTGCATATGTTGGTGGCAGCATCCTGGTAAGAAAATTATGAAAGCAAAAGCAAGCCAACTGCCAAATTTAAGCCTTTGTCGTCCGGGCGCCCATCATAGGTTTCGAGGAATTGACCTGAGAAGGGACATTTCTCTTGCTATTCCTCACAGTTTCTAGGCAACTTTGACAGCTGGGTAGTGTCTTCCTTGTGTTACAGAATAACACCAATGGCTTTACCAACCAACGAAGTGCCTCAACGAGAATCTTGATCGGCGGCATTCACTCATTCAGTGCCGGATTAAGTCCGCGAGGCAGTCGAGATTTCGGGTCACGCGACCAAATTGTGAAAGTCGACACCTAGAGATGGGTATGAAGACGACTACAGCACAAACCGGCACATAGTTTTATTTTTATTTATTTATTTATTTAATAATAAAGCAAAACATATCTCTCGTGGGCAGGGCCCAAATACGATGTTTTTGTAGTCATAAATAAGATAAAATAAATTGTCAACATATAATTTAAAAGTAAAAAAAAAAGGTAACAAGGCAGAACAATGCTAAAGAGCATTGTACTGCTTTACGAAGCTCGGCACAAAGCTTCTACTGTAGCGCATAGTGTTACAGTAGATTGGGATCAGTTTGGGAACCTTTTCAGCCACTTCTCGGGGGGGACGAGATCATAGTGACATGTACAACCTATAGTTTAACCGAAAAAGATTGAGATACGACAATCTAGTTACCCATCACTTGTTCAAACGAATAGGCTTGAGGACCCGATGAAAGTTCGTTAGTACGATGCTCCGCTATTCACGAATGGTCAATTTCAGATGGTGGAATGGAATTTCCCTGTCGGATCTACGAAAAAGAAGTGTTGATGCAGAGAGCCCCTTCCGAGAGCTGATCGGGCCACTGAAAGCCGCGTATTGACATTCAAATCTTCCGCGTCATAGTACACTGTCAGAAGTTTCATAACAGGTAACACGAGGACGGGGTTTCAACATATAACGCGTAACAGATAACACTGCAGGTGTTATCTGTTGTGTATGAAAACGTTATGCATGAAATGTTATGCATAACAAGCTTTGTTAGGAAGAGCCAACAAGGCATCTACTGACCTTATCGTCATGATGTCGGAAAACTCAGCAGATACTTTTTGGCAGTTTTTCGGTTCTTTCTGATGGTAACGTTTATTATGCACACAACAGATAACATCCGAAGTGTTAAAGAGCCAACAAGGCATACTACTGACCTTATCGTCATGATGTCAGAAAACTCAGCAGATACTTTTTGGCGGTTTTTCGGTTCTTTCCGATGGTAACGCTTATTATGCGTAGCATACTTAACACAATAGATAACATCCGAAGTGTTATCTGTTACACAGTACCTGTTGAAACCGTGCATCCTCGTGTTATCTATTATGAAGCTTCTGACAGTGTAGAACTTGCGCTTTGGGACGGCCATTGATATTCTAAACGTTACTACAAGAGCAGATAGTGGAAAATAAAACTATCACTTAGCAGAACCCAAATAATTCGGTGCATTCAATTAAATGATACAAAAATAAATTGGCTTTTCATTTAAACTTTAAGGAATACTGACTTAAATTCACTCTGTCCAATTCCAGTATTTTTCTAGTCCACTGTCGAGGGGCCCTGAATGGCGGGGGCGTCCCGAGGTCTGTGGGAAAAAATTGCGGCAAATATTGACTGGTGCCGCCGAAGCCGCACCAGTTAAAACCTGTCAAATTCGCCTGAACTTGATGATTTTTAGGGAATCTACCAGATTATACATTGCTCAGGGAACCTACTGGAATTTTCATCAGTGAATACACCGAAATCTTACTCAAGGAATCTCTCGGAAATTTACTCAGAGAATCTATTGGAGCCTGTATCAGGGAATTTACAGGTTCAGGGGATCTACCGGACTTTGCCCCAGGGAATCTACCCGAATCCGGCTCAGGGAATCTAGTGGAATGTTGCTGCTTACCGGATAAGTATAGACTCACAGTTTACCGGGATGAAACCGACAAACGACAAACGAGCGTATCGAAACGTTCACCGGGGGATTCCAGTAGTCTCCTTAATTTCCTTAGCTTTCGAGAATTAGGTAACCTACTGAAATTTACATCCTTTATAACCGGAAATGCTGTCGGAGGAATATTATCACGGTGCCGTCTACTCCAGGTTTGACAGCTTTCTCGGCTCCTTTCCGGGGATAAGCCGAGAAGAGTTCAAAAAAGAGTTACCCTTGTTCCGACATGATCTCGAAAGTTACCAGGAGAGCCTCGAAACAAAACAAAAATTTGAAGGTAAATTCGAAGTTTTTCGTGAATTGGAAGATGTCTTATCACTAGTATGGAAAGCTTTCAAGCTAGCTAAAGCCGTCCGACGAAGCGTTTTTTTACCTGTCGATGCGCTTTTTTAAAGCCTGGCGTGACGAATATCGCCAGGCGTAGCGAAATTCGATCTCTGTGCGAATTAGTCTTAAGACAATCCCTGTTACCTCAGCAAAAGGGAAGAGGATTTTTAGCAAGATGAAGTTGGTTAAGACTATCGTGCGTTCAGTAATGGCTGACCAGTGTCGTGAAAGTCTTGTTACTAACCGTAATCGCATGTGAAACCGATTTAATTGACGAATGTGAAATTGGATGTGTTGTGGACAAATGGAAAAAACGATGGATAAATGTACAGGGTGGGTTGAAGGTAGAAGACTTTTTAGTTTTAAGTGACAATCTTAAAGTTCAGAGCACAGCTCTTCCTAGAAATGATCTTTTGCCTACGGAAGAGATCAGAAAAAAAGTTTTCCAAAAATACCATTACTTTCCACCTCAAATTAGTGATTCTCTTCTTAGCGCTTGTCGACACTATCCAGCCTTCCTGCCGTCCGACGCGGCGTGTAGGAGCAAAATGTTCGAAAACTGAATTAAAAGAAGTAAAAAACAGAAGATTCTCGTATCCCTATGCTTGAAAGAGTTGTCAGCGAACATTGAAGACTCCGGCAAATTTTGCTTTGTGTGACAGGAAAAACTCGGCATGGCCGAAAAAGCCCTAAAGATCATAGGCACAAAACGAAACAGTGGAGAAAGGTGGGGATGTTATAAGCTTATAATTCCATAAGGGAGATAGGTATAGTATAAAAGGCAGAATAAGCAAGAGGGTTCCTTTAAACAAATAGGGCTGAGATCCAACAGTCTAGTAACATATAATTTTTTTCACTCAAATATTCGAGAAAACCTGATAAAAATGCATTACTTCGTTTGTCCGGTATCTACTTATAATCAATTTCTAAAATGAACTTATTCTTTTGGATTTCTGGTACATCTATGTGCTTGTCCCTCTACGTTTGAAATGTTTAGGAACAAATGTAGCCCATTGTCGAAAAACAAATTGAAATATCGGGTTCATTGCAAGACTTATCCTAAAATCATTTTCCTACTTTTGTAAAGGCGTGACTTCTACGATGTCGCAACTTAGCCCTGGAGATGCAGGCCTTTGTTTAAATTCAAATTCTTCATGTCTGGATGAAGTTTGGTTTGTCTTGCAAGCAGCGCACACTCTGAGCATTATTACTAGAGCCCTAGGTTGAAAAATACAAAATCGCTCATATGAGTTTAAATATTTTAGTGTATTCAAATATCAGATGAGAAAATAAGCTGCCTTTTCAGTTAAACTTTAACGAGCCTATTTTTTGCTTATTGTTGGTCTGGAACACACAATCGAAGTCAGAACACAACAGTATTTTAGAGTTTCTGCAGAGACGGTCACTATACGGAGAATTTCCAGTAAGACCTCGAAAAATTCCGGTAAAATTCTGATACATATGAGGGGTTAGTAACTTTGGTAGTTGGTGTACCTATTAATCCTTTTATTTGTTTCTGGTGTATTTGATCGAGAACAATTTGATACCATGTCTGTCACGGGGAGATGAACTTGTAAGTAAGAATCGGCTGCTAGAAGAGTTCGTGAGGGACTAGAAACTTGTGAAAATTTCAGGAAGGTTCCGGGACGCACCTGCTCACAGGCAGTTGCCTATGCTACCTATTTTGAAACTCGGCACTGCAGTCATGTCAGTTCGAGGTCAATGACGCGCACGCCTAGTCAGTAAAACTGTAACGTCATTTTCTGAAGCTGCATCATCAATTACCTCAATGTCACAAAATTTCTGCTTCAGTTCTTTCGGTGCATTCTTGGCTGCGGATTTGAAAGCGTCAAGAATAGGCCTATATCCAGTACACCGACAGAGGTTGCCATCTAGTGCCCGTTCCACTTCAGACATTGACAGATCTCCTTTGCTCATTTCCAACCTGAAACAAAGAAAAAGTAAAAAAAGTAACGTAAACTTCGACTTTTATCTTGTATTGCAATTTAAATGACAAAAACCCGAGATTAAAATTACTTCCAAAAAATAAAGCTTGAAGTAAGTTCCTATCAGTGTCCCTTTCGCGCGTTAAAAGTCATAGGTCCCACCCAGGACCCCCAACAACGACCCGAACTGTCCGGCTTTGGGAGCTGGAACTTCGCTCGGTCCTAGAAATTTTTAATCGAGGTCGATCTCTCGACGGCAAGAGCCGCAAATTCAGACGTCAAAATGCAACAACACTGGGTACAAAACGGCCACTGCGGGGGAAAGTTCTGTGAAGGATGCGCGGGAAAATTACAAGAGATCAAGAGCGTGTTCCACCCTCGTACCAATAGTAACTATTAGTTACTATTTCCGTTCCAACCTCACCAAAAGTTACCACACTGACCGTTCCAACCTTCTCGAAATAGTAACTAATAGTAACTATTTGCTTACTACGCTCGGGGGCGTAGTAAGCGTAGTAATTACGGGTCTCTGGTTCGTGATTGGTCGGATTCGCCCGTTGTATGATATTCTGCGGGAAAATAGAAAAGTCGTTCCAGCGTTGACGGAAAAAGCCAGAATTCGCGACGTAATGCGTAGTAACTACGGTAAGTATGATGGAACACGCTCCAAGTATCAAGAGAAGAATATGATGAAGATGTGCTCAAGAGAGCAAGCATCATAAATAAATAAAAAAAACTCACCCTGCCATTGACATAACCATTCCAGGAGAGCAAAACCCACACTGGATACCATGCCCTGAGGCAAGTCGCTTCTGGATGTGGTGCAAACCCCTGCGCTGACTTCCCAGACCTTCTGTAGTAGTTATTTCCCATCCGTCACAAGAGAGCACGGGTGTGAGACACTGAAAACAATAAAGCAACATACTAAAAGTGGGTCATCCATTGGTGATGGTGGGTTTACACACTGCGTAAAATTTCGAGCGTATTTTACGCACGTTTTGAGCTTGGAAAGATTTCTAGCAATACGGACGTATTTAGATACAAAACGGACCGATTTCTTAAATACGTCCGTATTGCTAACAAGCTCAAAACGTGCGTAAAATACGCTCAGATTTCAAAATACGCTCGGATTTTACGCAATGTGTAAATGGACCATGAGCTGTTGGAAGCGTTCGCAACGTGTCGAAAGCGGCCATGTTGGCGGTTTTCAGCCAATGAGACTTATACACTTAACTTTAGATCTCATTCTGCAATCGATGGCTTTGGTGCATCTGACTTTGAGCTATATCGGGGGTTCAATTACTGTTCGGATTATCACTGAAATTCTTGTGTAATGATGAGACCAATAATGTTTGTTTATGAGTTACCGAGGGAGCCCAAACGAAAAGTCGGTACCCGGCAAAACCTGGTGAAAGGAATGTGGACCGTAGGATGGCTGGTCCACACCCACGCATGCCAAGCGGTCGTGTTTTTTTATATTCGGTGATCGATAACTGTAATCGAGCACGCTAGTTTCCTCCTAAAGCTGCTTTCACATTGATGCGTCGTTGCGATGCGTTGCGTATGCGTTTATCGTGTGTTGCGTACAGGTTGCACAGCGTATCTTTCACACCTGCGCGAGAAGCTTTCGCGCTGGATGCTCATTTATATTTTCCTTTCTCAGTTTCTTCTGCTGAGTTTTAATTTCTGTCACTAGTAGCAAGTTTTTCTTCATCATCAGCATGTTTTTGTTTGGTTTTTCTTCCAAACCTTCCATTTTCTACTGACAAATCTGATCCGTAGGCGTCGACGCAACGCAAGAATAGAACTTGGTTCTATAGAACATGTTTCTATTCTTGCGTTGCGTTTTATTTGTCTGCTTAAAGCACAATGGACACTTCGAATGCTTTACTTTGTATTAAATGCTTCACAAATAAACATTTCCGACTTCCTTTAGAAGGCGCTACGAAAATCGGCTGTTTTCTTGTTATCCCCTGTCTTTACCTCTCTGGCATTTCGGCGATCCAAATCTTAGGAGCTGGGATATCGTGGCAGGAAATTCAAAAACTCCCAGCAATGCTTGATGGAAAAGGATATGTTTGAGATGTCACCAAAGTCAAGCCGCAGATGCAGTTTACCTGATTGTTCTAGTGTTTCATCAGAAGTTCCATGGCTAATGTGCCTATTAAAAGTTTTTCTTTGTGGAATAGTGTTGTGCAGCTTGATTAACTAGCTTTATAAAATGTACCAGAATATGCAATAAGCTCAACAAAATAACATAACTACAAAAATCATTCAAAAACAAATAACCTATTCAAACCTGAATTATACAAGCTGATTTGTGCATAAAATAAAGATCTACTAAGTATTATAAGAAACATCACTTTTATCTTTGTCCAAGCTAGTAAATTGAGCATGTACTGGCCCAAAAAGTTACGCTTTGAAATATCACAGAGGGGAAACTGTTGAAAAAGCTGCTGATCTAGGGGGTAAGCATTGTTCCTAGGGTGTTACAGAGTGGGATTGGGGTAGTTTGATGTGCCCACTGAACTTTAAGCTCTGCCTTGCGTCGACGCAAGAACGACGCAGAGGTTGCGTAGCTTAATGTGAAAGCGGCTCTATCGTGCGTTTCCAGAGATGACACTCCTTCGTACGTAACTAAAGAGAAACGCGCCTACGCTTGCTGTTATCAGCCCGAAGAAACGCCTGGAGAAACACCCGGAGAAACGCGCCTACGCTTGACGTTAACAGTCACACGCGAGGAATGGCACGTTTCTCAAGCCACTGTCTAAATAAACAACAACCAACAGATAATTGTATCGTTGGGACTTTACTTGACCGCCGACAGTTGGGGTTGCCACATAAAAAAAAAATTAGAGAGGGACTTTTACCTAAAACAGAGAGTGAATTGGGAGTGAAATTTTATTTTCAAGAAACAGCGTGAATTGTCATTTTTGGTCGGAATCACTGTTGCAGAAACGTATGTCCGGATTCCGGGTGAACTACTTGTCTCCGGGTAGAAAAGGATTTTCACATAAGTGTTCAGCATGTCTTATTACCCTAAATCGAACATTTAATCAACTTCAAATAAACTTTTACTTTTAAGGAACTTTCGGTTTTGGCCGGATTCTGGGCAAACTACTTGTCCGGTGACAAAATGGTTTTCATAATCGTGTTCAATATGTCTTCTTACCCTTTAGTCGACTATCTCCTTACCCTTTATAATAATATCATATTTGACCCTTAATTTGAACCCACTCCTCTAAATGTAGGGCTATAGAGCCCATTTACGAACTTGACCTTTCCCGTGACTCAAAGGATCCTCACACCAAATTTCATCAAAATATCTCATTCCCTTCGAGAGTTGTCGTGCTGACAGACGGACGGACGGACAACTTTTGCGATGTCATAGATAGGCTATCCCTCCACTTCCGTTTCATAAATAGAGTGAATTTTATGTCCTACGTAGGAGAAGAGTGACAAACAAAAAATAGAGTGACAATTCACACTTTCGTGCGATATCTGGCAACCCTTCGACAGTCCAAAACTGATGAACAGAGAAGTTCACATCTTTAGACGAATTGCATGTCTACGTGTCTTCTCATGAGATGCCATCTCGTCAGGGGATGACGCAAGCAATTTCAATCCAACAACTACATTCCCATACACCATGTCGATCAGTTACTAACAACACAACATCTATTCAACTGCACCGACATCGAAGGAGCACAGCACTTAAATTTAACTAAAAAAACAACTTATTTTTGTGTCAATTAACCGAATTTACTCCTGTTAGGTTTGTGTCCCTTAGTTGGCCAAAAGTGGTGGCAAAATCATTCCAATTTACTGACAAGACGATGAACAGAAAATATTGAGTCACGAATACAACATATTCACAAACAACCCCGGGGCCAGCGATCGGCATATTGTGGTCAGATCACTTGCCGGTCCGGGGTCTTACGAATCCTGGAACCCCGGAACTCCGGACCCTCCGCCACCGGACCGAGTGGCTAGACGAAAACTGGACCCTCACACACGAAAACTGGACCGAGCGGCTCAGGGAACAAAATAATGACGTATCACACGAATCCTGGAACCTTACTATATTCGTATTAAAGCGCTCCATAATTTTCCGGACCTTCCTTACTAGGCGGGCTCTTTTAGGTACAGCTCAGATTAAGACGATCATAATGGTCTCATTTAATAAGTGCATTATTCCAAGAAGTCAGTTCCTAATCTGCCAGGGCGTACCACTGAACAAGTGTTACCGCAGTTTTAGTTCACACGAATCCTGGACCCTGTCACTTGCGACATCCCAGATGCGTTACATTAGAACTATGATAGTGATGAAAGTCAATTTTCTCAGATCATTTTGGTGAGCAACAGCCTAAATCCCGGATCGCTCATAAGTTCTCCCCTTGGCGTGTTGTTATTCACCGAAAGTCCGTTTTCTTAGATAATTTTGGTGGGCAACAACCTAAAATCCTGGATTGCTTATAGGTTCTCCCTGGCGCGTTGTTATTCACCCCTTTGTTGCGGTCTCATATATGTCACACGAATCCTGGAACCTGCAAATTCCAACGTCTCTATATTTCGAGAATTTTGGATACTAATTCGGGGGTCCAGCATACAGGATCCATGTGAAGCAAATTTGTGGCTGCGTGTGTAACACACGAATCCTGGACCCTCGCTTTGTTCGTACAGGCTCTCCATAATTTTCGTTTTAATTAAATAATATTCAAATGAAATATTTAATTTATTTATTTATTTCATTCAGACACCGGCCAACTAGGGCTATATGCATAACAAAAACACTTTACACACTAAGTTGAGTCGAACCAACAAAATACCAACTCTCCCCATTTCAGACAAATGGGAAGAGATAGCTGCATGTGCGGCCCAGAGTTTTCCCCCTAAGTTTTCACTTTTCTTGATTGTTTTTTTTTGCTCCAAGCAGGATTTTTCTATATAAAGTGGGCACTACTGCTCAGATTTTTCTCCCGGATTCTGGGTTCCCATCTTCTTCCAGTCCGTTTTCGATAGTGGTAGATGAAAGAAAGATATACAAGATTTTCAATTTTCCTCAAACTGCAAATAACTGTCTTCACATAATCTTGACCCCAGATTCCGAGGCGTCTGGTGAATCCTGACGCTTATTCCTACACAAAGGATACGCTTCTTCCAGAGACATTGTTTAGACACACTAACCCGTGTAGCGGGATAAACCTATCCGAAAGTAAAAAAACCTCTTTGGAATATTCAGGCTCTTGATGGTTCCCCAAAGAGATTTTTACTTTCAATGCGAGAGAAGAAAAGTGCTGTACATCTGTGACTGGGTCCAAAAGAAATGAAGCCTGTAAATAGGAAATTTCACGCAGCGGAATTGGAACCCAAGGAGCTTCCCGGTTAAAAGTGAGCACACTTAAAATTAAAAACACAGCGAATCGAGCGCTTTTACTCTGACGTATTTACTTTTACGCCGTTTGTAGACAGAAGAAGGAGAAGAAGATACGAAAAAGTATGTAAGCGTGGGCAACGGCCTTTGGTGTATTCTTGGAATCTATTACTACTACTACTTAGATTCTTAGTTTACATTTCCCACCCCAGATAAGTTGTAGAGTAGTTTGGAGCATGTTTTTAATTGTATAGCTAGTTTTGTCCATTTTTGTATTAATGGTAGTGGTGATGATGGTTTTCTCAGTGATTATTCTATGTTTGGAGTGGACCAGACTGGTAGCTCATTAAACTGATTAGCCTAAGGCTAAATCTAATTCTCCCCCAGCCCCCGATGACTCACCCAGATTGGGCAATAGCTGTTCGTATTTTTAGAATTAGGACTGGCCATGCTTATTGTAATAGTGTATTTAATATTGTATTATACCAATGGCATCAAGTTTCTTCACCATTGTGATATTTTCCCAGTTCCAGAAGTTGTTCATCACATAGTTATGATTTGTAAAAAAAATATGATGATGAAAGGAATAGCCTATGATGTTTTGCCCAATAAGACTGTAAAGAATTATAGTTTTATGTGTTAAAAGAAGCTGATGTACCAATGAGACATGTGTTAAAAGAACTTTATCTGCCGTTGAGAACAGGATGAGAATACCAACCACCAGCTAAACCATCGAGCATTTGATTTTTTTCTGTGTTTTCCTCTACTAGACTGTAGCCTACAGAACTTAATTTCTTACTTGTAAAAATCCCTTTTGCTGATGAGACTTGAACTTTCCGAGTGCGCCCGACAGGGTTTGCAAAATTTGATTTCTTAAGTATAAGTAGAAACAGATGTGCCAAGGAGTTGACCGACTCCAGACAAAAGCATACTAAGTTTATTTCTTCTGGATTCCTTATGTATAAAAAGAACCCGATATGCCGACAAGACTATCGATGCACAACAAGAGCATGCAAAATTCAATTTCTTCAGTCTTTTGCCTGACAAATGTTTGCAGGATTTCATTTCTTGCGTATTAAGAGAACCCGATGTGCCTATAAGTCGACCAACACCTGACAAAATCATGCAACATTTTTCTTTCTTTTGCATTCCCCAACTTCCAACAACAACAACATTTTTAGTTTACCAAGTTACCCACCATGTGGAATATTCCTCTCTTATTGTCACATAGTCCTTGAAAAATTGGTAGTATAATACAATTTTTTTATCAAAGTAAGTGGTTTGTTACACCATAAGCAGCTTTATTTCTCTTGCATTCGCTGTACAATCAGGAGCATACCATGTCCACGCACTTGGTATGGTCAGCTTGCAACCTGGCTTTGATCTGAGTTTAATTTCCATTCTACCACAATTGAGATGAATCAGATGGATTCCAGATAATTTCCATTCTACCACAATTGAGATGAATCAGATGGATTCCAGCTTACAAGGTGTCATGTACATCTGTTTAAACATCAATCCTTGAAAATTGATATTGAACTTATGTTGATCGTATTCTGCAGCGTACAGCGAGACATGTTGAACATAGGGTGTAGCCAATCGCTGTACAAACAGGGGCATACCATTTCTATGCACTTGGTATGGTCAGCTTGCAACCTGGCTTTGATCTGAGTTTAATTTCGATTCTACCAGAATGGAGATTAGTCAGATGGATTCCAGCTTGCAAGGTGTCATGTACATTTGTTTACCATCAATCCTTGAAAATTGATATTGAACATATGTTGATCGTTCTCTGCAGTGTACAGCGGGACCGGTTAACTATACGGTGTAACCCACACACTCATCATCAAAATTATTCTCAGATTTAACTGGTGACCTAAAACTGTAGTAGATAATTAACAGCAGTGTCCCTTCTTGATGAATGGAATATTCCTCTCTTATTTTCACATAGCCCTTGAACACATAAAAATTGGTAGTATAATACAATATTTTTCTCAAAGTAAGTGGTTTGTTACACCATAAGCAGCTTTATTTCTCTTGCATTCGCTGTACAATCAGGAGCATACCATGCACTTGGTATGGTCAGCTTGCAACCTGGCTTTGATCTGAGTTTTATTTCGATTCTACCACAATTGAGATGAATCAGATGGATTCCAGCTTGCAAGGTGTCATGCACATCTGTTTAAGCATCAATCCTTGAAAATTGATATTGAACTTATGTTGATCGTATTCTGCAGCGTACAGCGAGACATGTTGAACATAGGGTGTAGCCAATCGCTGTACAAACAGGGGCATACCATTTCTATGCATTTGGTATGGTCAGCTTGCAACCTGGCTTTGATCTGAGTTTAATTTCAATTCTACCAGAATGGAGATTAGTCAGATGGATTCCAGCTTGCAAGGTGTCATGTACATTTGTTTACCATCAATCCTTGAAAATTGATATTGAACATATGTTGATCGTTCTCTGCAGCGTACAGCGGGACCGGTTAACTACACGGTGTAACCAACACACTCATCATCAAAATTATTGTCAGATTTAACTGGTGACCTAAAACTGTAGTAGATAATTAACAGCAGTGTCCCTTCTTGATGAATGGAATATTCCTCTCTTATTTTCACATAGCCCTTGAACACATAAAAATTGGTAGTATAATACAATATTTTTCTCAAAGTAAGTGGTTTGTTACACCATAAGCAGCTTTATTTCTCTTGCATTCGCTGTACAATCAGGAGCATACCATGCACTTGGTATGGTCAGCTTGCAACCTGGCTTTGATCTGAGTTTAATTTCGATTCTACCACAATTGAGATGAATCAGATGGATTCCAGCTTGCAAGGTGTCATGTACATCTGTTTAAGCATAAATCCTTGAAAATTGATATTGAACTTATGTTGATCGTATTCTGCAGCGTACAGCGAGACATGTTGAACATAGGGTGTAGCCAATCGCTGTACAAACAGGGGCATACCATTTCTATGCACTTGGTATGGTCAGCTTGCAACCTGGCTTTGATCTGAGTTTAATTTCGATTCTACCAGAATGGAAATTAGTCAGATCTATTCCAGCTTGCAAGGTGTCATGTACATTTGTTTACCATCAATCCTTGAAAATTGATATTGAACAT
Organism: Branchinecta lynchi; assembly: GCA_023053575.1. Lineage (NCBI taxonomy): Eukaryota > Metazoa > Arthropoda > Branchiopoda > Anostraca > Branchinectidae > Branchinecta > Branchinecta lynchi. The sequence goes on along the minus strand of JAKZAP010000012.1, from coordinate 4,094,806 downwards.
ATGTTGATCGTTCTCTGCAGCGTACAGCGGGACCGGTTAACTACACGGTGTAACCCACACACTCATCATCAAAATTATTCTCAGATTTAACTGGTGACCTAAAACTGTAGTAGATAGTTAACAGCAGTGTCCCTTCTTGATGAATGGAATATTCCTCTCTTATTTTCACATAGCCCTTGAACACATAAAAATTGGTAGTATAATACAATATTTTGCTGAAAGTAAGTGGTTTGTTACACCATAAGCAGCTTTATTTCTCTTGCATTCGCTGTACAATCAGGAGCATACCATGCACTTGGTATGGTCAGCTTGCAACCTGGCTTTGATCTGAGTTTTATTTCGATTCTACCACAATTGAGATGAATCAGATGGATTCCAGCTTGCAAGGTGTCATGTACATCTGTTTAAGCATCAATCCTTGAAAATTGATATTGAACTTATGTTGATCGTATTCTGCAGCGTACAGCGAGACATGTTGAACATAGGGTGTAGCCAATCGCTGTACAAACAGGGGCATACCATTTCTATGCACTTGGTATGGTCAGCTTGCAACCTGGCTTTGATCTGAGTTTAATTTCAATTCTACCAGAATGGAGATTAGTCAGATGGATTCCAGCTTGCAAGGTGTCATGTAAATTTGTTTACCATCAATCCTTGAAAATTGATATTGAACATATGTTGATCGTTCTCTGCAGCGTACAGCGGAACCGGTTAACTACACGGTGTAACCAACACACTCATCATCAAAATTATTGTCAGATTTAACTGGTGACCTAAAACTATAGTAGATAATTAACAGCAGTGTCCCTTCTTGATGAATGGAATATTCCTCTCTTATTTTCACATAGCCCTTGAACACATAAAAATTGGTAGTATAATACAATATTTTTCTCAAAGTAAGTGGTTTGTTACACCATAAGCAGCTTTATTTCTCTTGCATTCGCTGTACAATCAGGAGCATACCGTGCACTTGGTATGGTCAGCTTGCAACCTGGCTTTGATCTGAGTTTTATTTCGATTCTACCACAATTGAGATGAATCAGATGGATTCCAGCTTGCAAGGTGTCATGTACATCTGTTTAAGCATCAATCCTTGAAAATTGATATTGAACTTATGTTGATCGTATTCTGCAGCGTACAGCGAGACATGTTGAACATAACAAACAGGGACATACCATTTCTATGCACTTGGTATGGTCAGCTTGCAACCTGGCTTTGATCTGAGTTTAATTTCGATTCTACCAGAATGGAAATTAGTCAGATCTATTCCAGCTTGCAAGGTGTCATGTACATTTGTTTACCATCAATCCTTGAAAATTGATATTGAACATATGTTGATCGTTCTCTGCAGCGTACAGCGGGACCGGTTAACTACACGGTGTAACCCACACACTCATCATCAAAATTATTCTCAGATTTAACTGGTGACCTAAAACTGTAGTAGATAATTAACAGCAGTGTCCCTTCTTGATGAATGGAATATTCCTCTCTTATTTTCACATAGCCCTTGAACACATAAAAATTGGTAGTATAATACAATATTTTGCTGAAAGTAAGTGGTTTGTTACACCATAAGCAGCTTTATTTCTCTTGCATTCGCTGTACAATCAGGAGCATACCATGCACTTGGTATGGTCAGCTTGCAACCTGGCTTTGATCTGAGTTTTATTTCGATTCTACCACAATTGAGATGAATCAGATGGATTCCAGCTTGCAAGGTGTCATGTACATCTGTTTAAGCATCAATCCTTGAAAATTGATATTGAACTTATGTTGATCGTATTCTGCAGCGTACAGCGAGACATGTTGAACATAGGGTGTAGCCAATCGCTGTACAAACAGGGGCATACCATTTCTATGCACTTGGTATGGTCAGCTTGCAACCTGGCTTTGATCTGAGTTTAATTTCAATTCTACCAGAATGGAGATTAGTCAGATGGATTCCAGCTTGCAAGGTGTCATGTACATTTGTTTACCATCAATCCTTGAAAATTGATATTGAACATATGTTGATCGTTCTCTGCAGCGTACAGCGGGACCGGTTAACTACACGGTGTAACCAACACACTCATCATCAAAATTATTGTCAGATTTAACTGGTGACCTAAAACTGTAGTAGATAATTAACAGCAGTGTCCCTTCTTGATGAATGGAATATTCCTCTCTTATTTTCACATAGCCCTTGAACACATAAAAATTGGTAGTATAATACAATATTTTTCTCAAAGTAAGTGGTTTGTTACACCATAAGCAGCTTTATTTCTCTTGCATTCGCTGTACAATCAGGAGCATACCATGCACTTGGTATGGTCAGCTTGCAACCTGGCTTTGATCTGAGTTTAATTTCGATTCTACCACAATTGAGATGAATCAGATGGATTCCAGCTTGCAAGGTGTCATGTACATCTGTTTAAGCATCAATCCTTGAAAATTGATATTGAACTTATGTTGATCGTATTCTGCAGCGTACAGCGAGACATGTTGAACATAGGGTTTAGCCAATCGCTGTACAAACAGGGGCATACCATTTCTATGCACTTGGTATGGTCAGCTTGCAACCTGGCTTTGATTTGAGTTTAATTTCGATTCTACCAGAATGGAGATTAGTCAGATGGATTCCAGCTTGCAAGGTGTCATGTACATTTGTTTACCATCAATCCTTGAAAATTGATATTGAACATATGTTGATCGTTCTCTGCAGCGTACAGCGGGACCGGTTAACTACACGGTGTAACCCACACACTCATCATCAAAATTATTCTCAGATTTAACTGGTGACCTAAAACTGTAGTAGATAATTAACAGCAGTGTCCCTTCTTGATGAATGGAATATTCCTCTCTTATTTTCACATAGCCCTTGAACACATAAAAATTGGTAGTATAATACAATATTTTTCTCAAAGTAAGTGGTTTGTTACACCATAAGCAGCTTTATTTCTCTTGCATTCGCTGTACAATCAGGAGCATACCATGCACTTGGTATGGTCAGCTTGCAACCTGGCTTTGATCTGAGTTTTATTTCGATTCTACCACAATTGAGATGAATCAGATGGATTCCAGCTTGCAAGGTGTCATGTACATCTGTTTAAGAATCAATCCTTGAAAATTGATATTGAACTTATGTTGATCGTATTCTGCAGCGTACAGCGAGACATGTTGAACATAGGGTGTAGCCAATCGCTGTACAAACAGGGGCATACCATTTCTATGCACTTGGTATGGTCAGCTTGCAACCTGGCTTTGATCTTGAGTTTAATTTCGATTCTACCAGAATGGAGATTAGTCAGATGGATTCCAGCTTGCAAGGTGTCATGTACATTTGTTTACCATCAATCCTTGAAAATTGATGTTGAACATATGTTGATCGTTCTCTGCAGCGTACAGCAGGACCGGTTAACTACACGGTGTAACCGACACACTCATCATCAAAATTATGGTCAGATTTAACTGGTTACCTAAAACTGTAGTAGATAATTAACAGCAGTGTCCCTTCTTGATGAATGGAATGAGTGTCCAGAGATATTCAACAAAGACAACCGATTTGCCATGTTTTGGTTTTAGTTTACCCACTCTGTGGAATATTCCTCTCTTATTTTCACATAGCCCTTGAGCATATAAAAATTGCAAGTTTAATACAATATTTTGCTGAAAGTAAGTGGTTCGTTACATAAGCAGCTTTTATTTGGCTTTCAATCTCCACTGACGGTGTTTAATTTCACTGTTTGTGCAATCTTCAATACTAATTATTTTATATTATGAATAATTTTTTACTATTATAGTATAAATTTGTATCTTAATATTTGAATCTTAATCATCTCTATTAAGGTTGTTATTTCTTTTGTTTTTCCCTCTTCCATTACCATGATAATGATAGTTCGGTTGCAGTTAGATCTAGAGGGATGCACCCGGAGATACCCTTTGTCTGTTCGTATTCCTTTTTTTATTTTAGGGATTGTCAACAACACGGCTGAGTCTTTGAATGTGGTGACCCAAAGGATTATCCAGAAGCCAAGTGGGGTCGCCATGGATGTTTGTATCATGGGGCTTCTTTCGATGGACTAGTACTGCTATTCTTTGGTGTGTCGCGGCTACCAAGGAATTGGTGACCTTAAATTATTGATCGACCACTGCAAGAAAGAACCAGCTGTAATGCGCGAAGTACCAAATCCAAAAGAAAGTCCGTAAGAAGCATACCAGCGTTTGCTTTTGGAAACAGAAAATTTGGATCAGGGCAAGGCCGTGGAAGATCTGTCCTGTTTCTCTTTTATCCATTTGGCAAATGCTATCTTGCGATAAGGAGGTGTTGGCTGGGACCATAATGAGCGTGTGTACTTAGTGAAAATATCTCTGGCACAAGTGTATCTCTGGTAAGAAAGGAACAAGAAGCCATGACGGTGTACATAAACTCGATCAGAGCTGACGCTTCTTCGAAGAAGTCCCTGCTTTTGAAATTCACATGCAGCTGCCTCTCGGAGAGCAATGTCTGTGTCTGCAAACTGGCCGTGCTTTTGTACGAAGGAATAAAATTGAAGCTTATAATACCATCCTTCAAGCATAGCTTGTTGTAAAACGCCTCAAAGAAAAAAAAGACCCAGAAAATATGTCAGAGCTGGGGCGAAAGGTCCTATGTCTATAAAAGGGAGAATTGATTATCACCCTGCGGACGACGCAGCAGCTGCAAACGAGAGAGAAATTATGTCAAGTGCATTTGAGATCCCAATCGACGAAGATACTGGTTGGAGCCAATACGTCGAGTCTGCTGTACCTGGTAAGTCATCAACAGGGCTATCCCCGAACATACCCATCAGTTACAAGTTATATGCAATCGTCTTTCTGGTGTTAGATGCTTGACTGTTCTGCAACTCTTGTGGCTGCGCTCAGTTTAGTGTGGCAGGGTGTGCAAGTGTGCAAATTACAGCAATGCATTTTTGCTCGCATTTTCTGTCCGTCCGTCTCTTCCAGGTTTTGCTAGTTCGGGCACTTTCACATAAGCTAGGACGACGATACTTGGCAGGCATATCAGTGACCCCAAAAGATTAAGTTGGAACTAGTCACTTCACCGACTTGCGCATCGTGGGGGGAGTAGAGGGAGGGACCCTAGAGGTATTTATAACTTTTGAACGGGTAATCGGATCTTAATGAAACTTGATATTTGGAAAGTTTCAGACGATCCGTTTAAAATTCGGACCGGACCCGTCGACTTTGGGTTTAGCTGGAGGGGGGAAACCGGAAATCTTGGAAAACCTTTAAGGCCTTTTTCTGCGACACAATTGTGGGCCACACACTTCTGGGTGTTTGTCGCGGAAAAACGATTGTGTGCCACACAGTCGAGCCACGAGTTGAAACTCGCGGAAACGACGTTTCGTCTATTTTTTTGGCGGAAATTTCAAATATCTGCAAATAAAAATAAAATTCATGTAAAATCTCAATAAATAGAACTCCAGACTTATTTCCTTTCCATTATGTGCAAAAGGGATCCTCAGTTTTAAGTCTATATGCTTGAAAAAGTAGTTAACTTTATTGTTTAGATCATCATCATAAGGTTTGAATGGTGTTGAGTTCCACTTCGTGTAGATCTCTTTCTGCCTTCTCGGTTGATCGATGGTGGTTGTTTTCGGTCAGAATTTTTGCTTAGTAGACTCCGTTCTCCACTAGCATCTCAATCAAAATCTTGAAAATTTTGAATTCTGGTTGGGCCGGGAGTTTGGCACTGGTGATGACTTGAAATTGGTTCGGGAGTTTTAGCTCGTCGCACAAGCTTTTCAGTTGACGGCTTCTTCGTCGGGGGATGCGGCATTCAAAAAAGAAGTGTTGGGGTGTTTCATCTTCAGCCTGGCACATACGGCAGTTTGGGGAGTGGGTTGTGCCCCAATCGAAAAGGGTTTTATTCAGAATGATGGTTTGAGATTTCAGCCTGTAGAAGATGCATGATCTCAGTCTATCTTTGAATGGTGAGCAGTATGGTCGGAGGTTGGGTGTTGAGGTTCTTGCTCTGGATGTGTCTCTCGCTGTTGTTGGTTGTTGAGAGAACCGGTTGCTAGTTGGGGCTTTGCCAGCGTGTTTGTCGACCACTTCATTTTGACATATGCCTTTGTGGCTTGGGATGTGTTGGAAGGTGCACTCTATACCGTTTGACTGTAATGTCAACAGTAGGTTTCGGATTTTGGTCAGGTCGACATCGGTGAATTTGTTTAATGGCCTGGAGCGCGGACTTCGAATCTGTGAGAAAGATCACTTTCCGTGTTGGAGGGGGTCTTCGGGATAGGACTTCTGCTGTCATTAGGATAGCTTCTAGTTCTGCTGACATTGTGCAGGAGTGGTTGCTTATTCTTCTGGTGGCAATCATGTTGAATGCAGGGATGGATGCTGCTGCGCCGGCATTGTCATCTTTCACAGAGCCGTCTGTGTATACCTGGGTGTGGTTTGGGAAGTCAGTTTGCATCTTGTCGAGAAACATCTGTTGAACCTCTAAGTCAGAGTATTTGTCTTTTCTGAATGGGAGTAGTTGAAGCTCGACTGATGGGCTCCTGAATTCCCATGGTGGTGTGTTTGGGAATGGATATACTGTGATTTTGGAGTCTCTCCAGTTGGGGACCCTTGAGATGAATCTTTGCCAGGCGGAGGTTATCTCTGGTTGTGGTGAGTTCCGTTGAGATAGTCTTCGATGAAGCTGGTGACCTCTTTCGGAAAGTCTTTGTTGTCCATTACTTCCTTGAGTTTCTTTTCGTAGGCTCCTTCGTAGTCGAGGAGCGCGGCGACTACAATTTCCCCGTTTTCGAAAGCCTCTTTCACCGTTTGTTCCAGAATGACAATGTTGTCAATTGTACTGTGGCCTTTTCTAAACCCGGTCTGACACGAAGGGATGATGTTGTTGGTCTCCATGAACCATTCTAGACGTCAGTAGATAATTTTTTCGAAGACCTTTCCCAAGACTGGGAGAAGGTAGATTGGTCTATATGATTTGGGTTCTTCTGGATTTTTCCCTGGTTTGAGTATGGGCTTGGGCTGTTTTCCATACTCTGGGGAAGACTTTCTGGATCCATGCCGCATTGTATGTGTTTAAGAGGTGGGATTTGAAAGACTTGCCGGAATTCACTATCCATGGTATGCGGATTTCGTCCATGCCTGGGGCTGACTGCTGGTTCATGCTGGAAATGGCTTCTTCTAGTTCTATGCTTGTGAAAGCGGTAAGTAGGGTCCTTGTGTTTCGCTTTGGATGGTAGGACGCAGTGTGGTGGTAATGGGGGTGGTTGTGGTGGGTTCGACCTAT
>JAKZAP010000012.1:4068429-4087436 GCA_023053575.1 Branchinecta lynchi | reverse complement strand
CCCATTTCAGACAAATGGGAAGAGATAGCTGCATGTGCGGCCCAGAGTTTTCCCCCTAAGTTTTCACTTTTCTTGATTGTTTTTTTTTGTTCCAAGCAGGATTTTTCTATATAAAGTGGGCACTACTGCTCAGATTTTTCTCCCGGATTCTGGGTTCCCATCTTCTTCCAGTCCGTTTTCGATAGTGGTAGATGAAAGAAAGATATACAAGATTTTCAATTTTCCTCAAACTGCAAATAACTGTCTTCACATAATCTTGACCCCAGATTCCGAGGCGTCTGGTGAATCCTGACGCTTATTCCTACACAAAGGATACGCTTCTTCCAGAGACATTGTTTAGACACACTAACCCGTGTAGCGGGATAAACCTATCCGAAAGTAAAAAAACCTCTTTGGAATATTCAGGCTCTTGATGGTTCCCCAAAGAGATTTTTACTTTCAATGCGAGAGAAGAAAAGTGCTGTACATTTGTGACTGGGTCCAAAAGAAATGAAGCCTGTAAATAGGAAATTTCACGCAGCGGAATTGGAACCCAAGGAGCTTCCCGGTTAAAAGTGAGCACACTTAAAATTAAAAACACAGCGAATCGAGCGCTTTTACTCTGACGTATTTACTTTTACGCCGTTTGTAGACAGAAGAAGGAGAAGAAGATACGAAAAAGTATGTAAGCGTGGGCAATGGCCTTTGGTGTATTCTTGGAATCTATTACTACTACTACTTAGATTCTTAGTTTACATTTCCCACCCCAGATAAGTTGTAGAGTAGTTTGGAGCATGTTTTTAATTGTATAGCTAGTTTTGTCCATTTTTGTATTAATGGTAGTGGTGATGATGGTTTTCTCAGTGATTATTCTATGTTTGGAGTGGACCAGACTGGTAGCTCATTAAACTGATTAGCCTAAAGCTAAATCTAATTCTCCCCCAGCCCCCGATGACTCACCCAGATTGGGCAATAGCTGTTCGTATTTTTAGAATTAGGACTGGCCATGCTTATTGTAATAGTGTATTTAATATTGTATTATACCAATGGCATCAAGTTTCTTCACCATTGTGATATTTTCCCAGTTCCAGAAGTTGTTCATCACATAGTTATGATTTGTAAAAAAAATATGATGATGAAAGGAATAGCCTATGATGTTTTGCCCAATAAGACTGTAAAGAATTATAGTTTTATGTGTTAAAAGAAGCTGATGTACCAATGAGACATGTGTTAAAAGAACTTTATCTGCCGTTGACAACAGGATGAGAATACCAACCACCAGCTAAACCATCGAGCATTTGATTTTTTTCTGTGTTTTCCTCTACTAGACTGTAGCCTACAGAACTTAATTTCTTACTTGTAAAAATCCCTTTTGCTGATGAGACTTGAACTTTCCGAGTGCGCCCGACAGGGTTTGCAAAATTTGATTTCTTAAGTATAAGTAGAAACAGATGTGCCAAGGAGTTGACCGACTCCAGACAAAAGCATACTAAGTTTATTTCTTCTGGATTCCTTATGTATAAAAAGAACCCGATATGCCGACAAGACTATCGATGCACAACAAGAGCATGCAAAATTCAATTTCTTCAGTCTTTTGCCTGACAAATGTTTGCAGGATTTCATTTCTTGCGTATTAAGAGAACCCGATGTGCCTATAAGTCGACCAACGCCTGACAAAATCATGCAACATTTTTCTTTCTTTTGCATTCCCCAACTTCCAACAACAACAACATTTTTAGTTTACCAAGTTACCCACCATGTGGAATATTCCTCTCTTATTGTCACATAGTCCTTGAAAAATTGGTAGTATAATACAATTTTTTTATCAAAGTAAGTGGTTTGTTACACCATAAGCAGCTTTATTTCTCTTGCATTCGCTGTACAATCAGGAGCATACCATGTCCACGCACTTGGTATGGTCAGCTTGCAACCTGGCTTTGATCTGAGTTTAATTTCCATTCTACCACAATTGAGATGAATCAGATGGATTCCAGATAATTTCCATTCTACCACAATTGAGATGAATCAGATGGATTCCAGCTTACAAGGTGTCATGTACATCTGTTTAAACATCAATCCTTGAAAATTGATATTGAACTTATGTTGATCGTATTCTGCAGCGTACAGCGAGACATGTTGAACATAGGGTGTAGCCAATCGCTGTACAAACAGGGGCATACCATTTCTATGCACTTGGTATGGTCAGCTTGCAACCTGGCTTTGATCTGAGTTTAATTTCGATTCTACCAGAATGGAGATTAGTCAGATGGATTCCAGCTTGCAAGGTGTCATGTACATTTGTTTACCATCAATCCCTGAAAATTGATATTGAACATATGTTGATCGTTCTCTGCAGTGTACAGCGGGACCGGTTAACTATACGGTGTAACCCACACACTCATCATCAAAATTATTCTCAGATTTAACTGGTGACCTAAAACTGTAGTAGATAATTAACAGCAGTGTCCCTTCTTGATGAATGGAATATTCCTCTCTTATTTTCACATAGCCCTTGAACACATAAAAATTGGTAGTATAATACAATATTTTTCTCAAAGTAAGTGGTTTGTTACACCATAAGCAGCTTTATTTCTCTTGCATTCGCTGTACAATCAGGAGCATACCATGCACTTGGTATGGTCAGCTTGCAACCTGGCTTTGATCTGAGTTTTATTTCGATTCTACCACAATTGAGATGAATCAGATGGATTCCAGCTTGCAAGGTGTCATGCACATCTGTTTAAGCATCAATCCTTGAAAATTGATATTGAACTTATGTTGATCGTATTCTGCAGCGTACAGCGAGACATGTTGAACATAGGGTGTAGCCAATCGCTGTACAAACAGGGGCATACCATTTCTATGCATTTGGTATGGTCAGCTTGCAACCTGGCTTTGATCTGAGTTTAATTTCAATTCTACCAGAATGGAGATTAGTCAGATGGATTCCAGCTTGCAAGGTGTCATGTACATTTGTTTACCATCAATCCTTGAAAATTGATATTGAACATATGTTGATCGTTCTCTGCAGCGTACAGCGGGACCGGTTAACTACACGGTGTAACCAACACACTCATCATCAAAATTATTGTCAGATTTAACTGGTGACCTAAAACTGTAGTAGATAATTAACAGCAGTGTCCCTTCTTGATGAATGGAATATTCCTCTCTTATTTTCACATAGCCCTTGAACACATAAAAATTGGTAGTATAATACAATATTTTTCTCAAAGTAAGTGGTTTGTTACACCATAAGCAGCTTTATTTCTCTTGCATTCGCTGTACAATCAGGAGCATACCATGCACTTGGTATGGTCAGCTTGCAACCTGGCTTTGATCTGAGTTTAATTTCGATTCTACCACAATTGAGATGAATCAGATGGATTCCAGCTTGCAAGGTGTCATGTACATCTGTTTAAGCATAAATCCTTGAAAATTGATATTGAACTTATGTTGATCGTATTCTGCAGCGTACAGCGAGACATGTTGAACATAGGGTGTAGCCAATCGCTGTACAAACAGGGGCATACCATTTCTATGCACTTGGTATGGTCAGCTTGCAACCTGGCTTTGATCTGAGTTTAATTTCGATTCTACCAGAATGGAAATTAGTCAGATCTATTCCAGCTTGCAAGGTGTCATGTACATTTGTTTACCATCAATCCTTGAAAATTGATATTGAACATATGTTGATCGTTCTCTGCAGCGTACAGCGGGACCGGTTAACTACACGGTGTAACCCACACACTCATCATCAAAATTATTCTCAGATTTAACTGGTGACCTAAAACTGTAGTAGATAGTTAACAGCAGTGTCCCTTCTTGATGAATGGAATATTCCTCTCTTATTTTCACATAGCCCTTGAACACATAAAAATTGGTAGTATAATACAATATTTTGCTGAAAGTAAGTGGTTTGTTACACCATAAGCAGCTTTATTTCTCTTGCATTCGCTGTACAATCAGGAGCATACCATGCACTTGGTATGGTCAGCTTGCAACCTGGCTTTGATCTGAGTTTTATTTCGATTCTACCACAATTGAGATGAATCAGATGGATTCCAGCTTGCAAGGTGTCATGTACATCTGTTTAAGCATCAATCCTTGAAAATTGATATTGAACTTATGTTGATCGTATTCTGCAGCGTACAGCGAGACATGTTGAACATAGGGTGTAGCCAATCGCTGTACAAACAGGGGCATACCATTTCTATGCACTTGGTATGGTCAGCTTGCAACCTGGCTTTGATCTGAGTTTAATTTCAATTCTACCAGAATGGAGATTAGTCAGATGGATTCCAGCTTGCAAGGTGTCATGTACATTTGTTTACCATCAATCCTTGAAAATTGATATTGAACATATGTTGATCGTTCTCTGCAGCGTACAGCGGAACCGGTTAACTACACGGTGTAACCAACACACTCATCATCAAAATTATTGTCAGATTTAACTGGTGACCTAAAACTATAGTAGATAATTAACAGCAGTGTCCCTTCTTGATGAATGGAATATTCCTCTCTTATTTTCACATAGCCCTTGAACGCATAAAAATTGGTAGTATAATACAATATTTTTCTCAAAGTAAGTGGTTTGTTACACCATAAGCAGCTTTATTTCTCTTGCATTCGCTGTACAATCAGGAGCATACCGTGCACTTGGTATGGTCAGCTTGCAACCTGGCTTTGATCTGAGTTTTATTTCGATTCTACCACAATTGAGATGAATCAGATGGATTCCAGCTTGCAAGGTGTCATGTACATCTGTTTAAGCATCAATCCTTGAAAATTGATATTGAACTTATGTTGATCGTATTCTGCAGCGTACAGCGAGACATGTTGAACATAGGGTGTAGCCAATCGCTGTACAAACAGGGACATACCATTTCTATGCACTTGGTATGGTCAGCTTGCAACCTGGCTTTGATCTGAGTTTAATTTCGATTCTACCAGAATGGAAATTAGTCAGATCTATTCCAGCTTGCAAGGTGTCATGTACATTTGTTTACCATCAATCCTTGAAAATTGATATTGAACATATGTTGATCGTTCTCTGCAGCGTACAGCGGGACCGGTTAACTACACGGTGTAACCCACACACTCATCATCAAAATTATTCTCAGATTTAACTGGTGACCTAAAACTGTAGTAGATAATTAACAGCAGTGTCCCTTCTTGATGAATGGAATATTCCTCTCTTATTTTCACATAGCCCTTGAACACATAAAAATTGGTAGTATAATACAATATTTTGCTGAAAGTAAGTGGTTTGTTACACCATAAGCAGCTTTATTTCTCTTGCATTCGCTGTACAATCAGGAGCATACCATGCACTTGGTATGGTCAGCTTGCAACCTGGCTTTGATCTGAGTTTTATTTCGATTCTACCACAATTGAGATGAATCAGATGGATTCCAGCTTGCAAGGTGTCATGTACATCTGTTTAAGCATCAATCCTTGAAAATTGATATTGAACTTATGTTGATCGTATTCTGCAGCGTACAGCGAGACATGTTGAACATAGGGTGTAGCCAATCGCTGTACAAACAGGGGCATACCATTTCTATGCACTTGGTATGGTCAGCTTGCAACCTGGCTTTGATCTGAGTTTAATTTCAATTCTACCAGAATGGAGATTAGTCAGATGGATTCCAGCTTGCAAGGTGTCATGTACATTTGTTTACCATCAATCCTTGAAAATTGATATTGAACATATGTTGATCGTTCTCTGCAGCGTACAGCGGGACCGGTTAACTACACGGTGTAACCAACACACTCATCATCAAAATTATTGTCAGATTTAACTGGTGACCTAAAACTGTAGTAGATAATTAACAGCAGTGTCCCTTCTTGATGAATGGAATATTCCTCTCTTATTTTCACATAGCCCTTGAACACATAAAAATTGGTAGTATAATACAATATTTTTCTCAAAGTAAGTGGTTTGTTACACCATAAGCAGCTTTATTTCTCTTGCATTCGCTGTACAATCAGGAGCATACCATGCACTTGGTATGGTCAGCTTGCAACCTGGCTTTGATCTGAGTTTAATTTCGATTCTACCACAATTGAGATGAATCAGATGGATTCCAGCTTGCAAGGTGTCATGTACATCTGTTTAAGCATCAATCCTTGAAAATTGATATTGAACTTATGTTGATCGTATTCTGCAGCGTACAGCGAGACATGTTGAACATAGGGTTTAGCCAATCGCTGTACAAACAGGGGCATACCATTTCTATGCACTTGGTATGGTCAGCTTGCAACCTGGCTTTGATTTGAGTTTAATTTCGATTCTACCAGAATGGAGATTAGTCAGATGGATTCCAGCTTGCAAGGTGTCATGTACATTTGTTTACCATCAATCCTTGAAAATTGATATTGAACATATGTTGATCGTTCTCTGCAGCGTACAGCGGGACCGGTTAACTACACGGTGTAACCCACACACTCATCATCAAAATTATTCTCAGATTTAACTGGTGACCTAAAACTGTAGTAGATAATTAACAGCAGTGTCCCTTCTTGATGAATGGAATATTCCTCTCTTATTTTCACATAGCCCTTGAACACATAAAAATTGGTAGTATAATACAATATTTTTCTCAAAGTAAGTGGTTTGTTACACCATAAGCAGCTTTATTTCTCTTGCATTCGCTGTACAATCAGGAGCATACCATGCACTTGGTATGGTCAGCTTGCAACCTGGCTTTGATCTGAGTTTTATTTCGATTCTACCACAATTGAGATGAATCAGATGGATTCCAGCTTGCAAGGTGTCATGTACATCTGTTTAAGCATCAATCCTTGAAAATTGATATTGAACTTATGTTGATCGTATTCTGCAGCGTACAGCGAGACATGTTGAACATAGGGTGTAGCCAATCGCTGTACAAACAGGGGCATACCATTTCTATGCACTTGGTATGGTCAGCTTGCAACCTGGCTTTGATCTTGAGTTTAATTTCGATTCTACCAGAATGGAGATTAGTCAGATGGATTCCAGCTTGCAAGGTGTCATGTACATTTGTTTACCATCAATCCTTGAAAATTGATGTTGAACATATGTTGATCGTTCTCTGCAGCGTACAGCGGGACCGGTTAACTACACGGTGTAACCGACACACTCATCATCAAAATTATGGTCAGATTTAACTGGTTACCTAAAACTGTAGTAGATAATTAACAGCAGTGTCCCTTCTTGATGAATGGAATGAGTGTCCAGAGATATTCAACAAAGACAACCGATTTGCCATGTTTTGGTTTTAGTTTACCCACTCTGTGGAATATTCCTCTCTTATTTTCACATAGCCCTTGAGCATATAAAAATTGCAAGTTTAATACAATATTTTGCTGAAAGTAAGTGGTTCGTTACATAAGCAGCTTTTATTTGGCTTTCAATCTCCACTGACGGTGTTTAATTTCACTGTTTGTGCAATCTTCAATACTAATTATTTTATATTATGAATAATTTTTTACTATTATAGTATAAATTTGTATCTTAATATTTGAATCTTAATCATCTCTATTAAGGTTGTTATTTCTTTTGTTTTTCCCTCTTCCATTACCATGATAATGATAGTTCGGTTGCAGTTAGATCTAGAGGGATGCACCCGGAGATACCCTTTGTCTGTTCGTATTCCTTTTTTTATTTTAGGGATTGTCAACAACACGGCTGAGTCTTTGAATGTGGTGACCCAAAGGATTATCCAGAAGCCAAGTGGGGTCGCCATGGATGTTTGTATCATGGGGCTTCTTTCGATGGACTAGTACTGCTATTCTTTGGTGTGTCGCGGCTACCAAGGAATTGGTGACCTTAAATTATTGATCGACCACTGCAAGAAAGAACCAGCTGTAATGCGCGAAGTACCAAATCCAAAAGAAAGTCCGTAAGAAGCATACCAGCGTTTGCTTTTGGAAACAGAAAATTTGGATCAGGGCAAGGCCGTGGAAGATCTGTCCTGTTTCTCTTTTATCCATTTGGCAAATGCTATCTTGCGATAAGGAGGTGTTGGCTGGGACCATAATGAGCGTGTGTACTTAGTGAAAATATCTCTGGCACAAGTGTATCTCTGGTAAGAAAGGAACAAGAAGCCATGACGGTGTACATAAACTCGATCAGAGCTGACGCTTCTTCGAAGAAGTCCCTGCTTTTGAAATTCACATGCAGCTGCCTCTCGGAGAGCAATGTCTGTGTCTGCAAACTGGCCGTGCTTTTGTACGAAGGAATAAAATTGAAGCTTATAATACCATCCTTAAAGCATAGCTTGTTGTAAAACGCCTCAAAGAAAAAAAAGACCCAGAAAATATGTCAGAGCTGGGGCGAAAGGTCCTATGTCTATAAAAGGGAGAATTGATTATCACCCTGCGGACGACGCAGCAGCTGCAAACGAGAGAGAAATTATGTCAAGTGCATTTGAGATCCCAATCGACGAAGATACTGGTTGGAGCCAATACGTCGAGTCTGCTGTACCTGGTAAGTCATCAACAGGGCTATCCCCGAACATACCCATCAGTTACAAGTTATATGCAATCGTCTTTCTGGTGTTAGATGCTTGACTGTTCTGCAACTCTTGTGGCTGCGCTCAGTTTAGTGTGGCAGGGTGTGCAAGTGTGCAAATTACAGCAATGCATTTTTGCTCGCATTTTCTGTCCGTCCGTCTCTTCCAGGTTTTGCTAGTTCGGGCACTTTCACATAAGCTAGGACGACGATACTTGGCAGGCATATCAGTGACCCCAAAAGATTAAGTTGGAAATAGTCACTTCACCGACTTGCGCATCGTGGGGGGAGTAGAGGGAGGGACCCTAGAGGTATTTATAACTTTTGAACGGGTAATCGGATCTTAATGAAACTTGATATTTGGAAAGTTTCAGACGATCCGTTTAAAATTCGGACCGGACCCGTCGACTTTGGGTTTAGCTGGAGGGGGGAAACCGGAAATCTTGGAAAACCTTTAAGGCCTTTTTCTGCGACACAATTGTGGGCCACACACTTCTGGGTGTTTGTCGCGGAAAAACGATTGTGTGCCACACAGTCGAGCCACGAGTTGAAACTCGCGGAAACGACGTTTCGTCTATTTTTTTGGCGGAAATTTCAAATATCTGCAAATAAAAATAAAATTCATGTAAAATCTCAATAAATAGAACTCCAGACTTATTTCCTTTCCATTATGTGCAAAAGGGATCCTCAGTTTTAAGTCTATATGCTTGAAAAAGTAGTTAACTTTATTGTTTAGATCATCATCATAAGGTTTGAATGGTGTTGAGTTCCACTTCGTGTAGATCTCTTTCTGCCTTCTCGGTTGATCGATGGTGGTTGTTTTCGGTCAGAATTTTTGCTTAGTAGACTCCGTTCTCCACTAGCATCTCAATCAAAATCTTGAAAATTTTGAATTCTGGTTGGGCCGGGAGTTTGGCACTGGTGATGACTTGAAATTGGTTCGGGAGTTTTAGCTCGTCGCACAAGCTTTTCAGTTGACGGCTTCTTCGTCGGGGGATGCGGCATTCAAAAAAGAAGTGTTGGGGTGTTTCATCTTCAGCCTGGCACATACGGCAGTTTGGGGAGTGGGTTGTGCCCCAATCGAAAAGGGTTTTATTCAGAATGATGGTTTGAGATTTCAGCCTGTAGAAGATGCATGATCTCAGTCTATCTTTGAATGGTGAGCAGTATGGTCGGAGGTTGGGTGTTGAGGTTCTTGCTCTGGATGTGTCTCTCGCTGTTGTTGGTTGTTGAGAGAACCGGTTGCTAGTTGGGGCTTTGCCAGCGTGTTTGTCGACCACTTCATTTTGACATATGCCTTTGTGGCTTGGGATGTGTTGGAAGGTGCACTCTATACCGTTTGACTGTAATGTCAACAGTAGGTTTCGGATTTTGGTCAGGTCGACATCGGTGAATTTGTTTAATGGCCTGGAGCGCGGACTTCGAATCTGTGAGAAAGATCACTTTCCGTGTTGGAGGGGGTCTTCGGGATAGGACTTCTGCTGTCATTAGGATAGCTTCTAGTTCTGCTGACATTGTGCAGGAGTGGTTGCTTATTCTTCTGGTGGCAATCATGTTGAATGCAGGGATGGATGCTGCTGCGCCGGCATTGTCATCTTTCACAGAGCCGTCTGTGTATACCTGGGTGTGGTTTGGGAAGTCAGTTTGCATCTTGTCGAGAAACATCTGTTGAACCTCTAAGTCAGAGTATTTGTCTTTTCTGAATGGGAGTAGTTGAAGCTCGACTGATGGGCTCCTGAATTCCCATGGTGGTGTGTTTGGGAATGGATATACTGTGATTTTGGAGTCTCTCCAGTTGGGGACCCTTGAGATGAATCTTTGCCAGGCGGAGGTTATCTCTGGTTGTGGTGAGTTCCGTTGAGATAGTCTTCGATGAAGCTGGTGACCTCTTTCGGAAAGTCTTTGTTGTCCATTACTTCCTTGAGTTTCTTTTCGTAGGCTCCTTCGTAGTCGAGGAGCGCGGCGACTACAATTTCCCCGTTTTCGAAAGCCTCTTTCACCGTTTGTTCCAGAATGACAATGTTGTCAATTGTACTGTGGCCTTTTCTAAACCCGGTCTGACACGAAGGGATGATGTTGTTGGTCTCCATGAACCATTCTAGACGTCAGTAGATAATTTTTTCGAAGACCTTTCCCAAGACTGGGAGAAGGTAGATTGGTCTATATGATTTGGGTTCTTCTGGATTTTTCCCTGGTTTGAGTATGGGCTTGGGCTGTTTTCCATACTCTGGGGAAGATTTTCTGGATCCATGCCGCATTGTATGTGTTTAAGAGGTGGGATTTGAAAGACTTGCCGGAATTCACTATCCATGGTATGCGGATTTCGTCCATGCCTGGGGCTGACTGCTGGTTCATGCTGGAAATGGCTTCTTCTAGTTCTATGCTTGTGAAAGCGGTAAGTAGGGTCCTTGTGTTTCGCTTTGGATGGTAGGACGCAGTGTGGTGGTAATGGGGGTGGTTGTGGTGGGTTCGACCTATGGTATGTCGTTGCGAATATCTCGGCTTTCTGGCTGTCTTCTTTGATTACTCTTCCATTCACACACATGTCGTGTCTCATGTCGTCGATAGTTGGATCCTTCCCTGACATTTTGTTTATCTGTCGGTGGATTTTCGACATTGCGGTTTTGTAGTCGACATCTTTTGAGTATCGGAGCCATGATGCTTTTTTTTGCCGCTTGTGTCGTCTTCTTTACCTTGGCTTCTGCTCTCCTTAATTCGATGAATGATGACGGGGACGGAGTCTTCTGGAATACTTGTCTGGCTTTTTGTTTTGCGGTGACTGCCTCGGCGCAGCTGGGATTCCACCATGGCTTTTGAGTCTTCATGTTGAAGGGTCTAGGCTTATCAGATGTCCTAGGGATCGTGTGGTGGGCGGCACGTAGTAGGATTTCTGTGATTCTGGCGGCTTTAATGTTGGCGTCAGCATTATCTCGTATGTCCTTGTAGTCTGATTTCTCTAGTCGTTTTTCAAATTCTGACCAGTTTGCTTTACGTTCATTAAAGTAACTTGGGATCTGTTGTGTTGAAGTCTGCACATTGGATATGGATGTGAGGATGGCAGTGTGATCTGTCTGAAGTTGTTTTACGTTTGAGACAGTGCACAAATGCTGTAGAGATGATGAGCCAAGTTTGAGATCAATGGTTGAGCACTGCTGCCGATGAAGATCGCAGTGGGTTTGGAGGTTGTAAGGTTTCAGCAGGGTGGAAAAGTGAGATTCTGTGAGGAAACGCTCTATGTCTCTTCCTGCCTTATTTGTTTGGGTGACTGGTTCCCAAATTGGATTGTGGGCGTTGAAATCACCGAACATGAACGTGTCTTTGTCCATGACTTCTTCAATTGTCGCATATATCTCGTTTTCTCCTTTTGGGTTATGCAACAGATTTTGACCTCTTTACCCGTTGTCAGACTGACTTTTACCGATATCACATCGATATCGTTTGGGTATTCGTTTGGTTTGATTGGAGAGTGCACAATAGAGCTGCGTACTAGGATTGCTACTCCTCCACCTTTTTTCCCACTGGATCTGTATTTTCTATATATTTTGAATCCACTGATTTTCACCTTTTTCAGGTCGTGCAGGTTGGTTTCTTGTAGGCATATTATGTCCACGGCTTCCTTGGCTGCGTATGTTGTTAGTTCTGCTTGTCTTAGCTTACTAAACGACACTATATTCCACTGTAGGATATTGAATTTTATTTTTCTGTTTGATGCGAGGGTTCTGGGTAGGTTGGTTGTGCTAGTCATCCTGTTTTTTCTCATCTGGGGAATGGAAGCTCCGTTCCATATGCTTTTGGTTTTCGTTAGTGTTTGATATGTTGGGTATGGCTGTTTTCCTTGTGTTAGAGCTTTTGCTGGTGGGTGATGTGGGTGGGAAGATCACGTCTTTTGATATCGTTTGCATCTCATCGTATGCTAGTTTCCAGATGTCTTGTCCAAGTAGTGTTGTGATGGCTTTTCTGGTTAAGACGGCTTTCGCCTGCTCGGAATGAGCTTGGGTGTTGATGAGGTGCATGACTGCCAAGTATTTGGCAATTTTTGTGAATTCTGACGGGTCTTCGGCTTGTTGGGCTGGGACTGGTCTTGTGGGTTGCTGCTGGTTTGCTGGTCTGGAGGCTGGGTATTGTGGGGTTGTTCTCTGGTCCGGTTTAGCTGAAGGGGGCTTGTAGTACCCGCTGTTTCTCGCCACCTGAGAGTATGAGAGACTATTTTGCTGCTTCATTTGGAGTTCCCGCCAGAATCGAGCCACAAAATCGACAATCACCTCGCCAGTTCTTTGTCGAATTTGAGCCACAAAGCGAGCCATGAAAGTCTTGTTGGTCGCGGAAACACAGTTGTGGGCCGCACAAAACACCGCGGTAACACTCTTTTCGAGTCACAATCGACCCACAAACTGTTTATGGGAGCACGGAAAACGCCTTTAGAGGGGAGGGATCGGGATGAAACTTGGTGGGAAGAACAAGCACAAGTCCTAGATACATCGTTGACATAACCGGACTCTATTCGGGCACTGTGGAGGGTTGAGGGGGTGGCGGAATTCCGGTGATCCCGCTAGTTTGTACTTCTGGATGTGCTAGGACATTGAAACTTGGCAGTCATATCAGGGACCTTAAATGATTAAGCTGGAAATAGTCATTTCCCCGATCTTAGCATCGTGGGGGAGGGGAAATCCGGAATCTTGAGGTATTTTCTAGGGCCCATGAACCCGTTTGGTTTCTGAGGAGTATCACAAAGTTACTCTGACTCCTACGTTCCACTCAGTTGTCGGGTTTCGTTCGGACACAGAAGAAGCAGATCTGCTACCGTCAGCCATCAAGTTTCCAGAAAACTGGATTGCCTGTTCACTCCACCTGCAGTTTTGGTCCAACGCAGCCATACGAAATTTTAACAAAATATCTAAACCCCTGTGAGAGTTATCATGGTAAAAGACGGACAGACAAACTTTACGAACACGTATGTGCTAACGTTTTGGAACCCACACAGTCGCTTAGTTTACAAGCGAAAAAGACAGCCGCGTAAATTTTCAAGCAGTGAAGTAATCTGTTGCAGTGTCTTATCACTTCTTTTCTGGTTTGCAAGACTATTGACTGCATATTATGACCTCGCTCCATGTGATAACCATTGGTGCCAGGAAGTGAATGGCGAATTCATTAACTTTCATTCGAAAACCATCTCATTGATGATGAGATGGTTTTCGAATGAATTCCATGTTACAACTTATTATTGCAACGGTTGTAAGCCGCAACGGCGCTTTTTGTCGGTAAATCATTAAATCTTGACGGTAAAATCTGGGCTTGCCCCCCCCCCCCCCCCCCCCCCCCCCCGAAAATGGGCTAGTTTCGCCACTGACCATGCGTGCCATCCTAACTTGCGCGGTCTGATATTTTACTATAGCAGACTGCGAGGCGCAATAAAAGAAATGTGACCACTAAATAAAATGTATCTCTCTGTTCATTGTCCTTCAACCAATCATAAGAGAAGCGAAACGCAGTAAACCACACTGGACGTGGACGGACACTCACGTATGAACCATGTCACGATGTTGCGTAGTCCTGGTGCAATATACTTATAACAGTTCACGGCCCTCGACCTCGGGCGATATCGCCCTTGGTCTCGAACGTTAACCTTAAGTATGTTTATTTTTAGACTTGAAGCCGTCTAACAAGGATGGAAAATGTGACTTCCTCTCTACGATCAGTGAAAGAAACGTCACAGTGAAAGAAGAGAGAATTCTGGATCGACGCTAGGCGATGCAGAAGTTGCATGTCTCGGAAGAGGAGAGAAACCCCGAATTCGCGTGGAAGTCAAAAGTTGAACTTGTTAAAAGGGACAACAGTCTTAGCAGATGACGCAGTAGTGAACGCCGCAAATAAGGATAGGAAACCATAGGAAATTAACCCAGCCCCTGAGTGTCAAGTCCACCGGCGGTCAGTCCTGTTAACTACTGTTGTCCTGTATGGCATTTTGGTGTGACTCGCGAGCAATCGGATGTTCTAGAGAGGATATAATACCGACCCCTAATAACGGATAAATCTCTGAAAGTTCCTTATATGTATTTTCTGAAAAATCTTAACTTGACAACCCTGTCTCACCGTCGTGAAAATTTACTGCTTAAAGTTTGGAGTGCAGATTCTACTGAACCCGGTCCTTCGTGATATCCTGCCCCCCCCCCCCCCCCCCACAGCTTTGCAACAGAAAGGGAAAGGCCTCAAAGACAAGCTTCCGAACCAGTCCTTGCGCTTCAACCAGTGTTTTGCCGACACGTGAGATACAATAATAGTTTTGTCCCCTCCTTTGTTTCCCTACGTAACAGAAATTAGTAGGTTATTATTTTACCCCCCGTTGTCTATTTCTCGAATCGTTTATTTTTTATATTGTTCTTTCTCAGTATTTTATATGTAATATGACCACTTTCTAGTATATGTTGATAGTTTTGGTTAGTTTTTAATGTATGTTTGACTTCTACCACCTGCTATTCGGCTAGTCCGTAATTGGTGTTGAAATAAAACTGAATTGAATTGAAGGCGCTTTAAGAGCTTTGAATAAGCTTTGTTTTCCTGCAAACCCTTAGCTGATAATAACCTGATCTATGAATCCGAACCTGTACTAGACAAAAACACGAAAAGGTATTTCTGTTAGATAGTAAGATAACCTACAGGCTTTGTATTGGTGCATGACACAACAAGACCAGATGTTTCGATGAGATCCCAACAGTGAATATTTAATAGACTTCCTGATAGAGATCATAGGGTAATGTTATGTATTTACATGTACATGTATATAAATATAATGTAGAAATTTCCAGTTTTGGCCGGATTCCGGGCGAACTAGTTGTCCGGCGTAAAAAGAAATTTCAGATTTGGATTCAGCATGTCTCCTTACCTCTATTTCGACCCTGTAATAAGCTTCAGAAACAACTTTTGTCTTTCGCCGAATTACCCTTTTTGGCCAGATTCTGAGCGAACTACTTTTCCGGTAAGAAATTGAAGCTGAAAAATGGATTCAACATGTTTCCTTACCCCTATATCGGGCCTATAATCAGCCTCAAGGACAACTTTTGCCTTCCTGGAAATTTCCGGTTTTAGCCGGATTTCGAGCGAACTAATTGTCCGGCGTCAAAACAAATTTCAGATTTGGATTCAGCATGTCTACTTACCCTTTTGTGGACCCTGTAATCAGCTTCAGGAACAACTTTTACCGTCCTGTGAATTTCCGGTTTTGGCCAGAATCCAAGCGAACTAATTGTCCTGCGTCAAAATAAATTTCATATTTGGATATAGCATGTCTGCTTACCCTTATATCGACCCTCTTGTCCAGTGGTTCCCAACCTTTTCCGTACCGCGTACCCCTAATCAAGGTACAAAAAGATTGCGTACCCCGTTTTTCGGAACGTGAAAAAGACGATAGTTACTATCATAAATGATAGGGCATGCATGTGTAAAAGTATCTACAAAATCAATGAGGCAATCACTAGAGGCTGCTTAGTAGCAAAAATTTTGTCAAATCTCGGTTCGACGTCATTAGCGGCACATTTTTTACAGTCAGCCTCTTACAGCGTTTAGTTCTGATTTCTCCGTCATTTCATCAAGCTGCATCGCAAACTTTTTTGTTAGGCTAATTCGCAACCTGAATGACAATATCACTTGCAATGTCTTCGATTCTTCTTGAAACAATATTATTTGACATAGAAACAGATTTTACAGCAGTAGGCTAGCTGTTTTAATCAACATTATCTCACTGACTTTCACTAGGGCTTGTAATCAGAGAAGTCACGCACTGGTTCATACCCATTACCCCAAAAAGGTTGTCAAGACGGTTTCTGCGCGAAGCGACGCGATTTCTCGTTAAAGCAGTTATTTAAAAAAAAACAGTCGGTAAAAATGGCCTGTCGGTCAGTAAAAATACCTCGCCCCTTGAGATACATTTTGGCTGGTGATGCCTCTGCTGGTAATATTAGGCTTTCGGCAATCAAAAATATGTCAGGCGAGATTTTGAAGCTGCAGACTAAATCAATTTTGGTTCCTTCGCGTACCCCTTGCAAGGGTCTCGCGTACCCCCTTGGGCTACGCGTACCACCGGTTGGGAACCACTGCTCTAGTCAGCTTCAGGAACAACTTAGTTTCCTCCAAATTTTCGGATTTGGTCGGATTCTGAGCGAAATAATTGTCCGGCATCAAAAGAAATTTCTTATTTGGATTCAGCATGTCTAACTACACCTAAATTGACTATCTTATTGGCATTAAAAAAAATATTTTTTTCGTCCCTTAATTTGAAATCCCCTCCTTCGCCCCTAAACATAGAGCTAGGGGGCTCATCTACGAACTTGACCTGTACTTTGACCAGAATGATCCTACACCAAGTTTGAACAGAATATCTCAACCATTTCGAGAGTTATCGTGCTAACAGACGGACAGACGGTCAAATTTTGCCAAGTCATAGGTATCAGTCACTTTTGGGATCCGAAAAAAGTGGAATGCAGAATACGCACCGATTCTCTAGGACCGCTCAATATGGGCACCGTCCATATAAAAATTGGAATAGGCATCCTTGACTGGCCATTCGTGACGTTTAAAAAACAATTTATTTTACAAGAAGTGTGACCATTTATGGCCAGGTCTTAAGTGGGGTAGCCTGATTATCATGTGCGCAACCGTTTTTTATTTTCGCACGACTACACGTTTTATACATTCCTAAGTAAAAGTTGAAAAATCTCGACGATTTTCCCGATCAAGTATTTCTGCGTACTACACAATCCGAGTCGCTTTGCTGACCGTCATGTAGGAACTGCAGGGTACAGAATTCATGCAATGGTAGTTATACAAATGTCAGAATGTCCCAAGTTACAGGGTCCTGGACGACCCAAAGACTATACAAACTATCAGACTGGCTGCTCCGCAAAATCAACGGTTTTCCTATCTCACGCCATGTTGTCTTAGTTCGGCACCTTATCGCAAGACGGCTAATTAGAACAATATATTGAATGTCGCACGTCACAGGGTCCACGATTCGTGTGAAGTAAAGCTATTGGCAAAAACATGGTGAAACTGTTCCGGCAAAAGTCGATCGGGTTTCAGTCGGTTGTTCACCAAAATGATCAGAATATCAGTCCTTCAGCACTATCGTGGCAATAACACAACGCTGCGTATTTAAAACATCTAGAATGTCGCAAACAACAGGGTCCAGGATTCGTGTGAACTAATACTGCGGTTACACTTGTTCAGTGGTACGCTCTAGCAGATTACGAACTGAACAAGAACAAAGGTGTTGATGGGATACCAAAATCTAATATTTGATTCAGACAATAGGGTCTTGTCTTCGCCAGATCCAGTCTTCGCCAAGCTAATCATCAGAGAAAACCAAGTTCAGATATACCTGGTTTTCACCGTCGTGTTCAGCATGTCTTTTTACCTCTAAATCGAACATTTAATCAACTTCAAATGAAACTTTTACTTTTAACCAACTTTCCGGTTTTTGCCGGATTCCAGACGAACTACTTGTTCGGCGAGAAAATAGTTTTCACCATCGTGTTCAGCAAGTTTTCTTACCCCCTAAATGAACCACAGAGAAAACCAAGTTCAGATATACCTGGTTTTCACCATCGTGTTCAGCATGTCCTTTTACCTCTAAATCGAACATCTAATCGACTTCAAATGAAACTTTTACTTTTAACCAACTTTCCGGTTTTTGCTGGATTCCGGACGAACTAATCGTCCGGCGAGATAATGGTTTTCACTAACGTGCTCAGCATGCCTTCTTACGCCACAATCGACTATCGCATTAGCTGTTTAAAAATATTTTGTTTGTCCCTTAATGTGAACCCCCTTCCCCACCCCTAAATGTAGAGCTACAGAGCCCATCTACGAACTTGACCTTACCCTTGACCCAGTGAATCCTCACACCAAGTTTCATCAAAAATATCTTATTCTCTTCGAGAGTTATAGAGCGCACAGACGGACAGACGGACAACTTTTGCGATGTCATAGGTATCCCTCCACTTACGTTTTGGGATCCCAAAAACTACCATAGCACTAATATAGCGGTCCAGGATTCGCCTAAAGTAAAACTGCGGTAGCAGTTTCGTGAATGGTAGGCCGTCTAAGATTACGAGCTGACTTAAAAAAATGGACTTTCAGCACTATCATAGCACCAATATAACGCACTAGCTACATCGAGAATGTCGCTAGAAACAGGGTCCAGGATTCGTGTGAACTAAAACTGCGGTAACACTTGTTCAGTGGTACGCTCTGGCAGATTACGAACTTACTTCTTGGAATAATGCACTTCCTAAATGATACCATGGTAATACTAATCCGAGTTGTACCTAAAATGGCCCGCCTCGTAAGGAAGGTCCGGGAAATTATGGAGCGCTTTAATACGAATATAGTGAGGTTCCAGGATTCGTGTGATACGTCATTATTTTTTTCACCGAGCCGCTCGGTCCAGTTTTCGTGTGTGAGGGTCCAGTTTTCGTTTAGCCACTCGGTCCGGTGGCGGAGGGTCCGGAGTTCCGGGGTTCCAGGATTCGTAAGACCC
>JAKZAP010000012.1:3974481-4068329 GCA_023053575.1 Branchinecta lynchi | reverse complement strand
GGTCAGTCGAAGCTTTAGTTGTGTCAAGCGATTGCAGCCACACTCGATTCACGATTTTTCATCTTCTTCCTTGAGTCGTGATTCCTGTGCTGAGGCAGGATCCCTGTTTCGATTTTCCTCAATGAACCACGCTCGATTCTCAGTCGTGCTGCTATACCGAAGTTAAATTTTTGAATTTTTCTTCGTTCCGTTATTCAATTTTGTAGATTCTAGTGATTGTATATGGACATGTCAGGTGCCGAGAAGTGATTTAAGTGGTGGCAACCACGGGGCTAAGAATACATAGGCTGCGTATGATTGGTTCGGGTTCAGGATGACTTAGTTTGTTGTCCCGTGGTTAGAGACTAGCCTACGGGAAATTTTGGACGACTGAAGAACTACAAGTTATTCTCCAGAAAAGCTTTTTTGCTCATGGTATCAGTGACTCAAACCTGTTATACACCAAATACTTTATATCACCAGTTATTTTGTGTATTACAGTCATATTTTAAGGTGTGTTCCACCGATACTACCGTTGTCCAAGTTTTTGATAACCCTTCATGAATTAAGTAGGGAGATTTGAACTCACCATAGTGAGTTCGAGCTTATTCGTTTTGTAGTATCACATTAGTATAATTGTTTGATTTTTAATTTTTGTGTTTCTTTAGCATAGTTGTTCTACTAGTTTATAGACATAGGAGCAATGAGTTAACAAATCTAAGAGCGTGTTCTACCCTACTTACCGTAGTCACTATGCATGATTTTACTGATTATAGCTTCTTGACGTCAAGGCTGGAACGAGTTCTGATATTTTCGGCAAAATATCGTGCCGCAAGCTGATCGGGCGAATCACGTCACAGAGATCGTAGTTACCACGCTAACTACGCTCCGAGCGTGTAAGCAAATAGTAACTATTTCGAGAAGGTTGGAAGGTCAGCGTAGTAACTTTTCAAGAGGTTGGAACGAAAATAGCAAGTAATAGTTACTATGATTAGAAGGGTGGAACAGCTTGTAAGAGTCCAGAAAATTAGCAGCAAAACAGTTCAGACTATAAGTATTTAATATATTTTCATACTCCATACTTCGAATGACGATATTAGTTGTATAAAGAAAATGTATAAAGGAATAAAGTATAAAGAAATATAATATATATAGAAATTGAAGTATAAAGAAAATGAAGTTAGATTTACACAAGAAACTTTTCTTCCTAGTCATGCAGGTGATAGGCTTACTTGTGCAGAGAATCGCATCAGTTCCGTATTAGATTTAGTAATCTCAAAAGGCAGAAGAAGCAGAAGAACAATTTCAGAACGAAATTAAATGAACAAGGAAAGCAGCAAAATTGGAATTTACTTTAATTCGTTGTATCAAAGTAAAGATGAAACACTCTTAGCCGTTATTAAACTCTTAGAGCGTGTTCCACCCTTCTAGAAATAGTTACTATTACTTACTATTTCCGTTCCAACCTCACCAAAAGTTACTACGGTGACCGTTCCAACCTTCTCGAAATAGTAACTAATAGTAACTATTTGCGTACCACGCTAGGGAGTGTAGTAAGCGTAGTGACTACGGATCTCTGTAACGTGATTGGTCGGATTCGCTCGTTGCATGATATTCTGCTGGAAAATAGAAAAGTCGTTCCAGCCTTGACGGCAAAAAAAACAGAATTCGTGACGTCATGCGTAGTAACTACGGTAAGTAGGATGGAACACGCTCTTAGTCAGACTTCCTCTTCACTGTTTTAAAAGTGAAGAAGGAAGTGTTGATGAAGTGTGTATGAAAGCATACCCGTACTGTACGATGGTTGTAAATGAGACCTCGGCTAATAGTGAGCGGGTTCTACCCTACTTGCCGTAGTTACTACGGTAATAGTCATGGATTCTGGCTTCTTGGCGTCAAGTATGCAACGAATTTTCCTCTTTTCGGCCAATGTCCCCCCGGGATGATCTGGCCAATCATATCACAGAGATCGTAGTTACCCCGCTGACTACGCTCTCGAGTGTGGTATTATTTGCTATTAGTTACTATTTCGAGAAGGTTGGAACGCCCAGCGTAGTACTTTTTATGAGGTTGGAACGAAAATAGTAACTTATAGTTACTATTGTTAGAATGGTGGAACACGCTCAGTGTCTCGCCAACTCCCGTCAAATTCGGCCAATAACATGTTATGTTATTATTGTCATTGCGTGTGTATATTTTTGTCAATTTCGTATTCGCATCATCGTGTCATTGTGAATGTTGCTAACTAAGCTTCTCACTACAATACTTAAAGTTAAACCTAATTCTTTCCAGGCCAGGTGGAGAGCTGAACGCTGGAGAAGATGAAGTGGAAGGGATGAAGAGGCATCTGACCGAGGTAAGTGGAAGCAAACTTTTCTTTCGATTAACAAACACATAAGCCTCAGAGAACATTCCGATCTTGTGGTATCGCGACTGTATCTCATTGTCCAGGTAATTGCCTGTCGCAAGAAAATTCAGGGGTCTTTTGACTTCATTCTCAAATTTATTCAAGCATTCAATCCTGATCAGGCCATAATATTTTGCTGAACCGTTTGCATGACGTAGAAAAGACAAATTGGGTTCCGGAGAGAAAAATAAACTTTGATGATGAATTGGCACATTTGCTGACAGGGATCCTTTAAATGCGGGAAGAACCTGGGGAGGGCTTGCAGCTCTCATCGCTTGTTGTTGAACATATTTCCTAATAAAAATACACATTCGTGTTCGGTACAAAAATATAAATTCTGGATAACTCAATGATTAGTTCTCATTTGGCAGCGGTGTTGTTACTTCAGCACTTTCTTCGGGTAGGGTTGTCGTGGTTGCTGCCTCGATGGGTCGTGAGTACTGGCCGTACCTGGGTTTGTACTCAGTGGATGGGTAGCGAGGCCCATAGCCAGCTGGGTACTGGCCGTTGTAGGCCTGGCCATAGGTGGGGTTCTGTTTGGGGTAGGCCGGGTTGTAAGATGACGAGGCGTAGTTTGGCTTGTAGGAAGGCAGATACCCGGCTGACGGGTACTCCCCAGGGTATTGGGGTGAATTGTAAGTTGGCTTGTAGGCTGCAGAGTAATCAGCGCTTGGGGAATATTCGGGGTAGGTTGGTTGGTAGGCTGGTTTGTATGTTGGCTTATAGGTAGCTGGGTATTTTTCTTCGTAGCCGTACGTAGTTGGGTATTTATCCTCATAGTTGGGCTTGTAGGTAGTCGGGTATCTTTCGTAGCTTGGCTTGTAGGTAGTGGGATACTTTTCGTAGTTAGGCTTGTAGGTGGTAGGGTACTTTTCGTAGCTTGGCTTGTCGGTGGTAGGGTATTTTTCGTAGCTAGGCTTGGACGTTGTTAGGTACTTTTCCACATATGGTGCTGGTGTCGTTGCTGTTTTGTATGCCGGCGCTTTGTAGCTGTAGTCAGACTTCTTGTAACTATCGTCATACTTGGCTTCACCTTCGTAGCTAACTTGCGCTACGTAGCCAGACTCGGCAGTTACGTAGTAGGTAACCACCTGCCGCCTACCGTCTGGAAGGAGAACTGAATAGGAACCCGTGACTTTATCGCCATCTCGTGTCTCTTTATGTCCATAGTCGTTGGCGGTGGAACCGTCGCTGACTCCCCATGCGAAATCATAACGGGCGGCGCTGTTGTCGTAGTCGTTCTCGTACTTGCTGTATTTCTTCTCTGCGTTGACGGCGATGATTGCCACGAGGGCGACAGCGAACTGAAATATATGGAATTTATATGAAGAAATACCCCTTATCCAAGCTGGCTTGGAAACATATTTATACAGTTCATAAAAGAGGAAACGTCAGGCGCTGCAATGCTTTGGCACACTGTTAGAAGTTTCGTAAGAGATAACACAAGGATGCGCAGTTTCAGCAGACAACGTTTCGGATGCAGTCTGTTGTGATTTTGAAAAACGTTACGCATCAAATGTTCTGCATAACAAGCATTGGCGGATAGAGCTGAAAAATCATCCGTTGACTATTTTCTTTTTCATCATGATATCGGAACTGCGCATTGTGTTGTCTGTTGTGAAACTTCTGACAGTGCAGCGACATTTCGGCCCTTCTTGGCAAGTGACCTTGTCAGGCTGTGGAACGTAAGGGAAATTTTTGGCGAAACGAATGATCCAGCCTACAATGAATAACTGAAGCTTCTACCATCTATGGTTTCAGGACCTGCAGTAAATAAGCGAAGCTTCTACCATCAATGGTTTGAGAACATACAGTAAATAACTGAAGCTTCTACCATCTATGGTTTCGGAACTGCAATAAATAACTGAAGCTTGTACCAACTATAAGTCTCAAAAGCTTCAGTTATTTATTACTGGTTCGTTTCGTGCGTTCGCCAACGTTGACCTTGACGTTCGACAGCTTGACGAGGACTCTTTCCAAGAAGGGCCGGAATATATTCAAATAATGTATAGGTACAATCTGCGGGAAAGCATAGGATGGCCGAGAGTGTATATTCATTTAAAAACAAGAACAACGGTTTCGATGGGATCCCAAAAGGTCAAATTTGATCCAGACAACTGGGTCTTGTCTTCGCCAGATCCAGTCTTCGCCAGACTCCTTGATTACTTTTGCTGTTAAAATTTAGAAACAGATTAAGGCCAAATAGCTAATCATATGAGAAAACCAAGTTCAGGTATGGATTCGGCATATGTGTTTACCCCCTTTAAGGCATATCTGTTTTGACGAAGCAGATCGAAACTTCCTGACTTACTTCTGCCAATTTTCCCGTTTCGGCGGAATTCCGGAACTACTTGTCCGGCGAAAAAATAAAGCTCAAAATCGAATTCAGCATGTCTCCTTACTCTAATCAACTTCCAATTAAGCTTTTACTTTTAAAAATTTTCCGGTTTCAGTCGGATTCCGAGCGATCTATACGTCCGCTGAGAAAATGGTTGTCATATGCGAATTCAGCATGTCTACTTACCCGCAAATCGAACGTCTTATCAAATTTAAATAAAACTTTTACTTTAAACAAATTCTCCGGTTGTGGCCGGAATCCGGCCGAACTAATGGTCTGGCGAGAAAGTAATTTTCATATTCGGACTCAGGACGTTTCTTTGCCCGTAAATCGAACCTCCAATCAACTTCATATTACTAAAATTTTCCGGTTTTCGCCGGATTCCCGGTGAACTATTTGTCCGGCGAGAAAATGAATTTCATATTCGGATTCAGCATGTCTCCTTACCAATAATTCGACTATTTCATTAGCTTTTAAAAAATATTTTCTGTTTCCCTTAATTTCAAACCCCTCCCCCACCCCTAAGTATAGAGCTACATAGCCCATCTTCGAACTTGACTTGTACTTTGACCTAAAGAGTCCTCATGCCAAGTTTGATCAAAATATCTCAACCCCTTCGAGAGTTGTCGTGCTAACAGACGGACGGACAGACGGACAACTTTTGCGATGTCATAGGTATCCCTCCACTTACGTTTTGGGATCCCAATAATATGAAAAGTTTTTTGATGAGTAAAGATGGGTGAGGAGAGAGGGTTACCTTGGGTACGAATTGGTTCTGGATTGCCACGAGGTTTAATTGTCTTCTTTTTACATATAATATTGAAAAACAAAAAAAATTATATAGTTGTTTATGTATAGTACTGCATTTATTTTTTCCCTTTTCTTTTTTGTTCTTTCTATAATTAGGCTAAGTGATAAAATTATTTAGTTCTGCCACAAACAAATCTGTATAGATTTTCACGTGGTAGGTCTTAATTTTTGTGTCTCTTGTCTCTTTGTCTCTCAACGGTTACGTCAGCTACGATGCTTCCTCAGCGATATTTCGGCCCTTCTTGGCAATGGTCCTCGGCTGTCAGTCTTCAGGGTCATCGTCAGGGAAGGAAACAAACCTTTTATAAATAACTGAAGCTTCTACCGACTATACATATCTCATTCGGGAAATATATTCGGCCGAAATGTCGCTGCCAAAGCATCGTAGCTGACATTTCCGTTTTTATCAACTGTTTGAATATGTTCATATGGAGAAGAGGAAGAACACAAAATTGGTATATTTCAGTGAAAACATTTTTGTGTTAGAAACACAGACACTTAAAGTTTAACTGAAAAGGCAACTTATTTTTACATCTTAGATTCAAATACATTGAATTATTACAACACACTTTGGGGATTTTCATTCTGTCCACAGTAGTCTTCAGTAGGGACGTTGGGAATGTTGACGCTTTCCCATGGTGGATCCGTCCACAGTTCGCCCGCGAAAATTTAAACTGTCGACCAAATGTGATTTTTCAAGCTCATATTTTGGTCGAGGTCAGATATGGCAAATACACAATTTATTTATTCCTATACTGCTGGTGTTGTTGCCAAATGTTCCAGGCACCACAGAGCTATCACAGAAACGGGAAGAGCGGCAAGCACAATGGGATAATCGGTTATTTGGAAATATCAGAAAAACAAACTAACGCTTTTTCATCGGGTTTTCAAGATTATTTAAGTGAACAAGTGATGGGTAACTAGATTGTCGTATCGTAGCCCTTTTCAGTTAAACTTTAAGGGAAACGCGGAACTCGATGCCGTTTCTTTCCAGTATCTATTTGTTTGATTTGTTAAATGACAGACAAGGCTGAAACTAACCTAAATAACAACCAAACATAAGAAAGGAATAAAATGAACGGAACTGCATACTGTCCATGACTCCACGCTAGCCGCAAAGCTAGCTAGCAATATTAATAATAATTATGAAAATATCTCTCATTTCGTTTTAACTGCCTACTTGTAAAGTTGTACCGGTGTTTGGCCGGCTTGCAGCCGAGCTATCCGTCTGAAGCTACAGGCAATAAATGTCTTGGGTCAATATGTACCTTTACCCCTATGCATCTTTAAACCAGTTTTTATCGGGGAACTTTTTTCATCCCTAAATTTCTAGCCCCTACCCCACTAAATGTTCAGGGAAAAGGCCGAGTATGATTTCACCTGGCCTTGGACCACAAGGATATACAAACAAACTTCGCTAAAGGATCCCTCACATTATTTACTCTTCAACTTACAGTATTTTAAAATATTGAATACTTCAAAACTATGCTGTACTTTCTGGCTGTTTTAAGCCTTTTCCGAGACCTGTTGACGTACAGCGATAACAAGGACAAAATTTACACCGTTTTTTTCTGATGGAAAAACTTATCGCAGACAACCGCGTGATACACATCGAAGGTAGCAAAACACAGCAAGTGAGAAAATCAGCGTGGTTTTGTCAGAGGTGTCAGAATGTACAGTACGGGGGTCTCCGAGTTTATAAATATATGGAGTGATCATGGAAGTAGGTTGCGCTAGTATTATAGGTCAGACAGGTCCTTTAAAAACTGTAAAGAGCTACCCTGACAACAGACAATCGGACATATTTGCAGTGTCATAAGCATCCTTACTTCCTTTTGGAATCTCAAAAAGAACCAAAAATGTTACTGATTCATGAAAACCATGAATTGTTAAAACTCATCTTTTACTACTGATATTTTATGTATTTAAAACCTTCGCAAAACTGTATGTCAGCTTGGTACGCCGTAAGTCTAGGCTGAATGGGTATTAATGCTACTGGGATTTACTGTCCATTTTTGTGAGAAACAGAAATAGAATATACAAGTAAATAAAAAATATGCAAAAGACCGACAGCAAAAACGACGAAACTATTCATTCATTGTACCAACCTTCGGAAAATTCATATCACTGTTTAGGCTTTCAATCCAACTACAAACACGGAACTGTTATACTGACCCATATTGCCAAACAGTTTTATATACACTCGAAGTTTTTGCGACGGAAGATAAAGTCACACAAATCAAGGTTGAATAGTTTTTGGTCGAATTGGACAAATCGGTGCGTAATTTTGCGGTTTTGCGACTGGATAGAGGCGCGAGCTTCTTAGATTTTTTAATTCTCTGATGCCTAGTTTGAGGTGGACAACCGGAAACTCGGGTTATAATTACTGCTAAGTTTGACTTAATTTTTGTCAGTCAAGGATGGTTGAGTCCGTTGACCATTTTTAATGTCGGCTCGTGCAGTTTTTTCCTGGAAATTTTTGTTTTTCGGGAACTGATTCGTTCCGAGCAAGCATGTGAATTATGGGATTCTCTTTGAAGTTTAACTGAAGTGCCAACTTATTTTTGTGTCATTTACACTGAATTACTTGGATTCTGAAAACAGATTTTTTTATTTTATTTATTTAACTTCGACTACGGCTTCTAGAGCCTTTACACATACAACACATAAAAACAACAACAAAATACATTTAAGATTGCGAGGCTTCTACGCAACACGTGTAAAGTTTTCCACTTTAGAAAATTCATGTCGCTGTTTAGGCTTTCAATCCAACTACAAACACGGAACTGTTACATAGACCCATATTGCCAACAATTTTATATACAATCGAAGTTTTAGCGACGGAAGATAAAGTAACAAAAATGTTCCACTAACTACTCTAGTTATGACGTCCAGAATATCTGTGGCCGTCCTCACAGCGTAAATTCTACTACGACGTGGGAAATTTTAATCTCAAAACAAACGCGGCTTTTAATGGGCAGTGGTGAGATTGGTGAACATTGCTTAGTGCCTGAACGGAAAAAATCATAAATCTTTCTCGTAAGGCTTACGTAAAAAATACAAGCGCATAGAGGTACCACAAATCACACGGAAATGCCACTATTTGAAAATCGATTATCCGTGAATAGCGGAACAACGAAGTAAGGCATTTTCATCGGGTCTTCAAGCCAATTTCAGTCCATAAGGGATTGGTAACTAGTTTGTCCTATCCTTTCCGTTTTTGGTTAAACTTTAAAGCCCGTATCGACACCCGGAAATACTAGTCTTAATCCAGTTCTTAGCTTCTGCTTGACATGCACCTATCCTCTCCTGAGTCACGCCCGATGAAAAATCTGTAGCCTGCGTGGTAGTATGGTAGTAATACTAAAACATTGCATGTAATATTATGTAATAGCAAGGAATACTATCATTTAATGTGTATCAAGACTGGTCCAGTATTATGTAGTAGTATTCAGTAGCATCCTGTCTTGCCATAGTAGCATCCAGTCTTGCTAATAGTAGCATATAGTAGTATGCAGTAACACGGTAGCCTTAAAGTAGAAGCACGTAGTAGCATCGTTAGTATTGGATGCAACTTTTTCTTACTACTTCGTAGTACTATTTTGAGATAAATTTTACATCGGGCGGTCAGTACGAGCCTAAATTTCAGGCATGAACAATTTTGCTCCTGCGCAGCCAGGGGCGTCGCAAATACACTTTCGTTGGGGGGGGGGGGGTACTGAATCTTAAAAACTGAGAATTCGAGCTTTAAATTACTTAAAATCACTGAACAGAAAGAATTACGTGCAAAGATTAACGTTAAAGGAGAGCATGAAAGATGATTAGCCAGCTATTAATCATCTTTTTGAGAAGCCCGCTGGACAAAATATTGCCGGTCACGATTGCGGTAGCAGCTTCTATTTGTTACACCCAAGACAAAATTAAATCGAGCGCCGCAGTGGAAAATTTTCTAATTCCATTTCTGTTTTTTCCTATAGGTTACAATTTAACTGCTACCGTAGGCTAGTCAGAACTACCCATGATAAAAGAAAGTGAGCGCCGCAGTTAAAAAAAAAAAAAAAAAATCCTGCCAAATTAAACTTTTTTCATGCAGATTATAACTGTGATTCTAGCGTCACAATCTTAAAACTAGTTTAAAACCGAAATTGAATGACGCGCTCTTCCATAAAATAGAGAACCTATAAAAAGCGCCGAAGGCACGATTTTCGAAACATTGTTGATTAGAGCGTCTTTTTGGGATCCAGAATAAAAGAAAGGACTATCGATGAAATCATAGATCAGTCCTTTGTCTGCGACCAGTGCTTCACTCGACCTCTTCGAATTTCGTGGTGACTACCGAATCCTGGCAATTCTACCGAATAATTGACCGAATCCCAGTTATAGTACCGAATAAGGTTAGACCGATAGTTTCTTAGAGATTCTGTATTACTACGAGTCCTGGTTATTATGCCGAATAGTTTTGTTATTGAAAAGCTATACGGAATAATATTCGTATTCGGTATAATTTCGTCGAAACTAGAACAAAGGTCGGGAATTGTGGTAACTACCGAATACTAAAAATTATGTCGAATCCCAAACGCGACACCGAATAATTTTGGAACGATAGCCTGTTCGGGGTTCTGTGTAGCCTAACTGCCGAATCTCCTACCGAATATACCGAATAATTCTAGCATCAAAAAATTACCAAATAGTTTCAGTAAATTCGCTCCAATTCGTGATAACTGCCGAATCCTGGCAATTATATACCGAATCCCGATAATTATACCGAATAGATTTGTGCCGGTAGCCTATTTGGGATTCTGTATAACCACCGAATCCCCGTAAATATCCGAGTAGTTCGGGTATCAAAAAAATACTGAACAATTTTATTAAAATCTAAAAAGGTGGTCGGGGGGTGCTGCACCCCCCCCCCTTGTGACGCCCCTGTGCATAGCAACTAATTTTCGAGCAAGAACAGAAATATAAATAATAGGAGACTGGTGAATAAAAACCACATATTTGGCATTACTAATTGTTCAGACATAATTCTTACTAGAAAGTATCTTTTAACTATGAAATAGATCAGAAATATCGTTTATGAAAATAGCATTACTTTCCTCGTGAAATTACCGATTTTCTTGTTAGCGCTTATCGACCCTTTCAGGCCTTCCTGCTCTCCGACGCGGCGGCTGGGCTCAAAACATTTGAAAACTCGACGTGCCGTGGTTAAAAAGTGGGAAAACTGAGCAAAACAAAAAATGTCGAAAACAGAAAATAAATCTGATGGTCTACCATGTCTTCCAAAATGAAAATAAGACTTTCAGTTTTCTGATATCCTTATGTTGGAAAGACTTGTCAATCGACGTTGAACACTCCGGTATGCGTTGCGTGACGGCAAAACTCGGCACGGCCGAAAAAGCGCTAAAAAATCGTAGGCACAAAACGAAATAATGACGAAAGTTCAGGATTTTAGGAGCTTATGATTCCATAGGGGTCCTTTCAGTGATGATGCATCGATCTATTCGTAAGGAAATTCGCCGGAGTCGCCGAACCGTATTCAGGTGGTAAGGAGGGGTTCAGGAGGGGGGGGGGGGGGTGAGTGGGGAGGTTGGTTTGGGGATGGGCTCACTCTCATGCCTCGGAGAATTGACTTCTCTGTCGTATGTTTTGAGCTTGTTAGATTGACAGTCGTAGTCCGTGTTTTCGCAGTAAGATTAGTGTAAGATTAGTTCTTATGTTTTTGGAGAGATACATATAACAGTAAGCTATTGGAAAAAACCTAATACGGTCACACAACAGACGCCTGAAGTGCCAACAACAACTTGTAAATGAAAACACAAACTATTGTCTTCTTTTCATTCCAATAAAAATACAAAATACTTAAAATACAAACAATACTTTTCAGCAAAATATATTTTGTATGATTTCGATGAGCCTATCATCATTTTTGCTTCAAGGGTTTTCATTAAAGATGAATTTCTAGCGCATCATCACAGCCCAATGCAAAAATAAAAATACTTTTTACCAACCGATACATTCTCATATTTGACGTGCAAGAAGGATAAGTTAGTTACATTTTATACATTCCCATGATTTGCAAGGGCCCATATTCATATCTCAAGGATTTTGCTTACAAAGGATCACCATAACTCACGAATTAGCAAATTCCTACTTTCATTCACTGACCCAGCCTTGCAAGTGCCATATGAGCTTCTAGCTCTCGTTTTTTTAATCAGTAGCCTGTGCTAGCCTTCAGGTCGTAAGTTTTTTGGAGAGAAATAAGTATGTAATGTGTTAAAAGGGTGCAAAGAAGTATGGATGCTAATCCTTATGCTTACAAGAGAATATTTACAAGGATGCTTACAAGAGAATATTTAGGCGTCTGATTCGTCTGCCGGCTCGAGAGAGCATAAGTCAGGCATTTGTCCATAACCATTGCTGCAGTTTTGCTGAACCCCGGTCATCTTTGGTTGTAAGGTTATGGCGGTCGGAGAACTGTCTGATCATCCTGGCAGCAAACCCCATTTTCTACAACCTACCAGTCTGGAGGCATCTGCTGGAGATACATTGATGTTGGTCCATAGTGTTGTTGTTTTTTGTTTGTTGTTTGTATGTTAGTTTATGGCGAAAGCTGAATTAAAAAGTTAATAAATAATAATAATAATGTAAGGCTTTGTGTCAATGGAAGTTTTCTTGTAGACACTGGGACGACAAGATGGTATACTAAACGAGTGGACGGTCGAGGACACAATTGGCAACTGGTGGAGACCCAATTTTGAGCCCCCGCAGTACCCCTATGTCCCCCCTCACATAACCAAGCCGAAAGAGCACAAGAAGTTGTTCCTAGTCCAACTGCCTGAGAAAGGTAAGTTCTTCTTCTTCTTTGTTGGGAATGACCTAACTCGTTCCAGCGTTTTTCTTTCAGTCGAAATCGCGCACTTTTCAGTTTGAAAGATGGCACGACAAACAAGAAGAAAACGGAATTTTCTTTCATAGCTAAACAACGACTTTAAAAACATAAATCCAACAAAAAAAGGAAATCCACCCCTGGCAAAAGATATCCAGGGGGATACCTTTCTGTACAGGTAGTGCATTAAAAGGGGTAGGGCAATCTTCATAAAAGCAGCTAAATCACTAAATCACTTCGGAGGCGTTTATTCTACAAACGTAGAAATAAATTTAGAAACAGAGAACCTTTCATTCATTCATTCATTTATTTATTTCCCTCAAAGAATATATAATGAGGAGCACTAAAATAAATTTAAAAAACACTGTTACAGATAACTTTCATAACAATTGACGTACATTAAGCAGAGCACGTACTTACTTAACTATTAACTTTTTAGCGAAAAACGGTAACAGATTCTTCAGAGTCAGAATATTATTAGCTTTAGCTACAAAATTATCAAATTTCTGCTGAATTGCCAGGGCAGGATCTTTAACTGAAAGGGAAAATTTAATTTCCTACAATACATCATGCGTCTGATCTTATCCATCACTGTCAGACAACTAAACCAGTTTTGCCACTTTCCTCTTGTCAGAACCTGTGAGATTTGACCCCGACGACATTCGGTCCTTTTTTTCAGTTTCATCTGTTTTGATTGACTTCAGGTGCGTTTTTAAATGACAAATTTTGGCAGCTAAACTGGTAACAAATTTCATAATTTCCGTTTTAATTGGTTCACATATTCAAATAATGCATAAGACGGATACGTCAGCTACGATGCTTCGGCCCAAGGAGTGTTCTGATTCACGTGAAATGGAAGGAGCGAAAATCTGAGAAAAGAATATTAGTTTGTGTCAAAAATAAATTTCCAGTCCGCTCTTATATGAGCTTATGTTCTTAGAACAAATAAGCCCTTTTTCTCGAAAATAATTACCTTGAAGTTGGCTGAAAAGCTTTGGAATTGCAGAATTCTGCGACCTAATGTAATTTCTAGTGTCAAATTTCTTACAGCTGTAAACCTGGGAGAAGTCGGCAACCTGGACAAATCGCAGAGTTCTGTGATCAGTGGCAACACTGGTCTGGCAACTGAACTAATCTGACATCTCTGCAATCGGTAGCCTACTTTCTGAAACTTTCAGTTTAACCCAAAATACTGGATGGCATGACAATATTTCTGAAGCGAGGAGAATTTAATTAACGTTTGTGACGGAACTGCAGACATCCTTAAAGGACAATTCTTACTAGGAATGATCTTTTCATGGTGAAATGGCTCAGAAGTATCGTTTTTCGAAAATACCATTACTTTCCGTCTGAAATTAGCGATTTTCTTGTTCGCGCTTGTCGACCCTATCCAGCCTTCCCGCTCCCAGTGCGGCTGTTGGACGCAAAATA
The DNA here is from genome assembly GCA_023053575.1 of Branchinecta lynchi. NCBI lineage: Eukaryota > Metazoa > Arthropoda > Branchiopoda > Anostraca > Branchinectidae > Branchinecta > Branchinecta lynchi. The sequence continues at coordinate 4,054,478 of JAKZAP010000012.1, read as the reverse complement.
TTTGAAAACTTATTAGAAAACTTAGAAAACTATAGTAGAATTTACGTTGTGGCGCCGCAGATGTTCTGAACGTCATAACTAGAGCAGATAGTGGAAAATAAAAAATAATCCCTTAGCAGAATCGAAATTACTCAGTGTATTCAGTTACATGACACAAAAAATAAGTTGGCTTTTCAGTTAAACTTTGAAAGCTTCTTGTCCTAGCGTTCCGGGCCGAATGACTATATCCCATTTGTTCCCCCATCTCAGAAAAAAAGAAGGATATCCTGGGAAAAAGGAACCCATTTCCCGATCGCCATCCGATGATCCTTGGATCGATTAGACTTGTTGATATCCCTCGAATCAGTAATTCCTCTTCCGTAACTCAATAACCATCCTGGATAATAGTGCACATTATTCCCGGATTGTATGAGGACAGAGGATTCTTCCCGGGATTGGAATACTAAACAGTGATATTTGGACAGTTATGGGACTCTCCCTCCATAGGATATTTGTACATAGTTTCGGTTCTAGATACGTGGCCAATGTGGCACGTGCTTTTATCTGTAATTGTGGGGGACTTGTTAAAGTTTAACTGAAAAGCCAACTTACTGCATTATTTGGCTTGTGTTAACGGATTTTTTTTGTTTCACTGTTTGCTCTAGTATGATGTTCAGAATATCTACGGCCGTCCTCACAACGCAAAATTTCACTATGACGTGGAAAATTTGAATCTCAATATAAACGCGACTGTGCCAGTGATCAGCTGGCGGAAGGTACGGTACTGCTAAGGTACTACTGCCTGAATATTTATTTTTTGTAAATCATTTTCGTCAAGCATACAAAACAGGTACAAGCGCATAGAGGTACCACAAATCCAAAGTGGATTATTCGTTCGAATAATGGAGCAAGGAAGTAACGCATTTTCGTCTGGTCTACGAGCCTCCTTAAGTGAATAAGTGATGGGAAGTTAGAACTAAAGATGGTTAACTAGATTGTACTATCTCAGGCCTTTTCAGTTAGACTTTAAAAATTTATATTTAACATTACTGGGATTCCGGATAAAAAAGAAAGGCAGGAATCGTCGTTGGATGTCGCGGCTCACAACCAAGCAAAAACAAAGAAGTCAACATCAGCAGATATGCTTGATGATCTACCATGTCTTCCAAAATGAGAAACAGTACTTTTAAGCTCTAATATCCTTATGTTCAAAAGAGGTGTCGGCGGACCCTGCAGCTTTCGGCGAAGTTCACGTTGCGTGATTGGCAAAACTCGGCTCGGCCTAAAAATCTTGGGTATATTACGAAACGGTGGAGAAAGTGGGGGGGGGGGGGATTTCAGAAGTCTATAATTCCTAAATATTCTTTGAGCTCAAGCTGACTTTGAAACATTTATTCACACAATGTTTACAACGGATACGTCAGCTACGATTCTTCATCAGCGATATTTCGGCCGTTCTTGGCAAGGGTCCTCTTCAGGCTGTAATCCTCTGGCTCAACTTCGGTGAAGGAAACAAATCTGTAATCAGATTACAGATTTGTTTCCACTCAGGAGGATTTGCATGTAGCAGACCAAATTGCTAGTGACGAATTTTTATAGTGAGCTCAACAAGCTCTACTTGCTTAAACCTGCCACCTTTCTACCTGCTTGTCCGGTCCGGGTTTGCTTGAATTAAAATGATTCATTCATTAGTCTACTGCACTAACCAGTATTAGGATTCGCTTGTCTTACCCTAGGTTCACACAGAGCGAATCGTGGCGATGAACGAGATTTTTCAATTGCAGCGATAGAAGATTTTATCGCCTGGATGTCCACACTGAATTTTCGTCGCCAACAGAATTTAACGCGAAAAGTTTGACAAAAAATCCCTTTTCTCGCTTTTCATACAAAATGGGGTAGAACTGAACAGCAATAATTAATTTTTATAAAAGTGAATCATCAAAAGGGTTGTCCATGTTGCTGTTGCGTGCATCGTACTGTCGCCCGATTAAAGTTGAATTTTACCAAAATTGAAAATCGCCTGACGAAGCAACAGAAATCGCCGATTTTGGCGACGAAACTCTCGGCGATGGCCGATATCGCCTCTGTGTGAACCTAAGGTTGCACTGCAACATTTCGATATTCAGCTCTATGAATTATGAATTGCTTGGGCATCTCCGTCATGTGATCCGCGAATGGTGTAATTTACACAGGAGCGACTGGTAGTACATGCAGCTCGTCGCGTCCCCCCAGAGTCTTTATTTTCAATTCCTCGGACTTACAGGAATCGATTTGCTATGCATTGGCGTTCACATTTTCTTTATTCCATCTCCTTGTTGAATCCGGGCCTGTCCCCGCTCTTCTCCTTGATTAACGGTCTCTAAATCTTTTTTGACACCTGTGATTTATTAAGATAGGGAGTTTGAATCCCCCCCTGGTGGCCTCTCCATTAGTTCCCAGTTTCTCAAAGTGCTGACTTGTTGATTCACAAACAGACGGAGTCTTGGGAGTTCGTCTCCCAACGTGACCGCGAGCCTTTTCGTTCGTCGTTGGATTGGAGACATCGATCCTTGCAGTTTTCTTTTTCTTGACCTAAGGGCTGCCGCGATCGGTCGATATGGCACTCTTATAGGCTCTGAAACAAACGAGCTCTTCCTTTCGTTCGATGAAACTCGACGTATTTCACGAAGTCTGTGTGACCTCTGAACTGTTCAGTGATGATTTATCTTTAATTTTTTCGTTTTATTTCGTCTATTCTTTTTTTTTTATGTTTGTACAAGTGGCCTTAGCTGGCCCCTGGTTTAATAATAGCAAAATAGTCCAGATAATAAATTATCATACCTGTTCACCTACCGAATGTGTAATAATATAATATATTTCCAACTCGCTTATTTACAGTAAACGCAATAGCGAAAGAAGAATCAGAAATGGCACGAACAAAAACATTAAATAACAAAATATCTGAACATATAAACATTATAATTGTACTTCCTCCTTCACAGAATGTCTGTAACAAATAAATAGTTAATTTCCAATCCGCTTATTTATAGTATCATACAGAGAGATAAAATTAGAAAGTGGTTCTCGCCCTCTATTGCCTGACGCATCTCCCTCTACAGCCGTTTTGAAACTAATTGTAGAATTTTCTTGCCCTCTAAAGACACCCTCGAGCTGTAGTTTTACTAGACCTATTCTTGAGTACGTGTCCTATTTGGCACTAAGTGCTCACGTCAGAGCGTACTTACCTATTTAGAATATTGAAAAAGGGCCCCATGAATATCAGGTTAATGGTGAGCGTACCCTGGAAGAGAGACAAACCCACATCAGCATGGATTCCGTATTAAAACCCTCTCTGTACCCCGACTACATATTATTCTCCCTATTTCCTTTTACGTAGTAGACCCTACCGAGAAAATCCCCCGAAGTCTCTAAACTAACATCCGTGGACCCTTTAGCCTACCTGAAATATATTGAAGGTGTTTTGTTCCAGTATTGTTTTTTAGTTGCACAATAATCGATAAGCTACTTTTGTTCTTTATGTTATAAATGGTAAAAGTGATTTAAGTGTATTTTATTTATTTTGTATGATATGATATGATATGATATTTATTTGTCTTCAAAGCCCAAAGGCCATAACAAACACATATAAATAACAACATGTAAATACAAAATAAACGGTCACACTACTACACTAAACCCCACTCAAACACTTTTCCCTGTGCAGACTGGCCACTCTGAGGAACCTCGCCAGGTTTCTTATACTAAGAAATCTCCGCATAATATTTAACAACCACTTCCTCCCATGAATCCCTCCCTTAAAAATTTCCTCCCTCAGATCCTCAGTTTCATCACAACCACACATAAAATGAATTAGATCCACATCTCCCTCATCTCTTTAGCCTCTGCATACAAACTCAAGGATCCACTATCTCTTATCCTAGCTAACCAAACCTGGATTTCTTGGTCAATTAACCTACTACTAACTTCTTTTGAAACGAACGAAACGATGACGAAAAGGTAAATTTTGGCGTTAAAGCTGTGATAGTTACTTTTGGGCAATAAAATTAAATTCTAAAATACTTGTTTAGGATATCATAGTGTCAAAAGTTCATAGCAGATAATAGACAAAACGAGACTTGCCTGGCAAGTCTGTGGTACTAAAAAGATGGCGAGAGACGGCTGCCATTATATTAAAGTTTAACTGAAAAGCCAACTTATTGTTGTCATTTAACTGCATAGGGATTTTGTTTTTTTCCACTATATGCACTGGATGTGGCGTTCAGAATATCTGTGGCCGTCCCCACAGCGTAAATACTACTATGACGCTGGAAATTTTAATCTCAACACAAACGCGGCTTTTCAGTGGGCAGTGGTGAGATTGGTGAAGATTGCTGAGTGCCTGAGCAAACAAAAAATCATAAATCTTTCTCGTAAGGCATACAACAAAAATACAAGCGCATAGAGGTACCGCAAATCAGACAGAAATTCCACTATTTGAAAATCGATTATTCGTGAATTGCGACACACCGGAGTAACGCATTTTCGGTGGGTCTTCAAGCCAATTTAAGTGAATAAATGATGGGTAACTAGATTGTCCAGTCCCAGCCCTTTTCGTTTAAACTTTAACAAATTTCTTCCTTACGAAGTAAAAAATTCCTTTCCTTTCTTATTTTTTTTATTCGGATAACAGAAATATAAAAAGACAATTCTTGCGGGTGTCTCTGATACAATCCACTTTTATACCATCCCTTACTAGTGTTGTGTGACCTCTGGTCCATATCCTGGGATCTCTTTTATACTTTCAGCCCCCTTGCTTGGTTTATTGCTATTCGCCTCTGTTCCTTGTCCTTTTGCAAGACGATTGTTCCCTCAGTTAATATTGCTGATGAGGCGACTTCTTGCCCCCCCCCCCCCCCCCGGCTCGAAGGAATGGGGAAAGTTGGGAAACACTTGTTACGGTAGTTCCCGCAGTGCTGGGGATGAACTCGAGGTTTTCTGAACACGTCGCGATCCGCTGATGAAGCGAAGTTGTTGTGGCGGTTGGGGAAGTGATCTTGCTGACGAAGAGGTCGTGGTGGGGTCGTTCATGATGTTAATTAATGGCTTATTTCAAAACAAACTCTCATACTCTCGACAACAACAAACAAAGTCTCGTTACAAGTATCCGGATATACGCCATTCAGCTCCCACTTGACGTCGTCTCGCTCCTCATCTACGGATTTTTTGAAAGATTCAACTGTTTCACAGTATACTGTTGTTATGGCACTTGGCTTCCGGCCAAGTGCCATATACCGATCACTTTTCCGTCGGTCGGTCAGTCCGGTGATCGCGAGTTGGGGTACTTCCAGATGTGCTAAGACGGTCAAACTTAGCATGCACATTAGGGGCCAAACCAAACTAACTTAGAAACAGTCACTTCCGCGATCCCACCAACGTGGGGAAGTTCGGGCATTGGGAATCCGGAATATTGAAGTATATATAACTTTTGAACTGGGAATCGGATCTTATGAAACTTGATAGTTGAAAGACCTCGTCTCAGACGTCACAGTTCAAGTCGGAAACGGATCCGGTGACTTTTTTTTTGGGGGGGAGGGGGTTGAAGCGGCGAACCGGAAATCGTGGGACATGTTCAGATTGGATGGATCAGGATGAAACTTGGCGGGGAGAACAAGCACACGCCCAATATGCATAGTTGACAAGACCGGACCGGACCCCGGCACTGTGGGGGGGAGGGGGGAGCTCGAGGGAGGGTTCCGAAATTCCGGTGACCCCGAACTAAGATGCTTCCTCATGTGCTAGGACGATGAAACCTGGCAAACATATCAGTGACCTCGCCATTTTAACTTAAGAACAGTCGTTTCCCCGTTTGACTATCGTGGGGGTGTGGAGAGAGGGGGAATGGCGGAATCTTAAGAGATGTCCAACTTTTGAACGGGTTATCCGATATTAACGAAACTTGATATTCAGAACGAACTCAAGCCTCAGGTGTTCTATTTCAAGTGCGGACAGGATCAGATCAATGTGGGGATGGGGGGTTAACACGCTGAGAGTGTAGCAAATTGGGATGACACTTGATAGAAAGAACAAGTATAAGCCTTAGATGCATCAGTGACTGAACCGGGCCGGATTCGGGCACCCTGACGGGTGGGGGGGGGGGGGCGGAATTCCAGTGATCGCGATTTAAGGTACTTCCGGATGTGCTAGGACGATGAAACTTGGCTTGGCTTGAACATTAGAGGACAAGATTGGCTTAGAAATTGTCACTTCCCAGATCCGAGCATCCCTTAAAATACTCATCTTAGCCGAAAAGTATAAAAGAAAATTAAGCAAAATATAGATTTTCATGATCCCGATGATCATTTTTGCCCCCAGGGTTTTCCTTAAAAATGAATTTCTAGCACCCTTAAAGTGCGCATCTTATCCGAAAAGTCGAACAAAATACTAGACCAAAACTTATGATTTGATATGATATGATATAGATTTATTACCTGCCAAAACTGTACAAGTACAATAGGGGACAGATTATGAGAGAAAAAAGAAAGAAAGAAGAAAAAACAACAAAATGCAATTTACCACGAATATGTACAACGGATTCAATACACTCAACATTTATCTATTATATATAATTTCTTATTTAAGACGTTCTCTGAAGAGTCACCCAAGGGTGATCTAGAGTCCGGAACTTATTTTGAAAATTAACAACTCTCATAGGAACAGCAACAGCCGGGTCTATCAGACCAAATCTTTCAATCATATACTGGGTACTGGACCACGGTGGTAGCCCAAGCAAATACTTCGCATACCTAAAGTAAATCACACGAAGCTTTTTCTTATCTGTCTGAGTGAAACATTTCCAAAACGGAGATATGTAGAGAAATATATTTTATGACCCTCATAAAGGGCCCAGGATCATTTTTGTCTCAAGGGTTTTGATTACAGATGAGTTTTTAGCGCCCTTAAGGTCTGCATCATCACAAAGTGCAAAACTAGAATACTGTTCTCGTGATTTCTAAGGGCTCATGGTCATTCTTATCTCAAGGGTATTGCTTACAAATGACCACAACAAGCCCACGAATTCCCGAATTCCTACTTTCATCCTCTGACCCAGCCTTGCAAGTGCCATATGAGCTCCCAGCTCTTGTTTTTGTGAGAGGCAATTCCCAAGGGGTATTGCTCTGGTAGAGAGTAATTGATGTCTGATTCTTGTTGAAGCATGTTTTTTTTGTTATTCTTCTGCTGTGTCCATGTTTTAAAGGCTGGGTTTGGTGAGAAGACTTTGGGAGATCAGTCTGGAGGATCTTGTAAGCTTGTAAGACTGCTCTTTTTCGTCCTATTTAAGGGAATAATTGATATGTTACTCTAATTTTGGATCTCAAGCCTAGTCGATGAAACTTTAATGGCTGCTGCAGCTCGTTCTGTATCGGCATAGTAACGATAGACGTCTTAATTGTGTTGCGAGAGCAACACTTTGGTTTTGTCCTGTTTTTTTTTTTTTTTTTTTTTTTTTCCTATGACTCCGATTTCATTTTATTCCTGGTAACTGGGAAGGGTCTAACCTGTGCGGTTTTTACGGAAAGTGTGGACCTTAGGCCGGATTGATGAATATGACATTACATTTTGGAAAGCTCCGTAGAACTCTTGCCTGGGGCCAATAAGGATGGTTTTTGCTTGTCATCGAGCCAGAGCCTACGGTTTGCGAAGTGAAGTGGAGTTGTATAGCCTATGTCGGAGAGGACCATCTCAAGTTGTGTAGCGAACCTTTCGTTTCATCAAACCATGTTTCTGCTTTCGAGTGGAAAGCTCCGTTCTAGCACGCTAGCAGGCAGGCACCAGTTTCAAATTGAAGATGGACTAAAATCTATAAGTGTTAAATATATGCGGCAGTTACCCGGCCCCACAGCCAACATATCTTCTTTTAGTGATAAATAGAAAAATCTACAGAGACAAAAAAGTGGCTTTTTCCCACGGGTCCGAAAGTGCTGCCATCTATTGTTTCTGTCCATGTCTGCGACGATTCCAGCTGAGTTTATTAAACAATTTTTTTGTACTTGGGTTTGCGGTAGAGTAACGGTATCAGATGTGCCCCTTAAACTTTAAAAGTTCTCTCATTGCTAAAGAAACTAGAGCTTATCCTTTGCTCCTTTCTAAGTCGTGACGTTAGAAAGTTGGCCCACGGCAAAAAAGTCAACTTTTGAACTAAGACAGGTAGAATTTTTTTTTCGACGGCAATCGATAGCCATTGATGAGCTGATCAAAGTATATGTCATCCATTTTTTGGTACAAAAATTCCTTCATGAGATACACCAGTGGGTCGCTGTCACTACCGCAACACGTCAGTTGGCATAAACGTCAGTTCGCCTATACGAAAAATCCGACAGTACGTCAACACGTCAGTTCCCCTACACGTCAGTTCCACTACACGTCAGTTCGCCTACACGTCAGTTCACCTAAACGTCAGTTGCACTACACGTCAGTTCGCCTACCGTCAGTTGACATAAACGTCAGTTGACATAAACATCAGTTCAGTCACCGTCAGTTCACCTATTTTAGAAATCCGTCAGTTCGTCAACACGTCAGTTCAGCTACACGTCAGTTCCCCTACACGTCAGTTCGCTTACCGTCAGTTGACATAAACGTCAGTTGACATAAACGTCAGTTGACATAAACGTCAGTTGACATAAACGTCAGTTGACATAAACGTCACTTCGCCTACAAAATCCGTCACCACCCCCAGAGATTCAGACCCGCCTATTAGTTCGAAGTCGACTGGGTCACCGAAAGCAATTAAGCAGAGGTAATAAAACCCAGGGGATTAATAAAAAGAAGCCGACATTTGCGCATATTGATGAGGGTAAAATTAGTTAAGAATCACCGGGAGCTTGCAATCAGATGCGGCAGACGGGGCTAGTCAAACGAAAACTGAAAAATATGAGGTGAACGTATAATTAAACACAAATAAGGGCTTAACAACCATCGCAAGGTGAAGGACCAAAATATGCCAGTGATTCTCAATCTTTTCCGAAAGGGTACCGGAAACAGTGAGGGACGAACTCTTTTCTCTTGGCTCTTGGTCAGTGCTTCCTCTATTGTCTTCAAACAAGACCAAAGGTTTCGACGGGATCCCACAAATTTCATATCTGATCCAGACAGTTGGATCTTGTAGATAAATATCCGGTCTTCGCCAACCAATTTTAACTGGAATTTAGAAACAGAGAGACGTGGATTCAGCTTGCGTGTTTACTCCTATAAGTCGGATATACTTTGACGAAATTGATCAAAACTTCCAGTTGCCTTACTGCCCACATATTTTCCGGTTTCTGCCTGGTTCTTGGCGAGCTTCTTGTCCGTTAAGTACTATATACTACCTTACAATATACTACAGATAAAACTTTAACTTTTAACGAATCTTCAGGTTTTGGCCGGAGCCCGAACTATTTGTCCGGCGTGGAATATTGACACATAGGTTCAGCATGCTTCCTTACCACTACACCCATCCTCTAATCAACTTCAGATAAAAACGTTTACTTTTTCAAAACTTTACTTTTTCAGCCGGATTCCGGGAGAATATGTCCGGGTAGAAAATAATTGTCATATGCGGATGCAGCATGTCTTATTAAGCCTGAATCGAACATCTAATCAAGCTCAAATACAACTTTTATGTTATACAAATTTTCCGGTTTGGGCCGGATCCCAGGCGAACTACTTGTCCGGCGAAAAAAAAAATTGTTTAATACGTGTTCAGTGTGTCTTCTTACCCCTAAATTGAACCTCTAATTTACTTCAGATTAAACATTTCTTTTTCAGAAATTTTCCTGTTTTTGCCGGATTCACGGTGAACTACTTTTCCGGCGCGAAAATAATTTTCATATTCGGATTCAGCATTTCTCCTTATCTCTGAATCGATTATCTTATTAGATTCTAAAATATTTTTTTGTCCCTTAATTTGACCCCCCTCCCGACCCCTAAATATAGGGCTACAGACCCCATCTTCGAAATTGACCTGTACTTTGACCCAAAGATTCTTTATGCCAAATTTGAACGAAATATCTCAACCCCTACGAGAGTTATCGTGCTAACAGAGGAGAGACGGCCAACTCTTACGAAGTCATAGGTGCGGGATCCCAAAAAGTAGTAGCCATCCAAAATAGTAGATAAAACTAGAATTTTCTGTTAATTGATAGTAATGCAATCACCAGTCCCATTCACAAGTTAGTTCTTAATGAGCCTTTTACTTTCAAGCTCCCCCTTCAGAATAAATTAAAAAAGTAAAAAAAATATATTTCTGTCTGCTAAAATAAAAAGTTTCTAATATAGAGCCACATTATCCACATTAGAGCCTAACATCAATAAATTTTCTCCCCAGAAATAGCTATTATTCCAATAGTTCAGAAAAATTCATAAAAACAAAACAAGAGCTGTAAGCTCATATGGCACTTGCAGGGGTTAAGATATATTTTTCATCAAAAGAACTTTGCGGTTAAGAGGCGCGCTGTAAGGGAGCTAGAACTTCATTTGTAAGCAAAACCCTTGAGGCAAAAATTACACTTGGCTGATGGGGACCATGAACATACATATTTTGCTTAAAAGTATTTTTCTTACTTTGCGGTCAAGGTTGATACGGTAATAGTCGGATTTGGGAAGTAGCTATTTATAAGCAAATCTTGTTGAATATCTAATATTCCAGCGAAGTTTCGTCATCCTAGCTCATCTGGAAGTACCTTAACTCGCGATCACCGGAATCCCAGACCCCCCCCCTACAACTCCACCCAAAATACCCGGAGCCAATCCGGTTCTGTAAATGATGCCCAGAGCATCTGTTTGTTATTCTACAATGTTCGATCCCGATCACACTAGTCTAAGCGGGTCTAGTATTCCCCCCCCCCCCCTCAACAGTTGTCGGATCCGATCCGGAAATGACGAAGATCGCCACAGGGATATGTCCTCTGTTCATTTATTAAATTTCACTCGAATCCGATCGGCCGTTCCAAAGTTGCACATGACTCAATATTCAGGATTTCCCTCCCTCCACTCCCCCCTAAGATTATCATATCGAAGATTTTTTTATATTTCCAAGTCAGTTTGAACGGGTCCCTGATATGCCTGCCAAGTTACGTCATGAAAATCCCCAGAAACTGGAATTCCGGGAAACCCCCTACACCCCCACCCCCGAAGTGTCCGGATCCAGTCCAATTGTGTAAAAGATTAACCTGGAGCAGATGTTTGTACTTCCCAGTAAGTTTCACTCCGATCCCTCCATTCTAACCGTTTCTCGAGATTTCCGGTCTCCCCCCCCCCAACTCCCCCCTAGCTATCGAATATGGTCAAGACCTTAAACGGGACATCAGACATATAGAATCTATTCAGTTACTAAGTTTCATTCCAATCCGATCACCCGTTCGGAAGTTACACACTGCTCAATTTCCCGGATTCCCCCGCCTTCCCCCCCCCCCCGAGATGTTCGGATCGGAAAACTGATTATTTCTAAGTTTGTTTGGTCGGGTCCCTGATATGCCTGCCAAGTTTCATGGTCCTAGCACATCTGGAAGTACCCGAACTCGAAAAAGTGTGACAAACTGCCCTCAATTTTCAAGTTCACACAGCCCTCCACTCCCTCAATATGGTTGGATTGGGAAACTGATTATTTCCAGGTTAGTTTGGTTGGGTTGCTGATATGCCTGCCAAGTTTCATTGTCCTAGTACATCGGGAAGTACCCTAATTCGAAAAAATGTGACAAAAAAACCGGACCGACCGACAGACCGACGGACGGAATTATGATCGGTATATGGCACTTGAGCCAGAGGCTGCAAGTGCCATGAAAAAAAAATATTCCTTGAGCCCAAGCTGACCTTGAAAAATATATTCAAATAATGCATACAACGGGTACGTCTGCTACGATTCATTGGCAGGGATGAACATTGACAGCCTGACGAGGACCCTTGCCAAGAAGGGCCAAATATCGCTGCCAAAGCATCGTAGCTGACGTACCCGCTGTATGCATTATTTACAAAAAAAAAATGGAAAATAAATATTTTTCTACTTAAATACAGACAGTTTTAACACAGAGTGAACCAGACTGTTTTAAAACTTTATGCCGCAGTCAGAAATTTCGAAAATCAGACTCCTTCATGGTAAAAATCGACCAGATTACTTTCCAAACAACAGTTGTCGCAGACAAAAATTTTTAAGATGTATGTGTTTTCTGTAAAAACCCTAAGTCGCTTACTTACCCGATCCGACCATCGTGGGGAAGTAGTCAACTCATCGTGGATTTCAAAAGTTTATATTCTAAAAACATATTTTGTGTGAACTGATGACGCAATCATTAGTCTCATAGGCCTAGCTATCCCTCAGCGATGAAAAACAAGACCAAAGGTTTCGATGGGATCCCAACAATTCAATATCTGATCCAGACAACTGGGTCTTGTCTTAGCCAAATCCAGTCATCGCCAGACTCCTTGAACATTCTTACAATTAAAATTCAGAAACAGATTAAGGCCAAATAGCTAATCATCTGAGAAAAACTTCCTACCACTACCGCCAATTTCCCGATTTCGGCCAAACTCCAGAACTAATTGTCCGGCGAAAAAAAAAGAAAGCTCAAAAATGAACTCTGGGTATCTTCTTTCCCCAATAATGAACATCTAGTCAACTTCAAATAAAAATTTAGCTTATAACACATTTTCCGAGTCCAGCCGGATTCCAGTTGAACTATATGTCCGGGTAAAATATGATTGTCACACACGGATTCAGCATCTCTTCTTACCCCTTGTTATCTAATCAACTAGAAATAAAACTTTAACTTCTACCAATTTTCCGGTTTTGGCCGGATTCCGGGCGAATTACATGTCTGGATAGAAATTTTTTTTCACATAAGTGTTCAGCATGTCTTCTTGCCCTAAATCGAACATCTAATCAACTTCAACTAAAACTTTTAATTTTAACAAACTTTCCGGTTTGGGCCGGATTCCGGTCGAAATACTTGTCCGTCGAGAAAATGGTTTTCACCACCGTGTTCAGCGTGTCTTCCTACCCCTAAATCGAACATCTAATCAGCTTACAATAAAACTTTTACTTTTAACAAACTTTCGGGTTTGGGCCGGATTCCGGGCGAACTACTTGTTCGATAACAAAATGATTTTCACCATCGTGTTCAGCATGTTAATCGACTATCACATTAGCTGTTTCAAAATATTTTGTTTGCCCCTTAATTTGAAACCCCCCCCCCCCCACCCCTAAATGTAGGGCTACAAAGCCCATCTTCAAACTTGACTTGTCCGACGACCCAACGAATCCTCACACTAAGTTTCATCAAAATATCTCATTCCCTTCGAGAGTTATCGTGCTACAGACGGACGGACAGACAGACGGACAACTTTTGCGATGTCATAGGTATCCCTCCACGTACGTTTTGGGATCCCAAAAGTAAGAGCTGGAAGCTCAAATGGCACTTGCAAGGCTGGGTCAGATGAAAGTGATGGTCAGAAGTATTGTTTCCACTTTCTGGTTAAGATTCGCACTATAAGGGTGCTGAAAATTAATTTCTAAGAAAAACCCTTGAGGCAAAAAGGATCATGTACATGGCGATCGTGAAAAAGTAAATTTTGCTTAAAAGTGTTTTTTGTATTTTGCGGTTAAGATGAGTTCTTTAAGGAATGGTGATCTCTAACCCAATGATGTCAAGTTTCTAATACCCCAGCAAAGTTTTATGGTCCTAGCACATCTGGAAGTACCTTAACTCACGATCATTCCGGACACCCCCCCCCCTTCCCCCTCGAATCCGGTTCGATTCTGTCAGTAACTTACCTAGGACTTGTGCCTGTACTTCTCACTAAGTTTCATCGTGATCGCTCCACTCTAGGCGCGTCACAAGATTTCCGGTTCTCCCCTCCGACCCCCCCTCCCAGTTGATCGGATCTAGTCCGGACTTGAAACGGGACATCTGAGACGTGGGATCTTTCAAGATATCAAGTTTCATTAAGATCCGATAACCCGTTCGAAAGTTATGCATGCCACTAATTCCCGGATTCCGCCGTCTCCCCCTCCCCCACGACTGTCGGATGGGGGAGTGACTGTTTCCAAGTTAATCTGGTCGGGTCCCTGATATGCCTACCAAGTTTTATCGTCCTAGTCCACCTAGAAGTACATTAACTACGGATCGCCGGAATTCCGGAGCCCCCCTCCAGCTCCCCCCATAGTGTCCGAATCCGATCCAGTTCTGTCAGTTGTTTATCTAGAGCTTGTTCTTGTTCTTGCCACTAAGTTTCATCCGGATCGCTCCACTCTAAGAGTTTCACACGATTTCCAGTTCCCCCCTCCAACTCCCCCCCCCCCCCCCCCGATTCATCGGATCCGGTCCGGACTTGATATGAGATATCTGAGACACAAGGTCTTTCCAGATATCAAGTTTCATTAAGATCCGATCACCTCTTCGAAAGTTATGCATGCCCCTGTTTTCTGGATTCCGCCACCTCCCCCTCCCTCCACGATGGTCGGATCGGTCAAGTGACTATTTCCAAGCTAGTTTGGTCGGGTCCCTAATATGCTTGCCAAGTTTCATCGTCCTAGAACTTCTGGAAGTACCCTACTCGAGAACAGTGGACCGACCGACCAAAAAGTGATCGGTATATGGCGGAGCTGCAAGTGCCATAAAAATCTAATTGTGTTTTAGTTGCCCAGCAATTATTATTTATATCTTGAAGTTGTAAGCTAGCTCTCTTCAAAATACATTTATCAGAACCGACTGTCCTTATTCGCCTCCCTGACCCCAGCTTAGCGAAGCTATCAATTACAATGAGAGTTTTCCCTGGTGTCTACCAACCGTATTCTTTCTTTCGTAACGTGAACCAAAACTGTCAGGATTGACAAGAGCCTCCTGACTTAATTTTTGCCCTCATTAAAAGTGAATTGTCGGCTTCTCTTATTAATCCCCTGGGCGAGCTTCCGTAACTATCCCGTCGACAACAACATGTGAGCAAACTTCCGGAAAATGTGTGTGAACTGACGTTTATGCCAACTGACGTTTATACAAACTGACGTTTATGTCAACTGACGTTTATACCAACTGACGCTTATGTGAAGTGACGGTAGCCGAACTGACGGTAGGCGAACTGACGTGTAGCTGAACTGTCGGATTTTAGGATTAGGTGAACTGACGTGTAGGTCTACTGACGTTTATGTCAACTGACAGTAGGCGAACTGACGTTTGGTCAACTGACGTGTAGGGCAACTGACGTGTTGGCCAACTGACGTGTTGGTCAACTGACGTGTTGATGAAGTGACGTGTTGTTCAACTGACGGATTTTTGGGGGTCAACTGACGTGTAGCCGAACTGTCGGAAAATGTTGGCGTACTGACGGAATTCTGTGGCGAACTGACGTTTATGTCAACTGACGTGTTGCGGTACTGACGGGACCCCACACCAGTTTGAAAATTTCAAAGGGGTTGACAACTTCAGTAGTAAGGTACACGAAAACAAAAATAGGCGATACCTGTTATGAGACATGTAGGGGACTTTTAAGCAACAGTCGACTGTTGGCTCATAATCATCTTTGGTAATGAGGGGTTTGCCGCTTTTGCTAGTTGGTGTACCTGTTATTTGTTTCCGGTGTATTCGATGGTAAGAACAATTTGGTTCCCAATGGTAAGATATGCAAGGGACTTGTAAGTAATAATCGGCTGTTATGCTACAATCATCTTCTGCGATGATGGGTTTGCAACTTTTGCTAACTGGTGTACCCATTATTTGTTTTCGTTTAAGGGTTAATGTATATCACGGGAGAGGGACTTGTAAGTAGGAATCGGTTCACGAGTGGCTAGGAATTTTTGCAATTGGGTGCACATTGTATGCTACAATCATCTTCAGGGATGAGGGGTTCACAACTTCTGCTCGCTAGTGTACCCATTATTTTTATCCGGTGAACTTGATGTCTATCACGGGAGAGAGACTTGTAAGTAAG
Organism: Branchinecta lynchi; assembly: GCA_023053575.1. Classification (NCBI taxonomy): domain Eukaryota; kingdom Metazoa; phylum Arthropoda; class Branchiopoda; order Anostraca; family Branchinectidae; genus Branchinecta; species Branchinecta lynchi. The sequence goes on along the minus strand of JAKZAP010000012.1, from coordinate 4,038,563 downwards.
AATCGGTTCACGAGGGGCTAGAACTTTTGTAAATTGGTGCACATTGTATTCGATTTCTATAAACCTGACGGTAGAAAGTTTGTATCGATGGTCTATCGCTGTAACCTAGGATTAACTGTTTACGCAACTATCCATTTGTGTACGCGATTTCAGCTGAGTTTATCATTCGTTTTTTTGCACTTGGGTTTGCGGTAGAGAAATGGTATCAGATGAACTCTTAAACTTTAGAAGTTCTCTCATTGCTAAAGAAACTAGAGCTTATCCTTTGCTCCTTTTCGATGGTAAGAACAATTTGGTTCCCAATGGTAAGATATGCAAGGGACTTGTAAGTAATAATCGGCTGTTATGCTACAATCATCTTCTGCGATGATGGGTTTGCAGCTTTTGCTAGCTGGTGTACCAATTATTTGTTTCCGGTTAACTTAATGTATATCACGGGAGAGGGACTTGTAAGTAGGAATCGGTTCACGAGGGGCTAGGAATTTTTGCAAATGGGTGCACATTGTATTCGATTTCTATAAATCTGACGGTAAGAAAGTTTGTGTCGATGGTCTATCAATGTAACCGAGGATTAACTGTTTACACAACGGATACAAACGAAAATGTAAAGCAATAAGGTAGTTTCATAATAATTAATAGTGTCATCTATGGTATTTTAATCCTGAAAAGTTACGGATAGCTTTCTATTACCAACTAGATCATATAAGATATTGTTCCAAGTTTTCATCCGTCACGATGTCTACGATTGAAAAGGATAAAGTACAACTGACTGCAAAGTTAATTTAGTCCCTTCTTCCTATATTATTTTGTTGTTGTTTTTACAACGCTGAAGAATACCTTTTGATCATGTGATTAATTTTTTTAGAACATCCCGTTTAAAAAGCTTATGCTATAATCATCGTCAGCGATGAGGGGCTTGCAACTTTTGATAGCTGGTATATCCATTATTTGTTTCCGGTGAATTTGATGTCAATCACGGGAGACGGACTTGTAAGTAAGAATCGGTTCACGAGGGGCTAGAAATTTTTGAAAATTGGTGCACATTGTATTCGATTTCTGTAAATATGACAGTAAGAAAGTTTGTATCGATGGTCTATCGCTATAACCTAGGATTAACTGTTTACGCAACGGGTACAAACGATACGGTAATGTAACACAATAAGGTAATTTTGTAATAATTAATAGTGTCATCTATGGTATTTTAATCCTGAAAAGTTACGGATAGCTTTATAATATCAACTAGATTATATAAGAAATTGTTCCAAGTTTTCATCCGTCAAGATATCTACGATTGAAAAGGATAAAGTTCAACTTCGACGGCAATCGATAGCCGCTGATGAGCTGATCAAAGTATATGACATCCATTTTTTGGTAAAAAAATTCCTTTATGAGATACACCAGTTTGAAAGTTTCAAGGGGTTGACAACTTCAGTAGTAAGGTACACACTGAAACCAAAAATAGGCGATACCAGTTTTGAGACATTTAGGGGACTTGTACGCGACAGGGCGACTGTTAGCTCATAATCATCTTCGGCAATGAGGGGTTTGCAGCTCTCGCTAGTTGGCGTACCTGTCATTTGATGAACAATTTGGTTCCCAAATGTAAAACATGCAAGAGACTTGTAAGTAGCAACAGTCGACTGTTAGCTCATAATTATCTTCGGCAACGAGGAGTTTGCAGCTTTTGCTAGTTGGTATACCTGTTATTTGTCTCAGGTGTATTCGATGGTAAGAACAATTTTGTTCCCAATTGTAAGACATGCATGGGACTTGTAAGTAATAATCGGCTTTATGCTATAATCATCTTCAGCGATGAGGGGTTTGCAACTTTTGATAGCTGGTGTATCCATTATTTGTTTCCGGTGAATTTGATGTCAATCACGGGAGACGGACTTGTAAGTAAGATCGGTTCACGAGGGGCTAGAAATTTTTGAAAATTGGTGCACATTGTATTTGATTTCTGTAAATATGACAGTAAGAAAGTTTGTATCGATGGTCTATCGCTATAACCTAGGATTAACTGTTTACGCAACGGGTACAAACGATACGGTAATGTAAAACAATAAGGTAGTTTTGTAATAATTAATAGTGTCGTCTATGGTATTTTAATCTGAAACGTTACGGATAGCCTTCTTCCGATATTGTTTTGTTGTTGGTTTTACAACGCTAAAGAACAGCTTTTGATTATGTGATTATTCTTTTTAGAACATACCGTTTTAAAAGCTTCGATAAGTTGACAATTTCAGCATTTAACCGACAGCGAAGAAACAAAACCAAAGTGTTGCTCTCGCAACACTTTAGCCGGCGAAGCCGGACAAAGGTTGCCGCAACACTTCACGTTGCCCGGGCAACGTAGGTCTAGTTTGTCTCTTATTTCTTACCGTTCAGAAGAGCAGAAGGAATCTTGCCCGTTTCAAGTGTCTCCCCATGCAACACTTTAAACACTTATCCCTCTATCCAGTGAGGGGGGGGGGGGGGACTTCGCTTTGACATCCACATTTACATATTGTTATTAATTGTCGTCTATTATATAGAATAATGTTGTCAGTGTCCTATTACAAAATTGGCCGCAAGAGTGGCAGTCAGAATTTGCAAGCGGCAGTCGGAATTTGCAAGTGGCAGTCGGAATTTGCAACGTGGCAGCTCCAGTTTCCATGTGGGAATTGCTAATCTGCCTTGCTTGCCGAAAGGAAAGTCCCATCGAATGTCCAACCACTGCTGAATTCTCGTGAATAGCTGCTGACGCGACCTAACTGCAGAAAATCGAGGTCGGCGGAGATTGCAAAACCCTCCTCGTTTTTACCCTAGAAGAAGAAGAAGATTGGTTACTGAGTGGGGGCTTTCGTGAGGATAGTGGATGATTTGTTCTTAATTTGAAATAATGTGTTTGCCATAGGAGGGCCGAGTAGCGTGATGCAAAAGTGAGGATGGACTTTTGTGGTTGCGCAAGAGGAATATTTTCGTGATTTGGGTGATTAGAAGTTGATGATTTTGGATAATTAGGAGGTGCCCGTCCCATGCGACATTTTTTCTAGTAGTGATTAGTAAACATTAGCAGCTGACTGACTTACTTTGTTGTATGTCTCCTGCCGGGCGTCTGTAAGCGTAGAAATTGGTGTCAGCTCCTTCAGCATCCATATCTGGCTCTTCATACACTGTCAGAAAGATCATAATAGGTAACCGAAGGATGCGCAGTTTCAACAGACACCACTTGGGATGGAATCTGTTGTGATTTTTTAAACATTGTTCATGAAATGTTATGCATTACAAAGATTGTCTAAGAGCCGAATAAGGCCGAAGAAGCATCTGTTTACTTTTTTTTTTTTTTTCGCCAAGACATCGGAAAAATCAGCAGATGCTTTTTAGGTGGTTTTTCGGCTTACTGGCAGTGCTTGCTGTGCAAAACAATTATGCTGAACGTTTTCAAAATCGGAACAGACTAGATCCCAAGTGTTCTATTGAAACTGCGCACCCTTGTGTTATCCGTTATGAAACTTCTGACAGCTTTGATGTTTACCAACTTTAAAGCACAATGGACACTTCTAATGCTTTACTTTGTATTAAATACTTCACAAATAAACATTTCCGACTTCCTTTAGAAGGCGCTACGAAAATCGGTCGTTTTCTTGTTATCCCTTGTCTTTACCTCTCTGGCATTTCGGCGATCCAAATCTTAGGAGCTGGGATGTCGTGGCAGGAAATTCAAAAACTCCAAGCAATGCTTGATAGAAAAGGCATATTTGAGATGTCACCAAAGTCAAGCCGCAGATGCAGTTTACCTGATTGTTCTAGTGATTCATCAGAAGTTCCGTGGCTTAAATTGCCTATTAAAAGTTTTTCTTTGTGGAATAGTGTTGTGAAGCTTGATTAGCTTGCTTTATAAAATGTACCAGAATATGCAATAAGCTTATAAAAAATAAAATAGCTACGAAAATCATTCAAAAACAAATAACCTATTCAAATCTGAATTATACAAGCTGATTTATGCATAAAATAAAGATCTACTAAGTATTATAAGAAACATCACTTTTATCTTTGTCCAAGCTAGTAAACTGAGAATGTACTGGCCCAGAAAATTACGCTTTCAAATATCACAGAGGGGAAACTGTTGAAAAAGCTGCTGATCTAGGGGGTAAGCTTGTTCCTAGGTTGTTACAGAGTGGGATTGGGGTAGTTTGATGTGCCCATTGATCTTTAAGTATTTGGAAAGGCTACTAGACCATCGTTTTTTCGGTCTGCCGCTAGGTCGCTTCCAGCTGGCCTCTTATCGAGATTGAAGTCCAGCATGACCTTTGCACGTATGTGGTGGCATTCTGGGGAGGTGACCGTACCATAATGAGGTTACGCCGGGCTATTAAGGTGGGTCTTCTGCCGCAGTTCCTTGTCGCTGACGAAGTTTCACCATCTCAGGCCCTTGATCACCAGGAGGCTAAACATCAGGCTGGGAATTTAGATAAGGCCAATAGAATACTCTATATGACCAAGTCCAACACACGCCAGTGATCCTCGGGAAGAAGGAGTAAGCGTGTTCGTACGACTCAAACAGAACGACTCAGATCCTGTGTCAATCAATCACCGCGATCTTTAGGTGCAGCTGTGACACCACTTCTGCCTTTCTTCCGCTAGTTACCCGGAGAGGCCGGAGATTTTGCATCGGCACGGAGGGATATCATCAAGAGTATTTGCTGAGCCTGAGAGTCTTGAGAGCGTGTTCCACCCTCCTAGTAATAGTAATTGTTAGTTACTAATTCGTTCAACCTCGTGAAAAGTTACTACGCTGACCGTTCCGACCTTCTCGAAATAGTAACTATTGAGCGTACTAAGCGTGGTAATTGCGAATCTCTGTGACGTGGTCGGCCCACTTAGCGCGTGGCATTATATTTTACAAAATACAGAAAACAAATTTCCAGTTTTGTCGCCAAGAAGCCAAAATCCGTGATGTCCTGCGTAGGAACCGCAGTAAGTGGGGTGGAACACGGTCTATGACGAAGTCGGTTGCAGACCTTGGTCAGTTACATAGTTAAACTTACCTAACTTGGAACGGCACCGAAAGCACGCACATCAAACACAACAAATATTTCTTAGTATAATTTAATTAAATAATACTTTTCTGAATATTTGACCTGTCGTTGTTCTCTGCAGCTTATCGGGGCAATGAAAGATACCAGAATTCTTAAAGTACAATGGGCACTAATTATGCTGTATTTTTCAATTAATTTCACAAATATACATTTCTGACTTATCCTAGATTGCGCTTCGAAAATAAACTGTTTTCTTCTTCTTCTTGTTTTAGCCTCTCATCACTTATTCGTCGCTCCGGCGAGACGATTTCGGAGCTAGCACGTGCAAGGCGTGACAAATTTAAAAGCTCTGGGTCAAGTACGAAAAATCAACCATTTTATAGAGCCGAGTGATACTGAGCGCCAAGGCTGCTCAGATAAACCGTCACTACCAGTGCTTCCACTTAGCAGAATTTTTCAGGATTTCCTGGGAATTTTCTGATATTTTTAACAGACTGCAGTGAGAATTAGATATCTTATGGAAAACGGAAGCTCTATTTTACTACAATCTATTGCTACATTCGGCGATCCACTTTTACCATCTGATAATAACTTGAAAGCTATGGTTCTGATTATGTCTGCGTTTTGGATCGCAAAAAGACACCCACAAAATTTCGCCTGCGGCCTATTTTGTAGGATAAATTCCTTATTAGAAGAAGGGCGCGACATCTGGTTGGCGTTGAAGTCTTGGAATTTATGGGTGCTTAAACCTCATTAAAAGCTAGAATTTAAGTTGAATTTTGACAAAAAAAGCGTATTTAAAAATGTTTGCATGCGGCGCTTAAGAAAATTTGTCTTTGGTACAATTGTAGACACTCTACCTTTTGTCGGTAAATCCTATTGACTCCCTCTTTAATGGTAGTCTCGGTATCTCACATGAGGTCTTGCCCTCCCAAATGATAGAGAAAACAAATTCAGCTGCGCTTGTTCAAATCCTCCAACTGGAGTCTTAAAGACCGTCCCTTTAACTAATATGGATTTTTTTTTTCGTATGGCAGGATTTAGGGCTTTCCGAGCAAGATTTTTCAGGATTTTTGGGATTCGCGGAAGGATTTTGAAGATGAGCAAGTGGAAGCACTGGTCACTACAGCTGACAGATTGCTCAGATGCTATCTTACCGAAAGTTCTAGTGTTTGTGGTACCAAAGAAAAGCTTGAGAATAAAGTTTTAGATTTGAAAATGTGAAATGCCAAAAATGTATAAATTTAACAGACGTACTTGCAGGTAAGTCCAGAACAAGGAATTGTCAGCTAATGCTATCAACATAGATCATTTGTCACTAATAAATAATTTGCAGGTATAATAATAACAATATTACATAAATGGCACTTTACACTAGGGACTTGTACCGTGACCAATAAACCAGAAACAGTTTTTCGAACATAATTTAGAAGTCTAGGACTCTATCGGTAGCTCAAATGGCAAGAGCACCTGCCTTATAAGCAGAGGGTCATGGGTACAAATCTCGTCTGAGGAGCATTTTTGTCTTTCGGTTCACTACTTATAAAATATTATAATAACGTTAAAAAAAGAACAAAACTTTATTCAGCGTTCCTAGGAACTCTGCTTATATTTGTCAAAGCTAGTAATTTGCAGAATGGCAAGCAGCAACATACTCCGTTGGCTAATTATAAATTAGCCAAAATAAATGTTCTATGAATCGACTGATTTCTGACGCAAAATTGTATTTTAGCTAATATGACATCATGATAGTTTGATCTGCCCGTTGTACTTTAACTGTCAAACGTATCAGAATAGGACGACAGTACTATATAAAAAAAAAATCACAAATGTTTAGTTTAGTTCATACAGCTGAATCTTAAGAAATTGAGTTTAGTCACACTAACTTTGGTAAATGGCAAACATTTTATACATATTATCAAAAAGAAACAAAAGAAAACGAAACCAGGTAGCAAGTCTATAGGAAGTCCTATCTGTTCCTCGTTCCCAGATACATGCATCTTAAATGCAACTAAAGTAAGTGCTTTTGCTTTTCCAACATATTTTTGGAGGAGCGTAACAGAAAAATTTTCTAAGCAGAGAAAAATAGCAAAACATCTTCGTCTGTGGAGGATTAATAACACATATGCGGGTAATTTTGGCTCCTCGTCTCGCCTAGCGTCTCGACGCAGCCTAAGCCTTGTCTCTATTTGAATTATTCTCTCTTGAATTCATAGCTTCACAACATGACTTGAATAAATATCTTTTCAGTTATTTAGAGGCGAAAGCCTTTTCTCTTGAGTTATGTTATTATGACCTGTTGGACTTTCCGAATGGAATTAATAATATCTTGGTGAAGATCATATAACATTGAAACTTTAATCATTGTAGACCATGGCACGGCTATGGTTATTTGATTGTGGTATTTAGAACAGTCACGCAACACAAGGCGGGGGGGGGGGGACAATGGCAGCTGCTGTTTGTTAGCAACTCCTTATCATCCCAGACACGGACAGACTAAAAGGTCTGAGACGGCATCACTCAAGTTACTTCCCTGCTTACTTACGTCGACTCTCTTTAAACTGGCGTAAGCTCATGATTGCGGAAATTCCTTTGCCCATTTTCTCGCTTTTGTCGAATGCAACTGGTTAGGTTTTACTCGTAAATTCAAGGCCTCTCCTGGACGATATGGCAAGTCTTCTGCTCAAGCAAACCCATTTATTTATTTTCCTATTCATCTTCACACGTTCCATTTTTCAAGTGGAATATAGTGGAATAACTCCGGATTTATGCCAATTGTTAAACAACACGTCGTACTTGTAGTAATTGATTTGGTTTCAGTGGTATTTCCATCCATTCTCGTTCCGGAGATTCTTCACTTCGTAATATCCTATTTCCTCACTAGCATTACACTGATTATCACGTTTGCCGCGATTTGTTTTATTTACGTGACGCATCAGGCGGCCTATCGTTGCGGGAACTGCACTGTCAGAAGTTTCGACTCATAACAGATAAGGATGCGAGGTTTCAACAGATAACACTTGGATATTAACTGTCACGTTTATCAAACGTTACGCATTAACACGTTATACATACAAAAAGAGCAGAAACACCCGCTGAAAAATGTTTATTACTTTTTTGTTTGGGATTATGACATTAGATAAGTCAGAAGATGCTTTTGTCGATTTTTCGGCTTTTTGTGGTAATGGTTTGTATGCAGAACGTTTTAATGCGTAACGTTTGAAAAACATAGCAGTTGAGATCTCAAGTGCTATCTGTAGAAACTGCGCATCTTTGTGTTATCCGTTGTTATTTGTGTTAAACTTCTGACAATGTAGTAAACTTTGGTGGACTGGCAAATCTTGTGTTCAAGCAAACCCATTTTATTTAGTTTCTTCTTCTACTGCGTTGCTTTACCTTACGTTTGTTAACTTGATCAAGTATTTTCTTGGGCTTTTTCAGTCCTTTTCACTGAAGGCTGCACCGGGTTGATCCCTCCTGGGAAAACTTCAAGTCTGGACAGTAGGTGTACCAGAAATCAATAAAATAGACTACCGAACTTCGATAATGTTTTACACAGGGTGAATCATTTAAAATTGAAACTTTAATAATGGTAGACGGCTATGATTATTTAATCGTAAAATTTCGAACGGTCACGCAATACAATGAGCGGGGGGGGGGGGAGTCACAACATAAGTTTGATGATATTTAAAGGGCTCCTCTTGTTTGATCCTAGACAAATTTGGGATTATAAGCTGCTGAAATCCCCGCCTTCCGACATTGTTTCCTTTTGTTCCTACGACTTCTTAGCGCTTTTTCGGCCTAGCTGAGCTTAGCTAGTCAGGCGACATAAATTTCACCGAAATCCCTCCCGATAGATGTTACATAAGTAATTATTAAATGCTGATTCCTTATGCTCACGAAAAGAATTTAAGAACCCCGGTGTCGCTGAAACGGGGTTTGCCATTTGCGAGTATGAACCTGAATGAAGTGGATTCTGCGTTTTTGTTTCAGTGTTAATATCACTTTCGTGGAAGGTATGCTATCAGTAGAAATAGCGGAACAGTAGGATAGAAGCAGCTTATTTTGTCTACTTCTTTAAAGCAGAACTGAAACCTAATATCTTCCGTTATTTTCTTTCTCCGTAACAATTTTCATGCTTTGCTCTCTAGCACAGAGTTTCTTTTCACAATTAAGCCCCGTCTCTCGCGTCGTTTTTTGGATCCCAAAACGTAAGTGGAGGGATACCTATGACATCGTAAAGTTGTCCGTCTGTCCGTCCGTCTCTTAGCACGATAACTCTCGAAGGGATTGAGATATTTTGATCAAACTTGGCATGAGGACTCTTTAGGTCAAAGTACAGGTCAAGTTCGAAGATGGGGTATGTAGCTCTGTATTTAGGGTGGGGGAGGGGTTTGAAATTAAGAGGAACAAAAAATATTTTTTAAAAGCTAATGAAATAGTCGAATTAGGGGTAAGGAGCTGAATCCGAATATGAAATTTGTTTTCTCGCCGGACAAATAGTTCACCCGGAATCCGGCGAAAACCGGACAATATGTGAATAGTAAAAGTTTAGTATGAAGTTGATTGGAGGCTCGGTTTTGGAGGAAAGGAAACCTGCTGATTCCGAATATGAAAATTATTTTCTCGCCGGACAATTAGTTCGGCCGGAATCCGGTCAAAACTGAAGAATTTGAAAAGTTTGATTTAAATTTGAGAAGAAGTTCAATTTGGGGTAAGTAGACATGCTGAATTCGCATTTAACAGTCATTTTCTCACCGGACGTATAGATCGATCGGAATCCGGCTGAAACCGGAAAATTTGTTAAAATTAAAAGTTTAATTTGAAATTGATTAGAGGATGGATGTAAGGGTAAGGAGACATGCTGAATTCGTTTTTGAGCTTTATTTTTTCGCTGGACAAGTAGTTTGAAAAACAGAAAATTGCAGAAGGAAGGATGCAAGTTTCGATTTGCTTCGTCAAAATAGATATGACTTAAAGGGGTAAACGCACATGCTGAATCCATATCTGAACTTGGTTTTCTCATATGCTTAGCTATTTAATCTGTTTCTAAATTATAATAGTTAAAGTGTTCAATGAGTCTGGCGAAGACTGGACCTGGTGAAGACCAGACCCAATTGTCTGGATCAATTTTGAACTTTTGGGATCCCATCGAAAACTTTGGTTTTGTTTATTTTTTCAGTCGATGATATGGACTGCACGAACTAATCAGAGACAGTGTTTGTTGGCAATTTTGCTAGTGATTGCACATAATATGTAGTGTGCTATCACAATGGAAAGTCGTTGTGATAGTAGCTGTTATTTTTCTTCGGGAGAGTTCGAGTGGAATTCAGCTTGTGTACCCGGGGTGGGAAACGAAATGACACGCTCTTCAGTTTACCTTTCAAGAACGCATCCCATTGTTTACTGTTATATTTCAGTATTATAAATTTTCTCGGACAGATATATAATACATATCTCCCTACGTCCAACAGGGTTTTTTAATATTAAGGAGAGTAGGCGATTATATGACGGAAAACTTGTGTTGAGGCTGAATACGATATGTTATCAGCCTCGGCAGAGGTTAATCAAGCAGTCTTTCTCAAATACTGAAAGGTAGGTAAGGAAAGGTAGAATTTGGCAAGACTCCTTTTGTAACTTTTAACTACTAAAAGTGCTAATTTCCTGCACTTAACTAGAATTAGCCTGATATGTCATACCCGTTCAACTGTTTACTCTATATTCCAGTATTACAAAATAGTTGTATAATTTTCATACTAGGCTCTGTTCTTTCATTTGTTAAAGTTCAGTAAGTTTCAGTAAGTAAAGCGACCCACTACCCTATGGATTCGACTTTTTTCTATGTCTACGCAAGTGTTGGTTAGACATAGTAAAAAGTCGAATCCATAGGGTAGTGGGTCACTTTAATTTTCTGCTGCTGAAACATATGCAAAACCTCCATTACCTGGGACACAGATGACAGGTTTTCCACTTACTAACCTGTGGATCTATTTTACCATGTCTGATCCAAGTAATGACGGTGAGGCATGGGGGGATTAACAGAAACTAGTCCGCTTGGAAGCGCTGAACAGGAATATGGCCAATTGGGGTTCGAGTTTAAGAATTAATGGAGCGACTGTGGAAGTAGTTTGCCTTTGCATCATAGGTACGACGTACAACGCTCAAAGAAGCATACCTCTACTGTATCCCTGTCTTCTCAAAGCATCCCTAACTCAATTACTTAAGCATCTGGGAGCTGCTTTTGCTCCTTTGGGGATCCCATCTCCTTTCCAGTTAGTTGTTTTTATGCTCTTTCTTGTAGCCTGGAAAAGCGGACAAAACGCACAGCGTTAGTTGGAAATCTCGGCTTATTACTCTAAGCCGTTATGACACTTCTTTCTTGTAAATCATGGACTTTTTTCTGGGGTGCCTCCTCTGCGAGCCTCTTGAGAATTTGCTGGAAAAGACGCAGGAAGAAGTGATTCCTGCTCGAGGGGATCCTTTATGATAGGGGGTGACGGGATCCAATTTTGGGAAAGGGGATACTGCCAGAAAGGGTAGAATCTGGGTGGAGTGGGGAAAGGGAGTTCCGCGGGACGTATCGGACATGGCTGGCCCGGCATTCGAAAACGTGATGGATGTACTTTTTATCTTTGAATTTGGATGGTTAAAAGACCTGTCTTACCACTAATTTATCCATTTATCCAAAAATTCAAGCCGTCGGAAAAAACCCTATTGGTACAAACTCTAGTTTCTGTAAAGTATGTTTCGCCTTGGTAAGCATACTACTGCTGGGGAACTCTATTAAAACATACTCAGACTGTATTCTCTCACCGTGCAGTACCTGAAGTACTATATAATTACAAGTCACGTACTTAAAGGACCTATCTTGCCTGTAATACTATCGCAACCTACGTCCATAATCACTCCATATTTTTCTAAACCCGGGGACCCCAATTTCGTACGTTATACATTCTACCCCTCTAACAAAACCACTCTGGTTTTCTCACTTGCCGTGTTTTGCTACCTTCGATGTGTATCACACTGTCGACGGTTGTCAGCGACAAGTTTTGCCATTAGAAAAACCGGTTATATAAATTTTGTCCCTGTTTTCGCTGTAAGTCAACGGGTCTCGGAAAAGGCTTAAACAGCCAAAACTATGGGTTATGTGTTGAAAGCGCAGCCTAGTTTTAAAGTATTCAAATATTTTAAAATACTGAAAGTTGAATAGTAGATAGTGCGAGAGGTTCTTAAAGAAACTTCCGGTTGGTGTTTTTTTTTTTTCTAATTGTAAATAATAAATAGGCTACACGAGTTCCAGCAGTCTTTCTTCAGGCGTGCCCAGAGAGTCAAGAATGGCTTTGCCGCCTTGAATGTGCCTCAGAGTACAGCTTTATGTCATGGCACGCTCGACGCTACGCAGTGAAATGCCATAACTACCCAGGGGGCACCCACTCTAATTTCTAGTGTACAGCACGTGCCTAGTGCCGTGGTGCCCAGCCTTTGCCGGCACCGGTTGCCACGTATCATGTTAAGACGCGAAATCACCCAATTTATGGACGGTGGCGGTGCCGCTGATTTCGATTGGTGTCTGGATAGGGTGTACAACAGGTGCGAGGAATGAGTGACTCCTCGATAACTACTGTACTGAAAGATTTTAGATATTTCACTCGTTGTTAAAAGTGAACTTCCGACATGGTGGTGCATATTGGAAAATAACACCGAGACAGCCACTGAAAATAACCTACCTGAGCCAAAGGTGAGGTAGGTTATGAAAATATCGACCGATCAAAACGAGGCTGATAATTTAAATGGCCGTGGAGGGTGCGAGGAGGGTGTTCTTCCGGAAACGATTGAGATGGAGGTGTAATGATCATTATATAACTTATTTGCACAGATTTCTCTTTTTAGGTACTTGCCTACTTAGGCCTTATCTTCTCTGGTACAGGAGTGCTGCGTGAAGCCGCCACCCTAAACTCCTATTTTTGGGAAATGACTTAGGGAAAAAGAGTAAAGGTTGAGATAAAATTCAGTGGAGTATCCTGAAAGGAAGCTTAGAACCTTCACTTTCTGCTGGTACCATAGTTTACTTGAAATTGTTCAAGGCTAAGCTGGAAAACACGAAAGAATATAGGCACCCAAGTGATCATGAAGTCGCCCACTTTGCTAAAAATAGTATTTTGCTACATGGTGAAGTTAGAGGCCAGCTGTTCGGTCAGAGAGGTTCCTTGACCTTTTGCAAATAATAAAATTTGCTGTTTTCTTGGAATTTGCATGATTTTTCTGGGGGTGGCAGCTTCATGATCCAAGGTGGCAGGATCATGTACCATGGCCAATTGGGGGGTGGGCGGTGCCGTAGTAAGGGCAGCTTCATGCAACACTCCTGTAGTACGTATTTGCTACTTTGGTAGGGGATTTTATTCTACGGAAGTGGAAACCCTATACTACTGTAAATACATTCTTTATACAACACATATCTTTACATCTGCGCGAAGCAGATGTCGTCTAGTGGTGGGTTTTATAGGAATGTAATTAATCAGCTGAAATCAGTGTTGCCACTGGTTTCAGAATTCTGGGATTTGTCATAGATTTTTGTTTCTTCGACAAAGCGAGCCGGAATTCTGCAACCGGTTCCCTACAAATTGAGGCATATAATTATGAAGAAGGTGAAGCGATAATTTCTCAATTAATAGTTGGATCTAGTACCATATGCGCCTAAATGTCACTGGGTTATGCTGACAAAAGTCACAGGTTCCGTCAGAAACAAGAACAAAGGTTTCGATGGGATCCTACAAATCTAACATTTGATTCAAACGAGTGGGTCATGCTTCGCCATTCAGAGCTATTTATTTTCAGTACTTTAAAGTTTTACTGAAATTTTGCGATACACGCGATACATGCGATACACACACGTTGCGAGAAAATACGGTATTGCAAATCCAAATCAGCAGATAAAAGACCGGCGCGATCGTTTCGCGGCGGGCTTAGACATTAGCCACAGTTTATATCTTACTATGTTGTAATTGAGTCTTTGTGTGTTTTGTGTATTTAGCTGATGTAGATCAATTGCAGTTATTGTTTTGTTTTTTCTTCTTTTCATACTCCATTTAGGACGAATTTTTTGTCATAGACATGGGTAATAAATAAATAAATATATCATCATCATCATCATTCGGTCTTCGTTAGATTCCTTGAATATTTTTTCTTTTAAAATAAAGTTCAGAAAACGAGTTCAGCATGTCTCCTTGCCCCGATAGCAAATCTCTAATCGATTTCAGAAGCAACGTTGAGCTTCAACCAAATTTCCAGTATCAGGCTAATTCGTGATGAACCATAAGAAAACCAAGTTCAGAAATGGATTCAGCGGACCTCCTTACCCCCCTCAGTGAATATCTTATCAGCTTATAAAACATACATGTTTTTACCCTAAATTCGAAACCCCTCCTCCGCCTCTAAAGATAGGACTAAAGGACCCATCTACGAACTTGACCTGTACTTTACCAGTGAATCCTCATTGAACAACATCGTCGCTTGAATATTATATATCAACCCCTTCGACCTTCGATTACACTAGATCTTTCCGACGTCACACAGAATAAACAAGTGAATGCCGGCATCCACGCGCAGAGCTATACTAATTTGGGAATAAAGGGGTAGGACTGCTATAGCCAGAAACTGGTCTGCAAATTTTGTGTCCGGTTTTTGCCGGATTCCGGGTGAACTTTCAGATTCGGATTCAGCATTTCTCCTTACCCCCAAATCTACTATCTTAATAGCTTTTAAAAAGTATTTTGTTGTGCCCCATAATTTGTAACCCCTCCCCACCCCTAAATATAGAGCTACAGACCCCATCTTCGAACTTGAGCTGTAGCCTACTTTGACCCAAAGAGTCATCGTGCCAAGTTTGAACAAATATCTGAACCCCTTCGAGAGTTATCGTACTAACAGACGGACGGACAGACCAGGGGCGTCGCTAAGGGTGGGGTGGGGGGGTACCACCCCCCTCGAAGCAATAAAAAAGCTAAAACCAGAGCGCCCGACCACGAAAGTTCAGGTTATCTGGGCGCTCACCCAGAGAAGCTCAATGGGGGGCTGGCAGTGCACCCGGAAAAGTCAGTGAAGCTAGTTATTAAGGCGTCGGCTGTTCTGGGTTCTCGAGCGTCTGGAATTGCATTCTCCATCGCATGTTTCAAGAGGCAGGCTATTTCTAGTCGTTCAGATACGAAGAGGTTTTTTAAATCAGAATGAGAATTATGATTGTTAGATCTAAACTTCCGTGACCGACAGGAATTTTGCCCTGCAGCACACAGTTTTAACCTAAGTTTTACCACGATCCGTTGTCTACTAGTATCGCTCTATTCAAGCAAAAATCGGGCTGATTTATGGCGTACCTTTCCTATAATTTGTTAGTTTCATGTAAAGATCCTTTTTTTGTTAGTAGTAAATTATTTAATGATACAGAAATTTCTCCAGTCCGAGGTTAAAATAGATCGGTTTCGTGAGCAATGAGAGAAGATTAAATGACGGGTCTGATTATTGCAACACGGCATTTGATTTTTATTTTGTGTTTGAACTCTAAATTCAGAACAAGTAAACTCCATTTAATTTTCTTTTCTGGATGATCAGTACTTCTTTTTTGGAAAGGCTCGAAGCACATTATCCAACTTCCAGCTAAATGTCTCACATTTTTCTGGAATCGTCGTGAACAAAGACAGACGGGCAGATCCTGCTAAGTGGCCCTTGACTTCATTTGGTATCCGAAAAGGCGGTCTGATCATACAGGATTCCACATAATTTGACTGCAACGCCTTTCATAGTAGCCTCTATTTACTGGAAAGTCGCGTCATTTCATTCGGAGTTTAGGCTTGAAATTTCGGGGCTTGTGCCTCATTAAAAGCTATATAGATTTTGTTGCGGGGTAGTAGATTTTTGCCCCAAAAAAGTCATGGCCCACTTAAAAAATTTCGCCTCGGCACTCATTTTCGTTCTGTCTGATATACAGTTTTGCGGATATAGTGCAGTGTTTCTTGGCTATTGTTTCTAACTGGTATGACTCTTGGGCCTTCCGGACTTCTGCCAGTCGTATATTTTAAGGTACTCACCTCCCACGCCCGAGCCCTTCAAACCGCTTCTGAGCCCGAAGATACAACTAGACTTCTAATCCTCAGTCTTCAACGCTAGCAGTTATCACGAGTTTTATTATCACTTATGAAACGAAAAGTTGAAACGGGCGGCAGGGCGTCAGCAGGCGCCCTGCCACCCCCCCCCCCAAAAAAAAATTTTGGCTAGCGACGCCCCTGGGACAGACGGACAACTTTTGCGATGTCATAGGTATCCCGCCACTTACGTTTTGGGATCCCAAAAAGCGGGAAGACTGAACAAAAAACACGTGGAATCGTAGAAAAGTTTCGCTCAGATACTGCGATAAAAGGATCGGTGACATTATACTTTGCCGACAATCTAGAATTACGGGCCCACGGAGGTAAACCTGGAAGAATTTGCAATACCTATAAAGTGTGCAACGAATGCCTTTTTTTTCTTTCGTAGTCAGTATAGTGACCAGAATGACGACAGCGCTGATATATGCGGAATAGCGAACGCGGAATATTGCCGGGCCAGTATGTGCCTATATACGGAGAATAAGGTAAATATACCCTTAACAAGAAATATAGAACGGCGACATTAGCACAATATATACAACAATAACAAAAGATAAGTAAACGCAAAACAAGAAATACACAACGAAACACGAAAAGAACAATAAATTTACTGAATTAGCTGGCGGCAGGGAGGTTGCTAAATGATGGCAGAAACTGTTAACTTATTTCTTTAAGTCTGTTGGGTCCAAGACAACAAAATTTCTGTATGATTCGGTGATTGTACTGCGGCAAGGAAGGTAAATAAGAAAACCGAGATATTTGAAGAAGAAAAAATGTGAATATCCTTAGTTGAATTTTTCCCGTTTTCGCGATTGCCGAGATTTTCTTGGCTTGCCAATCAGTAACCTTTTTCTGTCTAGATGGTCATCGACCGTCAAGACATTTCATTTCAGAATTCGCTGTGATTTCTCAGTTCTTAACCACGGTGCGCGCTTTTTTAGATTTTTCACGAGAAAAATCAGGTTTTTGCGCGCTTAGCCCGACTAGGGTCGACAAGCGGTAACAAGGGAATCCCTAACTTCACTAGATGTAATTGTATTGTGAAAAAACTATTCCTAGTCGCAACTTTAGACTTTTAAATACTGTCTGAAGAGGGCCTTTGCAATAAGGGCTGACATATCGCCGAATAAATTGCAGCTGACTCATCCGTTTAAAACCTCTTAAACTCACAAAAAAACGGCACGACTGAACACTAATTTCTGGGTTTCCCCCTAATTTCCAAGTTGCTTGGCTCTAGTGTTTTTGTCATGTGTCGGATGTCACCCCCTCGCTCCGTCAGTTCGATATTTTTGATTTGTTTAGATCTTCCCGCATTTCCTCATATCCCCTCCGTTATCTTCACTCCCTATAATAACCCTGTATGAAAAACAGAATAAAAAAGCAAATGCAACCTTAGAAAAAAAAAATCCTAATATTCCCCTAATTCCCGAGTTGTCAGGCTCTCATATTTTTGTCAGACCTCCATAGATTGTCTGGTGATCCATTCGCCTTTCTCGTGTCGACTGCCAGAAGCGCCCTCTGTTTTTGGCTCTTGTCCGACTAACTGTTGCGTGGGAAGGGATCTCCGGTGGCCCTTTTTCAGGGGAATTGATTTTCTGAATTTTTATCCGCATTAGTTAGTAGAAGCCATGCTATTGAGAACCTTTCCAGCTTGTTGGACCGAAGAGTTCAATCGTCTGCGGATTCAGTTTGGTTTATCGTTTTATCTTGTCCGACGGACCGCAGAGCGTGGATGATATCCAGATAGGGATGGATAGGAGAGTCCCTATCCGTTAAGCAACCGATCCGCAGTAGTTTTTGGAAGCGGGGATGTTTGGCCTTTCTAGCTTGTGGGATTGAAGAGTTGCCTGCGGATTCAGTTTGTTGATTGTTTTATCTTTTTGGAATTGCCGAAGAGCGTGAATGAAATCCAGAATGGAGATGGGCAGGAGAGCCCCTACTTGTTGAGCACTTTATCGGCAGCAGTTGGAAGATGCAAACTGTCGGACCTTCCTAGCTTGGCGGGACTGAAGAGTTTGGTCGTCTGCGGATTCGGTTTGGTTCATCGTGACATCTTTTCTGACGGACCGAAGGGCGTGGATGATATCCACGTATAGATTGATAGGAAAGTCCCTTTTTGTTGAGCAATTTGTCCGAATAGTTAGTGGAAGCGAAAATGTTGGACCTTCCTAGCTTGGTGGGACTGAAGAGTTTGGTCGTCTGCGGATCGTTTTGGTTTACGGTTTTTACCTTTCCGGACGAGTTGAAAATGTGATATCTAAAAAGAGGTGGATAGAAGGGTCTCTGTCTGTTGAGCAACTTTCACTCTCAGTTGATTGAGCAGCGTATCAGCAGGTGATGGTAGAAGCCAGAATGTCGAACCTCCAAGCTTGCTTAACCCAAGAGTTCAGTCGACTGCAGATTCGGTTTGGTTTGTTGTTTTATCTTTATCGAATGGAAGATGTGGGTGATGTCGCAGTTTAGGTGGATAGGAGGGTCTCTGTTTGCTGGGCACCGAAAATGGAGTTGCCCGCCCCCTATACAGAGAGATTTGTAGCGTAAGCCGTGAACTTGTCTCGGTCGGAGGTGTTGTATACTGAATGAGATAGTGAGCCAATCCAAAGCGTCCCTCGATCAGAGAATTTTCTTGTCTGAGGATTTTCTTGTCAGGAATGCCGCTGATCCCCTTTTCAGCTGCCTTCCTGTGAGGAGGGCGCTCCTCAGGGACGTGTGTCCTTAGCTCGTTTGTTAACTTTTGTTGTTTCGGGATACGAAAACGTAAGTGGAGGGATACCTATGACGTCTCAAAAGTTGTCCGTCCGTCTGTCTATCCGTCTGTGAGCACGAGAATCGTCGAAGGGAATGAGATATTTTGATGAAACTTAGTTTAAGGATTCTTTGCGTCAAGGGAAAGGTCAAGTTCATAGATGGGCTTTGTTGCCCTATATTTAGGGGGGGAGGAGGGGGGTTTAAATTAAGGGGCAAACCTAATATTTTTAAGCAGCTAATGAGATAGTCGATTAAGGGGTAAGAAGACATGCTAAGCACGATTATGAAAACTATTTTCCCGTCGTACAAGTAGTTCGCCTGGAGTCAGGCAAAAACCAGAAAGTCTTGTTAGAAGTAATAGTTTTATTTGATGTTGATTAGATGTTCGATTGTGTTGTAAGAAGACATGTTGAAAGCTTATGTGACAATTATTTTCTACCTGGACGAGTAGTTCGCCCGAAATCCGGCCGAAACCGGAAAGTTTGCTAAAAGCAAAAGCTTTATTTGTAGTTGATGAGATATCCGATTTAAAGATAAGGGGGGATGCTGAATCCCTATATGACAATCATTTTTTATCCGGACATATAGTTCGCCTGGAACCTGAAAATTTGTTGTAAGTTGAATTTTTATTTGAAGTTGATTAGATGTTCGATATCTGGGAAAGGTGATACGCTTTATTCGTTTTTTAGTTTTAGTTTTTCGCCGGACAAGTAGTTCCGAACTGGATTTGGCGAAGACAAGACCCAGTTGTCTGGATTAAATATTGCTTTTTTGGATCTCATCGAAACCTTTGTTCTTGTTTGTTTTGATGTGTGCTATATGGCCTTTGGCTGAAATAAAACTATCAGTTTATAGTTACTATAGTATGCGCAAATATTATAAAACGAAAAAGGGAACTGGAATCATCATTGAACATAATGCGAAAGCTGGATTGGGATTAGTATGTCCTATAGCGTCCTCTTAATCTCTTTTTTTTCTCTTTCAGCGTTATTCGCCGTACCAAAGAACTACAAGCTAGTAGCGGCGCCACTGTTCGAGCTTTATGACAACTCCCAAGGCTACGGACCCATTATATCTTCTTTGCCACAGACCCTCTGCAGGTAAATACGTTTCTATTCTCTCGGAAGTTTTGGACTAGATAAGGGAAGTTTCGAATTGTCGCTCGGCTGCTCCTCGAAATGGTATAAAGGAAGGGAGGGACCTGCATGGATTGGTGGTTTCTTGGTACGAAAACTTCTGAGCGATTGTTTAAAGGACCTGTCTTAACTATGATAATAACGCAACCTAGTTCCATAATCACTCCATATATTTCTAAACCCCCGAGACCCCAATTTCGTATGGTACATTTTAACCCCTCTAACAGAACCACGCTGGTTTTCTCACTTGTCATATTTTCTACCTTCGATGTGTATCACGCTGTCGACGGTTGTCTGCGAGGAGCTTTTTGATCAGAAAAACCGGATATGTAAATTGTTTCCCTGTTTTCGCTTTAAGTCAACGGGTCTCGGAAATGACTTGAAACAGCCAACACCGTGGGTTATTTGTTGAAAGCACAGCCTAGTTTTAAAGTATTCAAATATTTTAAAAATATTGTAAGTTGAAGAGTAAATAGTGCGAGGGGTCCTTTATGAAGCTCCATTTTGCTCGCCTGTGGTAGCCGAATGATGATGATGAGTTTACTTTCCATTTGTATTGACGAAAAAGTCGTGTTAAATAGAGCTTAAAAACAAGGAAAAAAAAACACTACATATCAATCAATCAATCAATTTTATTTTGAACCCTAACAGCACTAGGCTAACATGGGTCGGAAAAATAAACACTCACTACAATTCAAGTAAGACGCAAACTAACAAACAATAAATAAGAAACGAACATAGACCATGATATGCTAAATACATAGATCATGATATGCTAAATACATAAAACAAAACAAATACACTACATCGTAGAATAATGGTGGTGGATGATTTAAGCTGTTTTGGCCCGAAGGCCATGGCAAAAAACAATTTTAACACTGATTTAATTGAATAAATATAATAATAACATTCAAGGGAAAAAGAAGAATGACTTTATTGCGTATATATATTATTCAGTTGCCCAGGACTTTCACGTTTCTGCCCTTGGCCATTTCTCCGCATTCCATCTAGGAAATAGATTTATGAGACCCATATCAGTCCCTTTTCTTTTTTTTAATGTTTATTTTTTTATCTTGTGCATTTACTACATTATTGAAGGTTCAGTGTATTTTTTCCTTTTCTTTGTCTGTACTGCACTATTTTCCTGTTCTTGAGTGCGTAAATAAAATTTCATCATCATCATCATACAGGTCGCGGCGGCGCAGACCAATCCGGAGGAATTCCAAAACATTATCTCATCACCAAATAGTATATGTAGGAATATCTCCTCTGACTTCTGCATTAAAGATGCCACCTTATTGACCTTTCGAAATCGTACAAAAAGTTTGAGTTTTATTGCAGGTTTCAAAAATGTCCTTGAGGGCCCCACCGTAAATGTTCGAGGGAAGCTTGGTTTAAAGCGTTCTACGAACACTTAACGAAAGAAAACTTTCGAAAAAAGGAACACTTTTGACGGAAGGGCTATTTAGGTTCATTGAAGCCAGAAACAGAACCAGTTTCCCACCCCGGCACATAGTTGTTGCATTCCTTTCCGTATTTCCCTGAAGAATAAAAAAATCAGATAAGCTTCTATTCGTAAACACTGGCAATGTCTCTTTGCTGTGAAAGCGCACCACTTATTACGCGATATCTTGACTAATCTACAAACATTAGTTGCGTTTTTGATCCGAATTCTCCTTGCTATTCTCCTCTCAATTCTCCGTTTCTTGCGTTTTTGTCAGAATCGAGATTCTCCAGAATCGGGATTCTCCAGAATCGGGAAGTTCCTCCGATGGTGAATTCTCGATTCTCCTCTCTCCCTTCTCCTCCCTGATTGGTCAACAGAGTGCGGGTGTTCAGTATGCATAAATACGTATACCGGGTTGCTGACGAGCTGCCAAATTAGTGTTTTTGTCCAAAGGGAGGAGGGAGAAGCTAGAGGAGCAAAAACGGTAATTTGTACGAGAATCAAGAATTCAGAAGCGAGAACGGAGAACTCAGATCAGAAACGCAACTATTGTCTCTGATTGTTTTGTAAACCCGTAACTCCGACTGAAGCAATCACAAACAACGGAAGCACGAAAAATGTATCTCAGAATAGTAGTAAGAAGTTGTACGAAAAAGTAGCATGCAGTCCGAACTGATGCTACTACATGCTTCTGTGTCAAGGCTATACCGTGTTACTGAATTCTATTGCATGCTACTATTAGCAAGACTGGATGAGACTGCACTGTCAAAAGTTTCTCCGAATTAGGACGCAGTTTGTGCTACTGGGATTAATCTTATCTCTGTTCGGATAAAATTAATCCGTATTCGGTATAATCTTATCTCAATAAAGACAAGATTAATCCCAGTAGCAAGTACTGCAAGATTTTTGTTTACAGTGTATGCTTAAGATTGTTTAATGAAGATTGGGGCAGGATTGGGGAGAGGATGGGAATTGGGTAGGTTATGGGTGTTTGAGTGAAGAAAGTTGATTTGGAGTGAGTTGAAGTCTCACTAAGTGTATACAAAAAAAATATTGATAAATAAATCTTGATAATTTGATGTCCGTCTGACCTGTTGTCACATATTGTTGAAGAAATAAATTCCTTCCTTCCTTCCCAAAAAAAGATTGGCCCAGTCTGAGGCAGATTGAATAATAGTATTCTTTACTATTACATATCAACATACAACTACGCAGGCTACAACTTTTTCATTGGGAGAGGCGGGGCTTAATTGTTAAAAGATTTTTCGTGAGAAGATTAGATTCTGCTAGAGAGCAAGAGCATGAAAACTACTATGGAATGAAAAATTTAAAATAGGCCGACATGTGATGACACTTGTGATCGAGAAGGAAAATAATACTAGGTGTCAGTTCTACTTTAAAGGTATTTTTTGAGGGTCTGCAAAGATGTCGTCGGATAAGTGTGTTCCGGAATGTGTGATTGTCTGTTCTGAAGGTTTTACACAGTGCAATGATATGTAGCGTTCCAATGAGTTGTTACAAGTTATGATGATAAGAGGAGGGGCGAGCGCCGTATTGTGAAAGTTAACACGCTCTATGGAATGAAATAATAACATTGCGGACATACGTCGTCACTCTTACGTGAGTTCCTGCAGTACGGGTAGTTGTTATCTCTTATGATGCTCGGGACCATCATATGTAAATGGTAATCATCGTAAGAGTCGTGGAACGAAAATAATAAGAGGGAGGAGCTTATTTACTTATTTTGGCGGTCTGTGGAACGGTAATATAACAAGAATAGTAACGATCGTAACTAATAAAAGTCGCTGGAACGCTATGGTACCGTAGTTCCCGTCAGATTTAGAAATGGCTTTCTGAATTTATAACATGGCAGATCAAAAGGCAGGACTGGGTAACTAAGATTTCTCCTAGAGTGCTCTCACTTCGTGTTTATTCTAAGGCATGCATAATTTAATTTATGGGAATTATAATTTATTTTCCCTGCTATATTCATCTCGCTAGTCGTCCTCCTTGAAGATGCAGTAAAGCGCAAATTATAATGTTGCATATTATTGTTTTATTATGTAAAAGAGATTCGGCATCTCCGCGTGTTTCCGTTTTTGTCGCGTCGTCGGTATTCTGTCGACTGGTAACCAGTATTCCTTGTGATAAGCCTTGCAGAAATATTACTATTGACTTAGTATTCTGTCAACATCACGGATTCCCATATCCGAGATACCAACACGTGTTCTCTATCCCAGCTTCCCTCGTATAATTCTTAAATGCCTCGATGGGTGGTCGTATCCCTATCTTAAGAAAGTGAAAAGGCAGTCCCTCAATTCCCAGCTCTGTTGTTTTTGCTGAATCTCGAGTGGGTGAGGGGGGACGGTCGGTATATGAGTGAGTGGTAGTAGCACAAAGGAAAATAGAAAGCGTCCAGATAGTTAAAGCTCAGCTGAAACCAGACACCATTTCATTATATTCCAGTGTTGGGAGGTACTTAAAGTTCTAGTCCTGTTGTTTTTTTTTGTTGTTTTTTTGTCGTTGTTGTTGTTCTTTCTTTTTCTCTTTTTTTGGTTTATTATTAGGTTAATTTGTTAGAAATTAGTTTCGTGTTTTTTTTGGTGTTATGTCTTTCTGTATATTACTTTTTCTCTTTTTGTATTCATAATCCGTCTTTCTCTTTTTGAGTGTAGGATGGTTCAGAAATAAATTATTATTATTATTAGTAGTACTTCAAGTATTCCTTAAGTACAAAGTTGAAGTACTTGGGTTTTACTTAGTGCAACTTTCATGGAACACTTCATACTTGTTACTTATGTGAAATAACTAGGTACAGTAGAGGTACCTATTTTTTTTTAAGATTTGTTGACTTTCTGGGTTTTACTTAGTGCAAATTTCATGGAATACTTCATACTTGTTGCTTACGTGAAATAACTAGGTACAGTTTTATTTTGGAAGATTTGTTGACTTTCTGGGTTTTACTTAGTACAACTTTCAGGGAACACTTCATACTTATTACTTATGTGAAATAATTAGGTACAGTAGAGGTACCTAGAGTTTCTTAACATTTGTTGACTTTTAACCGTCCCTTTTCCATGCACTTGCTGTGACAAAATTCAGCTATTAGTTAGCCTGTAGCGAACATTAATTGCCCCTGATAATACCTGAGTAGGTATTTCGGATTTTCTACCATTTAGCCCAAAAGCAAAGTTCAAATTTAATTAACTGTTCAAATAAGCAGACCTCTACTATACTTCAAAGCTTCAAGTACCAACAAATAAAGTACTATCTCAAGTACATTCTGCTTAAATCACAATAGATCACATCAATGTGCACAATGCATTTGCAAATCCAGTGCTTTGGCAGCATTTATCCAAAAATAAAAGC
Organism: Branchinecta lynchi; assembly: GCA_023053575.1. Taxonomy (NCBI): domain Eukaryota; kingdom Metazoa; phylum Arthropoda; class Branchiopoda; order Anostraca; family Branchinectidae; genus Branchinecta; species Branchinecta lynchi. Next base: position 4,013,704 of record JAKZAP010000012.1, on the reverse strand, counting down.
CCTTGGATAAAACCTATAAGGACAAATTGTAAGTTCTGTAAAGTACATTTCGCCTTGGTAAGCATACTACTGATGGGGGAACTCTATTAACAGCTACACAGACTATATTCTCTCATCGTGTAGTACCTGAAGTACTATTTAATTACAAGGCTTGTCCTCAAAGTTCAAGTCGGAAACAGAAGACATGGATTTCACCGACCAGGTATTCCGAAACATAATTTTGAGAATTGTCGGCAGAGAATTGTTTTGCAAACTTGCCCTGCTTGACCGGGAAACTCGGTTTGGCTGATTCGGCCTGGTTGTGAAACGAAACAATGACGAGCAGGGTTTCAACATGTCGCATGCTTAGTGATGGAAGCTGAGTGTGAATCGTCGCTCGTTTTTGTTTTTGTCACTCTTGTCCTCCGTAGGACATAAAATTCACTCTATTTCAGAAAAGTCCAGATGTGTCATTTTCCAGCAGTGTCTCCGACGAAAAGTGATTATTTCACGTTTTTTTTCATGGAGACAAAAATTTCGATTTGTCATTTTTGCAGCATTGATTCTGACCTAAAGGGACCATTTCCCTTTTTTCATGAAAATAAAATTTCACTCCCAGTTCGCTCTGTTTTGGACGAAAAGTTAGTCTCTATTCTTTTCTGATGTGGCAACCGTAATGACTAGGGGCAAGGCCGTATCCAGGGGGGGGGGGTGCCTCCCGCCCCCCGGAAATACCGACGAAAATGTCGTGTTTTTATATGCTTTAACCTCCTCAAGAAACTCACACACTAGAAAAGAACCAGGACTAAGGAGAATTAAGGCAGGTTTTTGGAAAAGGCCTTCCCACGCTGGACTTGAGGTTTGACGTAAATCTGTCTCCAGGAATTTATGTGTTCGGTCAGCCTTTAAAGTTATGTGTTACGTCTGGAAAATGGGGATATCATCGTCTTTCCCAATTTGTATTTAGTTTATCGTTACCCTTCTTTGAATAAAAAACTGTGTCTTCGCGTAAACATCTGACGGCTTAGTGATTGCCTTGAACGGAGAGCAACAGACTCGTTAGGATTAGTGAATCATCTTATCCCCGCTTGAATTTGGCAGTCTTCTTAGTTGATACAATACAGGCAGGGCTGGGAGTGAGACTCTATATATCCTATTTTTTTAAACTTGTCCTATAATATACCATATTGAGTCAAAAACCCTATATTCTCCTATATTTCAGCTTTTGCTGTTTTTTTTTCGTAAATTCGAAGTTAATTCTGCCAAACTGGGCAAAGGTCTAAGTAATTAATATTTCTGCAAACAAAATTTCAAAGTTTATTTCCCTTGTGAATTTTTTGTTTCCATCAGTTATGGCAACGCTGGTTTGCCCAAGATCTACTGTGTGGTGGAAAAAGAGGCTTGTTGAAGCTCAGAAGAAAAATGATCCTGTAGGAATTGAATCTGCAAAAACTCTTATTGAGCTTTCAAAGTGAGTGGGAGTGTTGCAGACCTTTCTGCCCTTCAGAAAAAGAGGAAAAAAGCAGATGAAGAGCAAAGTGGTCTCATGGAGAAGCTTTCTTCAAAAAGGCGCTGTTGACACTCAGTTTGACGTGGTTGTGTCGTTTTCTGGTCCTTTTCTGAAGTTTTCACTAAGTCAATCAGTAGTTCTTTAATTTTGTATTTGATCTCTGTTCATGGATAAACCCCCTTACCCATCAAAGTCTCTCGTCTTGGATACTATGTTTTTGATGATGTGTAAAATACAGGACAGGATTTAGCCTTAGAGGATTTAGGATACTAAATCCTTTTTACATGATACAGGATTTAGCCTTAGGTCACTCCCAGTCCTGAATACAGGTCAGTTAAAACCTTTAGTAAAACAACTGGAATCTTGTTAACTTCCATCTACCAGAAGAAGTTTCAGGATCTCTACCAAGCATTCCCATCAAAATGTGCATTTACATCTTTTTCCTCAAGTTATACCATCTTAGAGTTTTTGGGATCCCAAAACGTAAGTGGAGGGATACCTATGACATCGCAAAAGTTGTCCGTCTGTCCGTCCGTCCGTCCGTCCGTCCGTCCGTCCGTCTGTAAGCACGATAACTCTCGAAGGGAATGAGATATTTTGATGAAACTTGGTGTGAGGGTTCGTTGGGTCGTCGGACCAGTCAAGTTCGTAGATGGGCTTTGTAGCTCTACATTTAGGGGTGGGGGAGGGGATTCAAATTAAGGGACAAACAAAATATTTTGAAACAGCTAATGTGATAGTCGATTATGGGGTAAGAAGACATGCTGAACACGACGGTGAAAACCATTTTGTCATCGGACAAGTAGTTCGCCCGGAATCCGGCCAAAACCGGAAAGTTTGTTGAAAATAAAAGTTTTATTTGAAGTTGATTAGATGTTCGATTTAGGGGTAGGAAGACATGCTGAAGACGATGGTGAAAACTATTTTCTCGATGGACAAGTATTTCGACCGGAATCCGGCCCAAACCGGAAAGTTTGTTGAAAGTAAAAGTTTTATTTGAAGTTGATTGATTGTTCGATTTAGAGGTAGAGAGACATGCTGAAGACGATGGTGAAAACTATTTTCTCGACGGACAAGTATTTCGACCGGAATCCGGCCCAAACCGGAAAGTTTGTTGACATTAAAAGTTTTATTTGAAATTGATTAGATGTTCGATTTAGGGGTAGGAAGACATGCTGAAGACGATGGTGAAAACTATTTTCTCGATGGACAAGTATTTCGACCGGAATCCGGCCCAAACCGGAAAGTTTGTTGAAAGTAAAAGTTTTATTTGAAGTTGATTGAATGTTCGATTTAGAGGTAGGGAGACATGCTGAAGACGATGGTGAAAACTATTTTCTCGACGGACAAGTATTTCGACCGGAATCCGGCCCAAACCGGAAAGTTTGTCAAAATTAAAAGTTTTATTTGGAGTTGATTAGATGTTCGATTTAGGGCAAGAAGACATGCTGAACACTTATGTGAAAACAAGTTTCTACCCGGACATGTAGTTCGTCCGGAATCCGGCCAAAACCGGAAAACTGTTGGAAGTCAAAGTTTTATTTCTAGTTGATTAGATAAGCGATTTAGGGGTAAGAAGAGATGCTGAGTCCCTGTGGGACAATCGTATTTTACCCGGACATATTGTTCGACCGGAATCCGGCTGGAATCGGAAAATTTGTTATAAGCTAAATTTCTATTTGAAGTTGATTAGATGTTCAGTACTGGGGAAAGAAGATACCCTGATTTCGTCTTTGAGCTTTCTTTTTTCGCCGGACAAGTAGTTCTGGAGTTCGGCCGGAACCGGGAAATTGGCAGAAGTGGCAGGAAGTTTTCGTCAAAACAGATATGACTTATAGGGGTAAACACACATGCTGAATCCAAATCTGAACTTGGTTTTCTCAGGTGATTAGCTATTTGGCCTTAATCTGTTTCTGAATTTTAATTGTAAAAATGTTCAAGGAGTCTGGCGAAGACTGGATCTGGCTAAGACAAGACCCAGTTGTCTGGATCAAATCTTAGATTTTTGGGATCCCATCGACACCTTTGGTCTTGTTATTCCAGTCACGGATCAAAAGTTGGAAGCTAGAGCTAGGCCTAGTTTGGATTTTTAGGCTCCAAACAATGATCCAACCCCTGTGAGGGGAGGGAGTCTTTGAATGTTTCCAGATTCTTCGAGTTCTTCCAGCATTGCTTTACTGTTAATGTGTTTGCCACTAAAAATAGGTGAAATTGATTTGGTTTTCTAGATAAACATTTCAATAACTTGAGTCGTTACTACCCAAAATGTTAGAGGGAGAGAAGACCAAGGTATTTAACCTTCTGGCTGGTTATTTTTACCGACTACTCTCATGAAATTCGACAGTTTTTCAGAAAATCGACCGTTTTTCGTCTAACTATTCCTTTGCCGAGTGTCCGACAACATTGGGGGAGGCGTCCCCCCTCCCCCCATACCTGACGCTTCTGTTCTAGACTTAATATATCTAATCTATGTTCATTTTTGGGAGTAAGCTTTGGATTAGGTCCGACCCACGGGAGACCCCCCCCCCAAAAAAAAAATAAAAAAATCGTAGATACGGCCTTGACTAGGGATGCGGATTTCTGACTACTATAGTCCATTTAATGACAATATAATAGTCAGAATAGGTAACTGTGATTCTTTAGATTTGCGCTCGGCACCATGCTGGGTTTGAATTTGAGCATATTCTTTGGCGCCGTTAAAAGTTAGGTATAGATCGTTGTATCAAGATTCTTTCAATCAACAACTTTAATCTCAAATAGCTGAAAGCTAGAAGAGGTAAACGGCGAAATACTTACAAAGTACGTTTACAAGACAAGAGATTAATGAATACACTTTACTATAAATTACCAAAAATAACTTTTGGATCGAAACTTTCTAAGAATTGGCAGGACACTATAACAAATGATTGTCAGTGTTCCTCTCGGACGGACGCATAGACGAAGGGAGGGGGGAATAGACGGTTCATCTGAGGGCAACGCTCCATCTTTGCTCTAAAATTTGTTTAAAGGGTAGTTCTACGTTCAATTAATTTGTATCTGTCTTGTCATTTCTGTTGCCGCTTTGCCAAAGGTCTATTTTGCTGCTGCTGTGGTTACTGTTGAATTACAAGGAATCGCCTGTGGGTGTGTATCCTGGCCTTCAAAGTATGAGCTCCTTATCTTTTGACATCCCCTGGGGAATGCAATAGAAAATAGGGACCTTTGATCCGAGAGTGCAACAGATGATATAAAGAGAGAGTTTCAATTTCCTGGCGCTACACTATTTGCCTCTAGCTATATATATGTAGCGAAGACAGATGGTGTCCTTCGCGTTCCAGGTTTTTCTAACAAGAGCTCCACGTCAAACGATTTTCTCGAGAATTGAGGCGGAAAAAAAGAAAATGGAGGCAGAATGAGGATAGAGGGGATGTGGAAATGCTGTTAGAAAAATCGTGCAGCAAGTATGCGCTTGATTATAATGTAGGACCGAAAGGCCACACAAGCAGAGGCGTCATTTCGCGAAACCTAAGGTGGGCAACGGCGGTTTGACCTTGTCCCCTTTAGCCCACTTGTATTATTTAACTTTGTTTGCATAAAGCACACTTTATCTGATGTGTTGCGTTGAATGATTGATTGATATGTTCCAAGATAGTTTCCTACTTTAAGAACTTGGCTATGTTTACAGAAAATTACACAAGGCTTCAGCATTTTTTTTAGCCTCTTTCCATCTCCCTTGCCTAGGATCACAAACTTGGCAAATTTCCGTAACCGGTCTGTGGGCCAATAGGCTTCTCGGAAACAGCGTTTGTCAGTCGGATACTTCACATTAAGAGAACAATCGTGGCAAGCGGGATAAGTAGTATAATGCCGAAAGAGGAGATAGGACCAGTGTGACCCGTGTATTTCTCATAACTCAGGGGTCGACAAAAGTGTAGAATCTTGGATCCAACTAACGGCAAACTGCCTTCTAATTCAGAGCAGGCAGAAGGTTTTTGAGAGAGGTAGTGTGGTTCCTGATGGGAGGTATGCTTGCCCACTTTGCGAGAAGGAGGAAGAAAATTCGGACCATTTCCTCCGTAGATGCCCGAAACTTTCTGATTTAAGGAAAATCTATTTAGAAGGTGTGATTTTATCACTCCCTGAAATTTTGAGCAATAGTAATCCTATCGTTATTACTCGAGTGAGCGTGTACATACATAAATCTTTAGAGTTAAGAAGGAGTCTGATTGTTTAAGTTATATTTTTGTTTTTCTTTGTTTGTGTACATGGCCCGTGGGCTTTTGAAATACACTAATCTAATCTATCTATCTATCTCGGGAAGGAGAATAGGTGGAAATACTGCTGAAGTATAGTGAATTACTATTACAAGTACTCTTTATCCTTTAAGTATAAAAATGAATAAAGGGTATATGTATTATGTTTTGTGTACTAGGTTTTACGGTTTTTTGTATGGCACTTGAGCTTACTCATGTGCCATATAGCGATCGTAATGTCTGTCTGTCTGTCGGTCTGTCCGCATTTTGCTAGTTTGGGCACTTCCACATCACCTAGGACGACAAAACTTGGCACGCATATCAGGGACCCAACCGGATTAACTTGGAAATAATCACTTCCCCGATCCGACCATCAATGGCGGAGTGGCAAGTTGGGGAAACTGGAAATTAGTAACATTCATAACTTTGGAACGGATAATCGGGCGTACATTAAACTTGACAGGTATAAAGAACAAGTGTCTTGGGTGTTCATTGTCAAATTCGGATCGGATCCGATAACTGGGGGGGTTGGAGGGGGACACTCGAAATCTCTTGAAACGCTTTTTCTAGCTTTTGTCAAACCCCTACCCCTTTCTTCACAATAGTCTAGCTCTGCGCCTGGATGAGTCATTCTGTCTTCACACTAGCATAGCTTTGCTCGTGGATGAGTCATTCTTTGCTTAAATTCGTTCGGAGAGAACTAGAGCAATCGAGGGTCGAAGGGGTTTGGAATAATATGGCAAGTGTCAGCGGCTTCTGTGGCCAAACAGAACTACCAGGGTATATGCATTTCTGAAACGCTAGATGGCCTCTATGCGATCTTACGCGCAGTTCTGACACGCCAGAACTCTTCGCTGTCGTTACAACGCAATTACTAGGTTTTTTTGCGACAAAATACTGGAGTGGTGTACGTCTATTGTGTTATTTGTGTTTGATGGCAAAGCCTATGTTCGAACAAACAAGCAGTTAAAGGCAAGGGGTGGTAAATCAATCATTGTAGAGAGCGAGGGGTTGCGCGCTGATGCCTCATGGTGTACAAGTTCCCTGCCTCATGCCTGCCTCACGTGCCTCATGCCTGCCTCACGTGCCTCATGTCTGCCTCACGTGCCTCATGCCTGCCTCACATGCCTCATGCCTGCCTCACGTGACTCATGCCTGCCTCACCTGCCTCATGCCTGCCTCACGTGCCTCATCGCCCGTTCTGGTGACACGTTTAGGGATTTTTGAAAAATGTTCGCTCAGCTACGAGATCTGTGATGAATAACAAAAAGAGAGGGAGCTTCTTATCCCCTCGGGAAATTTGAACTGGGTTGTCCATGCGGATTATTTGAAAGGTAAAATAAATATTTCTTGTTAGTTGATTAATGCCTTTAATAAACCCTGGTAAATTATCTCTGACAGACTTAGGTATACTCAGGACTATTCAAAAGACTACTCAACGACTATTCTTAAGGCAGTCTGTTCGTGTCCCTGATATGCCTACCAAATTCCATCGTCCTAGTACCGAACTCGCGGGTTCACCTAATTCCCCCCCCCCCAAACTCCCGCCACAGTGCCCGAATCCAGTCCGGTTCTCTCAACGATGTATCTAGGACTTGTGCTTGTTCTTCCGACCAAGTTTCGTCCCGATCCCTCCACTGTAAGTGTTTCCCAAGATTTCCGGTTCCCCCCTCCAGCTCCCCCCAAAGTCACCGGATCCGGTCCGGATTTTAAGTGGGTCGTCTGACGCACGAGATCTCTCCAAACATCATTGTGTCGCGAGAGCAACACTTTGATTTTATCCTGTTTTTTTTTGTTTTTGTTTTTTCTATGCCGCCGATTTCATTTTATTCCTGGTAATTGGTAAGGGTCTAACCTGTGCGGTTTTTACGGAAAGTGTGGACCTTAGGCCGGATTGATGAATATGACATTACATTTTGGAAAGCTCCGTAGAACTCTTGCCTGGGGCCAAAAAGGATGGTTTTTACTTGTCCTCGAGCCAGAGCCTACGGTGTGCGAAGTGAAGAGGAGTTATATAGCCTATGCCACAGAGGACTATCTGAAGTTGTGCAGCCAACCTTTCGTTTCATCAAACCATGTTTCTGCTTTCGAGTGGAAAGCTCCGCTCTAGCACGCAAGCAGGCAGGCACCAGTTTCAACTTGAAGATGGATTATAATCTGGTGTTAAATATAGTGTTAGATCTGGTTAAAAATCTAAAAAAGATCTGGTAAACATAGTGTTAAAATCTGGTTTAAATATAAGTGTTAAATATATGCGGCAGTTACCCGGTCCCATAGCCAACATATCTTCTTTGAGTGATAAATAGAAAAATCTAGAGCAAACCAAAAAGTGGCTTTTTACCACGGGTCCGAAAGTGCTGCCATCTATTTTTTCTATCCATTTGTGTTCGCGATTTCAGCTGAGTTTATCATTCGTTTTTTTGAAGTTGGGTGTGCGGTAGAGAAATGGTATCAGATGTACATCTTAAACTTTAGAACTTCTCTCCTTGCTAAAGAAATTGGAGCTTATCCTTTGCCCCCTTCTAAGTGGTGACGTTAGAAAGTTGGCCTACGGCAAAAAAGTCAACTTTTGAACTAAGACAGGTAGAATTTTTTTTTCAACTTCAATCGATAGCCGTTGATGAGCTGATCAAAGTATATGTCATCTATTTTTGGTACAAAGATTCTTTCGTGAGATACACCAGTTTGAAAGTTTCAAGGGGTTGACAACTTCAGTAGGAATGTACCCACGAAACCAACAATAGGCGATACCAGCTGTGAGACATGTAGGGGACTTATAGGTGACAGTCGATATATGTTAGCTCATAATCATCTTCGGCAATGAGGGGTTTGCAGCTTTTGCCAGTTGGTGTATCTGTGATTTGTTTCCGGTGTATTCGATGGTAAGAACAGTTTGGTTCCCAATTGAAAAACATGCAAGGGACTTGTAAGTAATAATCGGCTGTTATGTTACAAAAATCTTCAGCGATGAGGGGTTTGCAACTTTTGCTACCTGGTGTACCCATTATTTGTATCCGGTGAAGTTGATGTGTATCATGGGAGACGGACTTGTAAGTAAGAATCGATTCACGAGGGGCTAGAATTTTGTGCAAATTGTTGCATATTGTATTCGATTTATATAAATCTGACGGTAAGAAAGTTTGTATCGATGATCTATCGCTGTAACCTAGGATTAACTGTTTCCGCAACGGGTACAAACGATAATGTAAAACAATGAGGTAGTTTCGTAATAATTAATAGTGTCATCTATGGTATTTTAATCCTAAAACTTACGGATAGCTTTATAATACCAAGTAGATTATATGAGATATTGTTCCAAGTTTTCATCCGTCACGATGTCTACGATTGAAAAGGATAAAGTAGTCCCTTTGTCCGATATTCTTTTGTTGTTGTTAGGGCAATCGATAGCCCTTGATGAGCTGATCAAAGTATATGTCATCCATTTTTTTTAAACAAAAATCCTTCATGAGATAAACCAGTTTGAAAGTTTCAAGGGGTTGACAACTTCAGGAGTAAGGTACTCACTGAAACCAAAAACAGGCGATACCAGTTGTGAGACATGTAAGGGACTAGTAAGCAACAGTCAACTGTTAGCTCATAATCATCTTCGGCAATGAGGAGTTTGCAGCTTTTGCTAGTTGGTGTACCTGTTATTTGTTTCCGGTGTATTCGATGGTAAGAACAATTTTGTTCCCAATTGTAAGGCATGCATGGGGCTTGGAAGTAATAATCGGCTGTTATGCTACCTGTTATTTGTTTCCGGTGTATTCGATGGTAAGAACACTTTTGTTCCCAATTGTAAGATATGCATGGGACTTGTAAGTAATAATCGGCTGTTATGCTACAATCATCTTCAGCGATGAGGGGTTTGCAACTTTTGCTAGCTGGTGTACCCATTATGTGTTTCCCGTGAACTTGATTTCTATCACGGGAGAGGGACTTGTAAGTAGGAATCGGTTCACGAGGGGCTAGAAATTTTTGCAAATTAGTGCACATTGTATTCGATTTCTGTAAATATGACGGTAAGAAAGTTTGTATCGATGGTCTATCACTATAACCTAGGATTAACTGTTTACGCAAGGGGTACAAACGATAATGTAAAACAATGAGGTAGTTTCGTAATAATTGATAGCGTCATCTATGGTATTTTAATCCTGAAAAGTTAAGGATAGCTTTATAATACCAACTAGATTATATAAGATATTGTTCCAAGTTTTCATCCGTCACGATGTCTACGGATTGAAAAGGATAAAGTTCAACTGACCGCAAATTCAATTTAGTCCCTTCTTCCGATATTGTTTTATTGTTGTTTTTACAACACTAAAGAATATCTTTTAATTGATCATGTGATTCTTCTTTTTAGAACAAACCGTTTTAAAAGCTTCCATAAGTTGACAAATCGAGCATTTAACCGAAAGCGAAGAAAAAAAACCAAAGTGTTGCTCTCGCAACATTTCACGTTGCCCAGGCAACGTGGGTCTAGTTTTTCATTGCTATCCGATCACCCGTTCAAAAGTTATAAATACCTCAAGATTCCGGATTCCCCTCCCTCCACTCCCCCAACGATGCTTGGATCGGGGAAATGATGCAACAATCATTTGGGGTCCCTGATATCGTCCTAGCGTATGTGGAAGTGCCCGAACTAGCAAAATCCGGACCGACCGACGGACGGACAGAAATTGCGATCGCTATATGGCACTTGGCCGAAAGGCAAGTGCCATAATAACATGTCAAAAATGGCTAAGAAGGCAACCATAGTTTCGGCGTTCGGCTGAATACAGGGTCGCACATGGATGCATGTTTTCAATGATTATTTCCCCCCCTTCTCTCGATGTAGAAAAATATTTTAAGATCTGGGCAGTGAATAAACTTCAAAGAAATGACGTAGGAATGCAAAGAAATTCCGGTAAATTCCAAGGTAAAATCTCGAACAATTCTGGTATAATCTTGGAGCTGCCCCTCCAAACCCCCTCCCTCTACAAGGAAGGGCTCGTGATGCCCCTGGGTCTACTGTAAAACCAGTCAGGGTTTCACACTCAATGAGTATGGTGTCAAAACGAACCGTCAAATGTAGGCCAAAATCAAATGGTCAAATGAGAATCTTCTGCAGATGGCGCGCGGGAATTTTTCCATCCCATCCGTTACATTACAAGATAGGCGAGTTAGACCTCTTATATTACTATCATGATACTCTGTGGCCTGAACAGTACTGTCGGTACTGGGTACTTTCAGATATTCGCCACAAACGAATTGCTTAATCAATATGTAATATCAAACAAAAATGTTGCGACATTTTGACACTGACATTGCTAAGATTTTTTGGTCCGATGACTTCAATTCTGCGCAAGTTGTATTTTCACCATGTCTGCCTCACGTGCCTCATGTCTGCCTCACTTGCCTCATGCCTGCCTTACGTGCCTCATGCCTGCCTCACGTGCCTCATGTCTGCCTCATGTCTGCCTCACGTGCCTCATGTCTGCCTCATGCCTGCCTCACGTGCCTCATCTGCCTCTGCCTCATGGTGTACACGAAATCGGCCAGTGCGCAACCCCTCGGTAGAGAGATTGCGAATAATTGTGATATTGTCAAGCTAAAATACAGTGGAGTTGTAAATTTGACACGATTGGCTTAGACATCGCCACTTTCCAAATCCGACCATTCCTTAAAGTTTAACCGAAAAGGGCTAGGATACGACAATCTAGTTACCCATCACTTGTTCACTTAAATAATCTTGAAAACCCGATGAAAAAGCGTTAGTTTGTTTTTCTGATATTTCCAAATAACCGATTATCCCATTGTGCTTGCTGCTCTTCCGTTTTTTGTGATAGCTCTATGGTGCCTGGAACATTTGGCAACAACACCAGTAGCATAGGAATAAATAAATTGTGTATTTGCCATATCTGACCTCGACCAAAATATGAGCTTGAAAAATCACATTTGGTCGACAGTTTAAATTTTCGCGGGCGAATTGTGGACGGATTCACCATGGGAAAGCGTCCACATTCCCAACGTCCCTACTGAAGACTACTGTGGACAGAAGGAAAATCCCCAATGTGTGTTGTAATAATTCAATGTATTTGAATCTAAGATGTAAAAGTAAGTTGCCTGTTCAGTTAAACTTTAAAGCACCAATTATGACCGCAAATTAAGAAAAATACTTTTAAGCCAAATATGCATTTTCATGATCCCCATGAGCCCATTACCATTTTGCCTCTATGGTTTTGCTTACAGATGAGGTTCTAGCTCCCTTGAAGTGCGCATCCTCACCGGAAGGTCGAAAAAATACTTTTTATCAAACGATACATCTCAACCCATGATCATTTGTGCCACAAGGATTCTACTTTTGATCAAACGGTATATATCAATGATCCCTAAGAACCTGCTATCGTTTTTGCCTTAAGGGGTTTGCTTACAGATGCATTTCTAGCGCCTTTAAAGTCCGCATCAATACAGCCAAGTTCAACAATAAAATAATTTTTAGGATCCCAAAACGTAAGTGGCGGGATACCTATGACATCGCAAAAGTTGTCCGTCTGTACGCACTATAACTCTCGCAGGGAATGAGATATTTTGCGGAAAGTTGGTTTGAGGATTCTTTGAGTCAAGAGTAAGATTAAGTTCGTAGATGGGCTATGTAGCCCTACATTTAGCGGGGGGGGGGGAGGGGGTTTGAATTAAGGGGAAAATTAAATAAACAGATAATGTGATAGTCAATTATCTGGTAAGAAGACGTGTTGAACACGATGGTGAAAACCATTTTGTCATCGGAAAAGTTGTTCGCCCGGAATCCGGCCGAAACCGGAAAGTTTGTTAAAAGTAAAAGTTTTATTTGAAGCAGATTAGATTTAGGGGTAAGAAGACATGCTTAACACGATGGTGAAAACCGTTTTTTCGCCGGACAATTAGTTAGCCTGGAATCCGGCCAAAACCGGAAAGTCTGTTAAAAGTAAAAGTTTTATTTGAAGTTGATTGGATGTTCGATTTAGGGGTAAGAAGACATTCTGAACAGAATGGTGAAAAACATTTTGTCGCCGAACAAGTAGTTCGCCCGGAATCCGGCCAAAACCGGAAAGTTTGTTAACAGTAAAAGTTTCATTTGGAGTTGATTAGATGTTCGATTTAGGAGTAAGAAGACATGCTGAACACTTATGTGAAAACAATTTTCTACCCAGACAAGTAGTTCGCCCGGAATCCTGCCAAAACCGAAAATTGTTAAAAGTTAGAGTTTTTATTTGTAGTTGATTAGATATTCGACTTAATGGTAAAGAGATGGTGAATCCGCGTATAATAATCATTTTTTACCCGGATATATACTTCGACCGGAATCCGGCTGGAGCCGGAAAATTTGTTATAAGTTGAATTTTCATTTGAAGTTGATTAGATGTTCAATATTGGGGAAAGAAGATACGCTGAGTTCATTTTTGAGCTTTCTTTTTTTCGCCGGACAAGTAGTTTCGCAATTCGACCGAAACCGGGAAATTGCAGAAGTGGCAGGAAGTTTTCATCAAAACAAATATGACTTACAGGGGTAAACACACATACTGATTCAATATCTGAACTTGGTTTTCTCAGATGATTAAACTGTTTTTGAATTTTAATGGGAAAAATGTTCAAGGAGTCTATACTTTTTACTTGTATAATAAAATAATATTCGACTCTGTACAAAGTTCCCAAACAAAAAACTCCTGCCAACATTTTGCCTATTCTTTGCCATATGAGCTTTCAGCTCTTGTTTCATGGGTAGTTGCGCCCCCTTGGAAAGCCAGGGGTAGCTACCCACACCCAAATGACTCTCGTGCACACAAAATCCAAGAAATTAAACTTGTTAAAAGGTGTATACGTATAAACTAAAAGGGAAAGGAAAAAAAAAATATATACCAGTAGAAATCTGCTCACGATAAATACCGTTTTTCAACGAATATAGTTGAGTATGATCAAGAACAAATAATCTGACAGAACCTCGATCTCCCTGTCTCTGTAATATGACTACGCGGAGTCGAATATTCCCCCATACCCTTCCCGCTATGAACGAGGGGAGGTTAGTAGCTTCGCGCCACATCACGTTTCGTTACCTCAACAAATAGCTAAATAGCTGTGAATCCGCCGTGAGGAAAAGTAGAAGTCGAAGCTGATTGGTTCTATGGACGCGCTCCAGGGTGGGTCAGCACGCGGAGTAAGCCGTTGTGATGAGCAGCGGCGAAGACGGAAGATGAGTAAACGGGTATCAACATCAGCTCAAAGCTAGAGTAAATATCTCCTGGTCCGCTCAGTTTTGTCGGTGTATTCATAGTCGCTGCATGGGACTAAAGACAGAGGTTCTATATGATTAATTGTTCTTGGTATCATCTACCAAATTTTTTAGAATCGTACTGTAGATCAGGTCGAGCCGTCTAACAATTAATAGCCGAGATTAAGTAGAAGAAGTACAATAATTCGGTTTAGATGTGAAATTAGGCCGAGAAGTTCAAACTGCTAATGAAAAAGGGAGCCCATGTCATCCAAACCACAGATGGGTCTACGGACTTATAAAGCTTTAAAGTATCGAAGCCTTATTTTGTGCGCAATCATTTCAAATTTTTCTTCCTCACTATTATTTCACTCGAAAAGGTTTTTACTTCTCCCTCACGACAGTCTTATATATCTACGAAATTTCGCAAAAAAGGTCGTTTTGTAATTCCTTGGTTTCGTGCCCGGTCAATCGCGTGCGGTATCTGATTGATCGATATCCAATCTTTAGAAAAGTTTAATTTTTAATATACTTTTCACGAGTTTGTTTTTATGCCTTTGAAATGTTCATGAATGATCGATTCCCACGAAAATTATTCTTTTATAATTGTGCGCGGGCATTTGTTGCAAATAGTGAGGTAACAAATTAAAACCTTGGGAGGACTTGTGTCCTTCCATTAGTAAGCTTTCAGACTGTACAAAATAACAAAGTAGAAAATAAATAATATTTGAAAATAATCTGGAATACCGAATAAATAAGACCGAAAATTTTGGTGGGATCTCAGACTGCTGACTATTCTGGTAGCCCGGGACCGCTGGGAGGTAAAATAGGTCGGCGTTCTTAGACTTCCGGCTTTGACCGGATTCCGTCTGAAGAATCCATCCGAGATGAGAATTTGGATGTATCTGTCTTGAACTTCACCAATAAAACATTCGATAACTAAAACCACTCATTTCTCCTTTAGAAAAGGCAACTATCACTTGAACAAGGAGAAAAAATTCAATCTCAAATTATTAACAAATATTATATCACACTAAACAATTAAACCAAACAACTTTCTTCGCCAATCACAACTAACTCAATAATCAATAGCGTTCCTGGTTGAGCATGTCCTGTCTCCGTATCAGCCTGTTTTATCAACCGTGAGTAGTTTAATAATAAAAAAATATCCTTGCGGTAATTTCGAAGCCCCCCCCCCCCCTCTCATGATGAAATGTTGCGTTCACTCATGAGCCGAAGATATGTACACCAACTTTATTTTCAAGTTTCGCAAGCTTTTCGGGAGTTATTATGGTCACAGTTACAGACGGGCAGCGGATAGATTTACTATATCATACGTATCTTTCACTTTAGTTCGGGATCCCAAAACTGGTCAAAGCGAGTTCGTAGCTGGAGTCGAAACCCCTTTGCCAGACAAATAGGATTGGATCAATCCGGCATCCTAGGCAGCTAATAATACCGACCTGTTGGTCCTGGGGAATTCTAGGATTAGAAATAGAAAGGAAATATAATAGTACTCATTAGAATTTTTGGGCTTTGATCTGACTTGAAAAATCCGATAATTGAAAGCGGACGTAGGATCAAACATAATGCTTGGCTTTGTTGTTGAGAGGTTGACTTTCTGCCTGTTGACAGAGGCTTATATATTGCATTTTCCATTCTCCTGCCTTAGAATTGAGCCCAAGTAAAAGATGATCGAGAATAATATCAGCCGAAGTTGAATTTGTTATTAATTCAAGCTTTTAATTCTTCAGTTTTACAGAATTATAATTAACTTGATCCTCACGCAGTACGCCTCCCCCTCGCTTTGGAAACGGGCTTACATAAGAATCAATCAATCAATCAATTTTATTTTCAACCCTAATAGCACTAGGCTAAAACGGGCGGGAATTGGAAAAATAAACACTCACAAAAAATACAAATAAAACACGAACTAACAAACAAAAATAAGAAACGAACATAAATCATGATTGAAGAGTTGAAATGTTTAGTAAGTCTTCCCCAGGGGCGTCACGAATGGGGGAGGGGGGCGGACCCCCCCCCCCCCCCCCCCCCCCCCCCCCCACCGAATTTTCTCAGCCATTCGGTAAAAAACAACCAAGTCGGCGCGAAGCGCCACGGATGTTCGTAAATCAACTCGGTTCATTGAAATGCAAAAAACGCACTGTATATAACACGACACGTATACATTTATAGCGATACAACTCCAGTCCCGGTTGTCCAAGAGGCTCGGCCAAACTCTAAAATATGAAGAAAATAAAACAATGTTTCTTATAAACCAATTAACTAATAAATTTGAAGGTGCGGATACAACACACAAAAATTATATTATTCTAAATTCAAACAGTAAGAATTGCAATAGCAATAATTGCAGTTTAGTTCAAAAGATAGCACATTGCTACATTGTCCGATAAATACGGGTGTAAAAACACTTCCGTTTGCGTTTGTCTGTTCTTCTTCCTTTTGGGAGGGGGGGGGGGGGATCCCAAAACGTAAGTGACGGGATACCTATGACTTCTTAAAGTTGTCCGTCCGTCTGTCTGTTAGCAGGATAACTCCACAAGGGATTGAGATATCGTGTTCCAAATGGGTGTGAGGATCCTTTGGGTCAAATTTTAGGTCATATTCGTACATGAGCCCCATAGGTGTAGATTTAGGGGTGGGGGAGTGGTTTCAAATTAAGGGACGAAAAAATAGTATTAACAAGCCATTGACATATTCGATTTAGGGGTAAGGAGACATAATGAATCCATATCTGAAACTTGTATTTTCGCTCGTCAGAAATCCGGCCAAGAACGAAAAATTTGACAAAGAAAAAGTTTGTCTGAACTGTATTAGAGGTTCGATATACAGGTAAAGACAGCAACAAAATTTTATTCTGAAGTCGTTTGGACTTTCGATCCTGGGGTAAAAGGACATTCTGAATCTATATCTGGGCCCTTGTTTTCTCGCTAAACAAGTAGTTCGCCCGGAATCCGGCCAAAACCGGAAATTTTTGTAAAAGTAAAGGTTCACTCTTAAGTAGATTAAAGGTTCGCATCAAGGGCAAGAACTCATGGCGAATCCATGTCTGAAGTTTATTTTTATTGTTGGATTCATGTCCTGTTAGCCGTTTGGCCGTAATTTTTCAAAAAAATCATTCGTATTCGCGTAAACACCAATTTATTTATCGACTTGTCGTTATTTTACCGACTGTTAAGAAAACAAAACTCCTTTTTAGAAAAAAACTGGCTGTTTGGAGAAAAATTGAATGTTTGAAAAACACTGACAGTTTAAAGATAAATCATCGACTTTTCGGCGATTCACACAAATCTTTTTTTTTACCGACTGGACGATAATATTCCCCCCCCCCCCCCATACGTGACTCCTCTGGTTCGGCTCCGGCAGACACATGGGCGACGGGAGTGGAGAAAGATGCTACCCCCTCTGATAGCCTGGTCGGGTTCGTGAAAAGAGATGGCTAGGATTATCCTATGTTAATAGAAACTCATTTTCCCTTCTACGCCCCCTTCTCCTTTTCAAGTTAAATCGGTTAGAAACCGGGCTGATCGATGAAGACATTACGTTCTCAGTGCATAGCTGGAAAAAGCCGTTGTTCATGTTTTATTTGCATCACCCGATTAAACTGGGGGCCCGGGATTTTTAGTTCAAGTAGTTTATGGTAACTGTCCCCCAACGCCAATTCTCTGTTTCTCGTTTCTAATGAGAAAAGGAAATAAAATAAAATCGTTGTCCTAAAATAATAAGACCTAAGGTTTCGATGGGATCCCAACAATCTAATATTTGATCCAGACAATTGGATCTTGTCTTCGCCAGATCCAATCTTCTCTACGCTAATCCTCTGAGAAAACCAAGTTCAGATATACCTCTATAAGTCATATCTATTTTGACGATACTGACCGAAACTTCTTGCATTACTTCTGCCAAATTTCTGGTTTCGGCCGAATTCCGAGCGAACTGCTTGTCCAGCAAAAATAGAAAAATTCAGAAACGAATTCAGCGTATCTCCTTATCCCTATAAAGAACTTCTGATCAACTTCAAGGAAAACTTTAACTAATAGGAAATTTCCGGTTTCAACCGGATTCCGGACAAATTATATGTCCGGGTAAAAATGATTGTCATATGTAGACACAGCGTCTTTTCTTAGCCCTAAATTGTCATCATTGTCATGACTAAATTGCCATGTTCTCCGCAGTGCTTGTGTAATGTATTTGTATTTTTGTGTAAAACTTGAACTTGAAACTTGAACGAAGAAAACTTTCGCTTTCAACAAATTTTCCGGTTTGGCCGGGTTCCGGGCGAACTAGTTGTCAGGCGAGAAAATGGTTTTCATCATCGTGTTCAGCTTGTCTTCTTACTCCATAATCGAACGGCAGTGTCTATCGTTTCACTACTTGATTGAATCAGACTGAATTTTTCGACTGTCGGCCGTCGGTTGAGTTCAGCATTACTGATAAACTATAGCATGTCCAATCAGCCTTGGAGCTTAGCTTAGCCGGACTGAAATCCGGTTGTGCTTCACAGAAGTTTTTAGGAGTTATTAAAATACAAGGAGGAACCAGCTACTCATTGTGGTAGTCATTATCTTCCCTGGAACAGAAGTAATAACAATGCCGGCGGACACTACGGACTCTGCCAGTCCTGACGGGAATTCCCGCTGAATAGGTCCAGTGTCACTTGTTATTCTCTTGACCATCGTAAGTAAATTGTAACAAACATAACTCTTCTGGAACAATAGTGTTGAGACGCAAGAGCTAATTTTCGTATCATGTGGGACTGTGGAACGAAAATAATAACTCATTTGTAACGATTGCAAGTGATGATAAGTCCGTGGAACGCAACCTTAGGGAACACCAATTCTTGCCCTATCATCTTTTTAAGGCACTTGTAGCCTCTCAAGTGCCATATACCGATCGCAATTCCGTCTGTCGGTCGGTCCGGTTTTTTGTCACATTTTTTCGAGTTAGGGTACTTCCAGCTGTGCTAGGACAATAGGCATATCAGGGACCCGACCAAACTGACCTGGAAATAATCAGTTTCCCGACCCGACCATATGCGGGGGGGGGGGATGGAGGGCGGTGGAAACTTAAAATTGAGGGCAGTTTGTCACACTTTTTCGAGTTACGGTACTTCCAGATGTGCTAGGACCATGAAACTTGGCAGGTATATCCAGGACCCGACCAAACCCAAGTTAAAAATAATAAGTTTTCGATCCGACCATATCGGGGGGAGTGGAGGGCGGGTGAATTCGGGAATTGAGTAGTGTGTAACTTTCAAACTGGTGATGGGATTGGAATGAAACTTAATAACTGAGTAGATTATATTTCTCTGATGTCCCGTTTAAAGTCTTGACCGGATTCGACAGCTAGGGGGAGTTGGGGGGGGGAGAACGGAAATTTCAAGAAATTGTTAGAATGGAGGGATTGGAGTGAAACTTGCTGGGAAGAACAAGCGTCTGCTCTAGATAAATCGTTTAGACAATTGTACTGAATCCGGACTCTTGGGGGTTCGGGTTGGGGGTTTCCCGGAATTCTGGTGATGGCGGTTTTGGAGATTTTAACGACGAAACTTGGCAGGCATATCAGGGACCCAATCAGACTGACTTGAAAAATGAAAATTTCGTCGATTTGATAATCGCGGGGGGAGTGGAGCGAGGGGAATCCAGAGTACTGAGTCATGCGTAACTTTGGAACGGGTGATCGGATTCGAGTGATATTTAATGAACAGAGGACATTTATCTTGGGATCTGTTTCATATAACTATTCGGGGAGGGGGGGGGGGGAATACATGACCCGCGGAAACTGGAGAGATCGGGATGGAACTATGTGGGAATAACGGATTGGCTCCGGGCACTTTGGGGGGGGGGGTACCGGAAATCTCGAGAAACGGTTGAATGGAGTGATCGGAGTGAAACTTGCTCGGAAGAAGAAACATCTGCTCCAGGTAAATCTTTTACACAAATGGACTAGATGGAGGGGGCTTCCCGGAATTACGTTTTCGGGGGATTTTCACGACGAAACTTGGCAGGCATATCAGGGACCCAGTAAATCTGACTTGGAAATAAAAAAAATCCTCGATATGAAAATCTTAGAGGGGGTGGAGGGAAGGGAATTCGGAATATTGAGTCATGCGTAACTTCGGAACGGGTGATCGGATTCGAGTGAAATTTAATAACTGAATAGAGGACATTTCTCTCTTGTGATCTTTTTCATTTCGACCGGATATGACAACTATTGGGGGGGGGGACGGTAAATACTTGACCCGCCCGTACAAAAATTTTGGTATGTTAGATGGACTGTTACAGTCCATCGCTTCAGCTAACAGGATGTTATATTCTATCAGACAGGGTACGTTGACATATTCCCCAACAGGACCGTTCATAGAGAGAGCAAAACAGACTGTTGGATGAACTTTCGATGTCCATCGATAAAACAGACCGAAAGTTCAACAGTATGTCAACAGACTATCAGTTAAACAGTCTGTTACAGATAATCAGAATAGGATGTAGATACGCTGTCGAACGACTTGATGAAGATGAACATCATTTCTCCCAATCTAGCAGAACATCTGACGTACTTCTGACGGACTTAATGATCGAGTACTCCGTTTCTCTTTTTTTATTGCACTTCACACACGTCTGAACATAAGATAGATGGCAGCTAATCTGAGAGCGGTCTTCCTGCCTACAGGCAGAGACACCTGGGATTCACTATGTCGTTGGTCTTGGTACACAGTTGTCCTCGTATGGTGGGGCTATCATCTCCCAGCTAGTTGAAGGTTAGATTCTAACCATATAGACGTGTCGCGGATTATATTGATTTATTCGATCTATAAGTCATCAAACGTTCTGGTTCTTCGATTATTACCTCTTGTTCATCCAGACGGATGTTTTTCTTATTCTTTCGTTATTAGTTTCTTCCTTGCGGTCGCTTGTTAGTTTCTTCCGTGACAATATATTTTGATCACTGGGGGCCGGCAGGGATACGAGCTCGTTAGCTCGGCCCCAAATCTAAATCCTCACAAAAATTACTGAAAGGTGGGGAACCACATGCCCGTAAGGTTTTAAGATGTCCGACATATGGATAGTACTTCCGTTATAACAATGTTGCGTACATATGCATGACCTCTTTGTCAAACCGAGAAAAATCTAAACTTTTGGTCTCAGGTAAGGAGAGCAAAAAAAAATTCAGTCGAATAGTACGGGTTTTCTCTACCAAATACGAAGGGTTTATGATGAGCCTTAAAAAAGTATCAATAATTATTACAGCTGATTTCTCTATTCGCAATCACGACAAGCTAGCGGTCTTGAAACGAAAACTGTCCCTGATCCTGGTGGAAAACGGCCTTTTTGCTTCGTCATGCAATGGCAGATCAGTTTAGGAAATTTAGCGGCTTAGTGACGTTATCATCTGATAAGTTTCGTCAATCATGGCATGCGGTCCCAAAGGATCCCGTGGTTTTATGACGATTTTATCAACTGACAGATGGCTGGACGAGGGTTCAAAGATTTGGGGTGTTCGTACGAGGACTTCGGAGATGGTGACGACAAGGGTGACGAGTACCTAATCTGAAGGGTGTAGGCAGTCTAAAAATAGGAATCTAAATTACGTGAAATAATTCACGTATTCATTGAAGTAACTTGTAGGCAATTTAGCACTGCGGATTCTTCATCGTGGTGGTGAGTTGACAGATGATTGACACATTGCCTCCCTCCCCCATCTGCACATGTCTGCATCGATCTCAAAAAGAGAATAATATAGCTCAGAGATTATGTATTTATTATTGTATTTTTTGGCTACTTCAACTGTGCTACACATGACGGATATCAGTAAACGACCTAGAAATGCTAATGGTCAGCAGAGGAGATCAAGGTTGTTCCGGAAAGGACTTCAGAAATACTTCACCTTCTTTTCCGCCACACCACTTAGTCAAGATCGGTGTCATTGTGTGTTTGTTAAAAACGACCAATATCTTACACCAAGCTGATCTGTCTGTAGGAGTCTGTCCCTAGACCTGAAATGCGAAGCATCGGGTTTCAAATACCGTGCCTGAAAACTGAGACGATCCACAAAACTAATGCTTGGAGACGGATTTTCACGGCGACGTTTTGCCATAGGAATTTTGTTGTCAAGGAAATTCCTTATAGGAATTCGAACGTACGTGTTTACCAGTTACTCATGATATCCCATTTATGGTCCCACTAATTTAATCTACCGGCTGTTAAGAAAAACGAAATTGAACTAAACTACTACCTGTTGGGGGTGAGAGGGGGGGGAGGGGGGTGAGGTGTTTTTTTCTATTAGGGTGGGGCCTGGACCTTCATAATGGGTAATGCTCAAAATTTAGGTTGTGTGTTGTCGCTTTTTTTCAGGCTAGGTCGATAGTAGGCTAGGTTGATAATTAAGAGTTGTCAAATTCCATTCTTATTTCTCAGTCAAATCTGGTGTTAGTGAGTAGCAGCGAAAGTCGTTAGGACCTTCATTTGTTGCAAAGTATGCAAGTGTTGTTTATAAACTAATGTTCGTAAAAAAAAAAAAAAATCGTACCTTTTCCCCAAAATGTCCGTCTGTCTGTGACCCCGATAACTCCCAAACAGTGAGGAATATTTTGCCGGAAATGGTACACGGCAGTGCTTCCACTCGACCTTTTTCGAAAAATAGACACAAAGTGAATTTACAGTAACAAACAAGTGCGCAAGCGCTCAGACGTGGAGTGTGAATGTAAAATTTTAATCGCATCTTATAGACAAACAGCGTTGGAACCAAGACATTTCACTTCCCACTAGCCAAAATATACTGAAATTACCTAATTTGAAATCTTCCCAGTTTAAGAGCTATTAAAGCACAATGGACACTTCTAATGCTTTACGTTGTATTAAATGCTTCACAAATAAAGATTTCCGACTTCCTTTAGAAGGCGCTACGAAAATCGGCCGTTTTCTTGTTATCCCTTGTCTTTACCTCTCTGGCATTTCGGCGATCCAGATCTTAGGAGCTGGGATGATCGTGGCAGGAAATTCAAAAACTCCAAGCAATGCTTGATAGAAAAGGATATATTTGAGATGTCATCAAAGTCAAGCCGTAGATGCAGTTTAACTGATTGTTCTAGTGTTTCAGTCAGACGTTCCATGGCTTAAATTGTTCATTAAACGTTTTTCTTTGTGGAATAGTGTTGTGAAGCTCGATTAGCTTGCTTTACAAAATGTACCAGAATATGCAATAAGCTTATAAAAAATGACATAGCTACAAAAATCATTCAAAAACAAATAACCTATTCAAATCTGAATTATACAAGCTGGTTTATGCATAAAATAAAGATCTACTAAGTATTATAAGAAACATCACTTTTATCTTTGTCCAAGCTAGTAAATTGAGCATGTACTTGCCCAAAAAATTACGCTTTGAAATATCACAGAGAGGAAACTGTTGAAAAAGATGCTGATCTCGGGGGTAAGCATTGTTCCTAGGTTGTTAAAGGGTGGGGTTGGGGTAGTTTGATGTGCCCATTGAACTTTAAACCGCATTACATATCCAAAGAAGATCTTGCTAGCCAGTCCGACACTTTAAACCTCTTTTCCATTAGCAAGGTAATGACAAGTGTAATAAAACCAAATCGTTTTATTGCCTGATACCCCCCTTGTCAATTCATTAGGATCGGCATATCCTCTATCATATGACAAAACCGTCCAGTTATCAACTGATAATTAAAGTACGCCGCGTGGTCTTATTTGTTGCTGTTACACCAAAATCCGCATCTATACATAAATATCGACCAGTATACACGAGTTGAACTTGAGACATGTCATAGACGAACATAACTCAGCGGAAATCTGTTCCCAGCTACCCAGGAACAGGAGCGTGGGTGGGGAGTGGGTCGGGACCCATCAAACTGCATATCTAGACCTAAACAGCCTCGACTATACCAACTTAGAGTTTAATTACAGTCAAAAACTTTACTCATGTGCTAACTGAGCCCATTTGCTCATCAACGGGAAGGGGGGGGGGGAGTGGTTCAACTCCACATATATATTCCCAACCCGATCAAAAAAGAACAAGGGACTGTCATCTCCCTATCTCCAGTTATTGTCAAGCTGCAAACATTAAAAAACGGGCAATCTGGGCTCAATTGCCCCTGAACCAAGTGGGGGTGGGGTTTGGGGCCCCGCAAAAAGCAAAAAGAGACTCCAATGCTCACAAACCTACCAAGTTTCAACTTGATACCTGTTGATTCCTGTCACGGGTAACGAACTTTACTCCTTTGCAATCTGGGCCCAGTTGCCCTTGAACGGGGTGGGGTGGGGGAGGTACAACTTTGAAAGTAATTTCCCAGCCCTAGGATCTACAAGTACAAGGGATTTCATCGTCCTATGTCCCGGTCTGGTCAAGTTATGAATTATTCACTGGGCAATCTGTGCCCATTTGCCCCTGAGCCGGGTGGGTGTGGGGGGTGGGACCACCAAAAGGCACAACTATACCCCAATGCCCACAAGTGTACCAAGTTTGAACTTGATATTTGCACCTGTTCACGAGTTATGAGCTCCACAAAATACGGTGAAAACCGGAAACCGATAACCGAAAGACGGAAGCTGCTACAGCGCTCGCAATAGTGGATTGTTCCAAGGAATTCTCCACTAAAAATGGTTGCAATCATCAGGCCCGTCCCTACAGAATTTACAAAACCAATTTATATTCGAACCTATCCCTGCAAGACATTGCTTTAAAAAAATAAACCTGTTTTATGCTAAAATAAGTAGATCTTTGCACAAAATCAGCCTTTTTTCTGCTGTGCGTCACAGGGTGAAAATCACGATTTGTTAACTGCATTTATGTCGTTCTGAAAAGATCGAAACAAACAACTGTGATTCTTACAAGCTCAAATCATACGATTGTCATAAGATTATGACTCTACGTAAACATACCGCCAGAAACAGGTTATTTTCAATTGAAATTCACCGCTAGGTAACTGCGGAGGCGTTACTAGCCAATTTTCTTTGTGGCGGGAGGGGGGGGGGGTATTTACCGACTAGTTGGTCATTTTTACCGACTGATTTTCAGAAAAAAAAACTATTCTTAAGAAAAAATCAGCTGTTTTTAAGAAAATCCACGTTCTGAAAAAATCGACTGTTTTTCATAAAAACTGATTGTTTTTGTTTTTTTTAAATGTCTGTTCTTCGAAAAAAAAACGACTGTTTCAAGGAAAATGTTGGCTATTTTTCAGAAAAAATCGAGTGTTTTTTATGAAAAATAGCGGGGCTTTGCGCCTAATCAATTTTTGTTCGAACGAGTGGCCCACAACATTCTGTGGGGCGTCCCCCCTCCCACCATACGCAAGGCCTCTGGGTAACTGTCTTATCTGGAAAGCTTAAAACATACGTCGGCCATTGTAACAAGCTACAAACCTACGACTGTCTCGTATACGACTAGAAAATGTCTTCGTAAAATTCGACAAAAAAAGTCATTTGCAGGGTTAATTCACGACTTGGTGTGATTCTGACAGGCTCAAAACATACAAATACCCAATGGCGGAAAATACTGTTGGCGCCAAAACTCTGATTTCATGGGAAGTTTCGCCATGGGGACGTTTATTGGCGGGATCTTTCCAACTAAGCCACCTAATATGTGACATTAGTCACATATTAATCACAAAGGAGTAAATTAAAAGTTGCAAGAAAGTCTCTTGACTCCTATGACATGGCCTTCAACTAATCTTGCTTTTAAAGAATGTGGGGATACGTTTCAGAAATCAGGTATTATTAATAAGCCTGTAGGATAGGCCAAAAAACTCTGGCCGAAACTCTCTTGCCACAAATGGTCAACTGTCTCAATCCCCCCAAATTAAAATGGATGGTAAACCATCACTCTATACACAATTGATAAAAACACCACTTGTTACATCAGTTTATGTAACGTTCTTCCAAATTTGATAACTGTCAAATCTTCCCGTCAGTCGCAGGAACCTGGACAGTATCTTCAGGTGAGACATTCTCAGCATAGCATAGCATGTAACTCTCAAGAGTGGACTGTGCAATAATTCTGGTCGTTGTCTTGCCCACGCTGGGCAATCATGAACAAAATGTGTACTGGTCTCTTCATTTGTTCCGCAATCGATGGAAGTTGTTTTCTCTATATTTATGTTTTCCTAGGTCTATAAATTCCTTACATACAATCCCTTCGAGAGTTATCGTGCTAACAGACGGACAGACGGACAATTTTGCGATGTCATAGGTATCCGTAACTAACGTTTTGGGATCCCAAAAATGGGATCTCTGAATGATGAATGTAAAATAATCAGGGTGTTTGAACTGCTGATTCATCAGAAGAGCCGGGACACATGAGGGAGTCATAAAATAGCATGCCACTTTGTGAGCTGTTTTCCGAAGGGTCGTTGGGTTATTCTTGGGCTGCTTCCAGGAGCTGAAACTGAGACGTCTCTGCTGTTTCTGATTGAGTGAGGAGAACATAGCGGGTTTAGCGACTGTGTATTTCGGCCGTGAAATCGTGATCTGCTTACGGATATGGATCCTATCGCAATCCAGAAGAAAAAATTAAGGGTCGAAAGAAAAAAATGATATGTGATGAAACTCCGCGAGGCTCGATCTTTTGGTGTGTACACTAAAAAGCATTTAAGTTATTCACAAAATCCTGTGTGTGCTTATCGAATTTGCAGTAAACAATTTCAGTAGTCGACTTTAAAATTTAACGTTTCGAGTCTACCAAATTTCCGGGTTTTGGCAAATTTCGGCAGGACTACTTGTCTGATAAGAAAATAAAGTTCAGAATTGATTCATCGCTTGCTCTTACCTCGATGCGAACCTCTAATCTACTTAAGAATGAATTCTTTTTTTTTTTTTACCAAATTTCCTGTTTTGGCCGGATTCCGGACGAACTACTTGTCCGGCGAGAAAATTGAGTTCAAAAACGAATTCAGCATGTCTCCTCACCCGTACACGACTATTTCATTGGGTTTTAAACTTCCTGCCTTCAATTTTTGCCAAATTTCTGGTTTCGGCCGGATTCCGGGGGAACTACTGGTCCGGCAAGAAACCCAGTTCATCAGCGTGTCTCCTTACCCCTATATCGAACCTCTAATCAACTAATCAACTTCAGATGAAACTTTCATTTTTAACAAATTTACCGGGCGAACTACTTGTCCGACGAGAAAATAATTTTCATACATGGATTCAGCATGTCTCCTTACCCCTAAATCGACTATTTGATTAGCTTTTTAAAAATATTTGTTCATCCCTTGATTTGAAACCCCTCCCCCACCCCTAAATATAGGGCTTGCCTTGTACTTTGATCGAAAGGATCCTCACAACAAGTTTGAACCAAATATCTCGATCCGTTCGAGAGCTATCGTTCTAACAGACACGATAGCTCTCGTGTCTGTTACGGACGGACAAACTTTACGACGTCATAGGTATCCCGTCACTTACGTTTTGGGATCCCAAAAAAGAATGAGTACGCACGTTTATTCTCATTGCGATGGCCCTAGTCGGCTTTTTATACAATAAATCTATCTATTTAACAATGCTTTTTGAAGTCTGTGGCTGGGGACGTACAAGGATGGGTCAGATATACTATTTCCGCGACTGCTCTCCAGATTCCCCATCTTCAGGGTGTCTGGATGGTTGATTTTTCAAAAGACCCGGCAATAGATAAGGGGGTCGTTAAATGTTCCCACAATTGCATACGGGTGCCATTCGGCGATTACTTATCGGTTTTCTGTATTCACACCCAATTTAAAGACAAATTGACCCTCTCCTTTTTGTTTGTTGGCTGTAATCTACGCTCGCGCCTTGATTCGCTCAAAGAAAAGCCTCGGGAAATAAAATGTCAGAAAAATGCGCTAGCAATGCTTGCGCTTTCAAAGTATCACAACTGGTTCACACTGCTGCGATTTCGCTCAAGATTTTCCGTTATGCGTAATGCGACACAAATCTTGCGAGAAGCAACGCAAGGCTTATCGTTTTGTCTAATATGTCGATAACAGTTCGGTTTCTTAATAAAACTATCAGTTATCACATCACAACTATCACACAAATTATCCATGGGCCTTTAGGTATCACGAGAATGTATCTTTTGCTCAAAAGTACTTTTTTTACTTTGCAGTTAAGATACAGAATTTAAGGGAGATTTGTAAGCAAAATATTTGAGGCACAAACAATCATGGGCCCTTGGGATCTTAAAAATGTATTGTTTCTTAGCACTTTGCGGTCAAGATTAGCACTTTAAGTAGGTTAGGAACTCACTTGTAAGCAACACCCTTGAGGCAAAAAAGATCATGGGCCCCTGGGAATCGCGACAGTATATCTTTTAGTCAAAGTATTTTTTTTCACGTTGCACTTGAGATACGCACTTAAAGGGGGCCAAAAATGCATGTGCATCCATATACTTGAGCCACAAATGATAAAGGGCCCTTGGCAATCACAAAACTGTATCGTTTCTTCGAAAGTGTTTTATTTTTTCACTTGACGGTTAAGATCGACATACGTGGGTTAGGAATTCATTTGTAAGTAGAGGTGCAAATGATCATGGGCCTGTAAAGTCTGTCTTTGTTTCGGGCCTACTTGAATTTCTAGTGCCCTTAGATAAGGTTTCTTCCCTTGGGATATGTGTTTTCTTTATTGTCCATACTTTGGGACGAAGCTTGACGGACTAATATGTCCTGTTCCGGTCAACATCTGGGGATAGAGGAGCAGGGTCGAATTGCTAGTCCCGAGTCCCGAGTGTGAGAATGGTTCTTTTGAGTCGTTTTGTTAGTTAGTCCAGTGTCTACGTTCGCCACTTATACATGTATTAGTCCTTAGAACCAATATAGAACAATCGTCTACTAGTCTTGTGTACAACTAGTAACATTAATGTGAACACTGTAAAGAGACGTAAACACCACACAGCAGTGTCCACAGGCCCTTGGACATTATGAAACTGTATCATTTAATAAAAAACGCGCCCTCTTGTCAATTATCATGTTTCATTGGGATCTGATCACCTGTTCAAAAGTTATGCATGACACAACGTTCCGTATTCCTCTTTCCTCCACTCCCCCCAAAGATGGCCGGTGACTATTTCCAAGTTAATCTGATCGGGTCCCTAATACGCCTGCCAAGTTTCATCGTTCTAGCCTCTCTGGAAATGCCTCAACTCGCGATCACCGGAATTCCGGGAAACCCCTCCAACTCCCCCAAGTACGTCGATCCTGTCAATTTCTGTAAAAAATATATATAAAACGTGTGCTTGTTCTCCTTACCAAATTTCATCCCGGTCCGTCCGCTCTTACCCTATATCGAGATTTCCGGTCCCCTCCTATCCCTCCCCCAGAGGTATCGAATCCGTTCCGGACATGAAGTGGGACATCCGAGACACAAGCTCTTTCCAACTGTCAAGTT
Source organism: Branchinecta lynchi (assembly GCA_023053575.1). Lineage (NCBI taxonomy): Eukaryota > Metazoa > Arthropoda > Branchiopoda > Anostraca > Branchinectidae > Branchinecta > Branchinecta lynchi. The sequence goes on along the minus strand of JAKZAP010000012.1, from coordinate 3,984,367 downwards.
TCATGCAGATCTGGTTCCCCGTTCGAAAGTCGTGCTTGCCTCAAAATTCCGGACTCCCCCTCTCCCCCACAATGTTCGGATTGGGGAAACGACTGTTTTCAAGTCAATCTGATCCGAGTTCCTAGTACCTCTGCCAGGTTTCATCGTCATAGCGCATCTGGAAGTACCCTAACTCGCGATCAGCGTAACCCCGGGAAACCCTCTCCAACTCCCCCAACAGTGCGCCGATCCGGTCAATTTCTGTCAAAAATGTCTCTAAAACTTGTGCTTGTCCTTCTTGCCAAGTTTCATCCCGCTCCTTTCACTCTAAGCCTGTCCCGAGATTTCCGTTCCCTCTCCTATCCCCCCCCCCCCAAATTTATCAGATCCGGTTCGGAAATGAAATGGGACATCCGAGACACGACCTCTTTCCAACTATCAAGTTTCATGCAGATCCGATCATCCGTTGCCATTTACGTATGCCAATAGATGCCAGATTCCCCATCCCTCCGCTCCCCCCACGATGGTCGAATCAGGGAAATGACTATTTCCAGGTCAGTTTGGTCGGGTCGCTGATAAGCCTGAAAATCTGAAGACATATACTATTTATACTCCATAGAGAGAATGCACCCTACCCGAGAAATCGGATATTGCAACACCATCATCACGGGATCAAAAAAGTTTAACATTGGGAGGTATAGGACTTTCAACTTTGAAATTAAATTATCGGCGTTTGATCATCGTTCTGAGCCAGGGATTGATGGAAATGTTAATTTGGCTATTCCTTAATCGTATAATTCTATTTTTGCAAAAGAGTTTCCATGGAAGTAAGCCAGGCTTCACCTTCCAGGTTACCAAACGTCCGGGGCTTCCGCATAGTCAAGCCAACCCTTCCAGATTTTCATTTATCAGATCCGGTTCGGAAATAAAATGGGACATCCGAGACAAGACCTCTTTCCAACTATCAAGTTTCATGCAGATCCTTCAAGATTTTCATAATAATGATGACATCAATTTTGCTATTCTTCAGCATTTACTGCATGTCCCCTTCGCATTTCAAATATCTTTTGCATCCCAGTCACAACTGTCAATCACTTTCCCTTTCCTTCCTACATTTGCATATTTTGTTCTGTCTCTGGAGTGGATTGCCTCTATTCGTTGTGTTGGCTACAATCTCTCTATCATTCACAATATTTGAAACTTCCGCCTTCGTTCTTGGTTAACTTGAAACAACTAACAATTTCTCCCGTCGTTGAAAGTCAACTTTTTGTCAACCTTCAGGTCGACTTTGATAAATCGAACGCTCCCAGTTAGCCGAGAATCGCAAATAAAACGACTGACTGACGATCTCAGTTAACTTGAAAAGTGAATCGAACGTTCAGTGCCATATACGAATGTCCCATAAATCCCCATGGGATAATTCAAGACTTCTAGTCTCGGGTCAGATTTCTGTTTTCCGGTCATGTCTCACCCGCCTTCACGCCTTTTGGGACACGGTGAGCGGGACACGGGAGCCACAACCATGCGACCCGCGCGGTTAAGCTGTGCCCGCGTTTGAGGACTTTGAGCATATGTTTGAGCAGTGTGGTTGGTCGCAGAACAAGACAGGATAAACATTATTTGATTTTCTTCAGTAGGAGTGGAAAAAGTAAAAATGTCCGAGCGGAAATCTGAATATGTGGTGTCTTTTTTCAGTGGAGAAGAGCAGCCAGTAGTCGGTATGTACGCTTTATAAACTAGATCGATGAGAAACTACTTAGCTGTTTGTTTTGAATCTGTATTTTAGTGCGCTTAGCCTAGTATTAGTATTAGGATACTAAACCTGGAACTGGTCGCACAAATAAACCAACCACTGTTGATTTTTTTTTCGAAGTCGTAACTTATTTAAGGTATTAAACTGATTCCAAGCAATAGTTGCGTTTTTGTTCGGCTTTTGCCTTTCTCTTTTCGGCTTTAGCTTTTAGCCTTTTTCAGGCCTTTTTTAACAGTCTCGCGTTTTTGTAAATCACCGTTACTACTAAGGCCTTTTCGCTTTTCTTGGATAAAAACGCAAATTTGACAAATACCATTTTACTTGTATTTTATTTGTACTGCAAATTTTTAATCTTTAAAATCTGACACAGTCTCCAAATACTGATTATCACTTTGAGTCAAATCCATCTTGATTGGATTTTTGGGTAAAGTCAAAAAAGTCGCGAGGCAAAAAGCCAAAAGGAGAGCGCAACTTGGTCACCTACCAAGTTTGCCTTTTTGCAAAAAGCCGAGGGAAAAGGCGAAAGTCGGCGTTTGCCTTTTTGACAAAAACGGGAAATTGTCAAACAGTGCTTAGGACCATTTTACGAAAACACAAAAAAAGTAAAAAGCCGTCGAAAAGTCGAACAAAAACGCAACTAATTGCTGCCTCTTCCTGGTCCAGGACATCATCCCTGGTATAAGACTTGTTAAATAAACAAGACCAAAGGTTTCGATGGGATCACAAAAATTTAATATTTGACCCAGACAACTAGGTCTTGTCTACGCCAGATCCAGTCTTCGCCAGGCGATACATCTGAGAAAATCAAGTTCAGATATACCTTTACAAGCCATATCTGTTTTGACGATACTGATCGAAGCTTCCTGCTTTACTTCTGCCAAATTTCCGGTTTTGGCCGAATTCCGAGCGAACTACTTGTCCAGCCAAAAAAGATAGTTTAGAAAAGAATTCAGCGCATCTCCTTATCCCTATAAAGAACATCTAATCAACATCAAATAAAACTTTAACTTATAAAAAAAATCCGATTTCAACCGGATTTTGGACGAACTATATGTCCGGGTAAAAAATGATTGTCATATACAGATTCATCGTCTCTTCCTACCCTCAAATCTGCCATCTAATCACCTTCAAATACAAATTTTACTTTGGACAAATTTTCCGGTTTCAGCCGGATTCCGGGCGAACTACTTGTCCGGCGAGAAAATGGTTTTCACCATCGTGTTTAGCATGTCTTCTCCCTAAATCGAATATCTAATCAACTTATGCTTTTAACAAATTTTCCGGTTTCGCCCGGATTCCGGGCTAACTACTAGTCTGGCGATAAAATTGTTTTCACCATCGTGTTCAGCATATCTTCTTACCCAAAAACCGAACATCTAATCAACTTCAAATAAAACTTTTACTTATAACAAACTTTCCGGTTTTGGGCGGATTCCAGGCGAACTACTTGTCCGGCGAGAAAATGGTTTCCACCATCGTGCTCAGCATGTCTTCTTACCCCATAATCGACTATCACATTAGCTGTTTCAAAATAGTTTGTTTCCCCTTTAATCTTAACCCCCTTCCCCACCCCTAAATGTAGGGCTACAGAGCCCATCTACGAACTAGACCTTACTCTCGACCCAAAGAATCCTCACACCAAGTTTCATCAAAATATCTCATTCCCTTCGAGAGTTATCATGCTCACAGATCGACGTACTGACGGACAGACGGACAACTTTTGCGATGTGGTAGGTATCCGTCACTAACGTTTTGGGATCCCAGAAACTGTAAAGATTGCTCTAGGGTTGGTTATTGTTATGGTACCCTAGTCAGGGCTATGAATAAGAATCGCAAGATTGAATAAAGCTATAACTGTAAGGGTTGCACTAGGGGTTGATTACTGGTTTGGCACCCTCGTAAGGGTTCCAAGTGAGGATCTGGTTTCTAGCACAAAATTAGTCTAGCAAATAATTTTTTTTTTTTTTTTTGGGGGGGGGGGGGAGTGAGGCGAAGTACCAGAGCCTTCTCTTGCAGTGTGTATTCTTATAGTTGATTTTAGATAGATCAAAACAAGCTTTCGAGTGATACCCTAAAAATATTGTATACTTAGAAATCATAGGATTTATTAAATCTAAAAGTGTAAAGATTGCTTTAGGGGTTGGTTACTTTTATGATATTCTAGTAAGGGTTCTGAATGAGAGTCTGATCTTCTAGCACAAAAGCATTGGGTCGTGCCGTCCAAGAGAAGTACACTTGAATCTAACATTCAAAAACGAGATCTTGTCAACTGCTATTGGCCGAACCAGTACAAAAACGGACTTCCACCGTCTCAGTTTATGAATAGATACTTCGACGCGAATGGCCAGAATTCGAGGACAAGCGTTTGCTCCGTTGCCTCTGTGTGTGGTAAGCTATCTTGGACAATAGTTATTAGAAATCCTTTTCCTGTAACCAAATGGAATATTTTGCGTCAGAGTGTTCGACCCCTCCCCCCCAAAAAAAATAATCGTTGCGTATATGGTTTAAACTCTGATCTATGTTCTTGTCTTACTGTTTGGTATGGATTAGGTCTGACCAGCAAGGACCCCCCTCCAAAAAAAATAACCTGATAGAGATAAATGCTGATCTAACTCTGGTATGTTGTCAGTGCTGCTAGTTTGGTCCCTATTCGCTAAAAAAACGAAGTTTGAAATTTCGCTTCCGAGTGAGGATTTCCGTGAATGGGAAAGGTTTTCAGACAATGTTCTGTTTGTGCTGATTGGAAAGTATTTTGGCCGATTTGCGTGGTCAATTTCCTTTTTGTGTTCTATGAGTGTGTATCCGACCATTCTTTCTGTCCTGTCCTTGCCTGAAAAGGTTCCGAGTTGAGAATTTGCTTGTGTGTGACGCAGAAAATCAATCTTTCAGGAACGTATACCGAGGCAAACAGATGCCTAGCAGTTATCAAAAGAACTTTTGCCAACTTTGAAGAAATTTGCGAAGCGGACATTTGTCAGTTCTGGAAGGAACAGGCACCAGGGAAGACCCCGCTGAAACTGGTGTTCCCTCAGACTTGCGCCGCGTCTGGCTCTGTCCCAAAACAGAATTTGATGACTGACTTCGCTTCAAGCCCGAAACAGGTAACCTACGACTTCGTAAATTAGTCTGACCGTCCGTCAGTCTCTAAGCACTATAACTCTTGAATGTTTTGAGATATTTTGTTCAAATTTGATGTGGGGATCCGTTATGTCAAATACGCTTAAAGTTCGCAGACAAGCATTGTAGACCTATATTTACGGGTGGCGAGGGTGTTTCAAATTAAGTGGCGAAAAATTTACCGGATGAAGAAATCCAATTAATTCCCTCCTTGGGGATCCCATCGAAACTTTTGGTCTTGTGCCTACTACCGTTGGGATTTTTGAGCAAAATGTTTTGTCCTGATCAGGAATCGAACACTCGATATTTGAAATTTTGAAAGCCTTAAATTAACGTTAAAGGTGACGTCAAGAGTTCGAATTTTTATACATAGGCCTATGCGTGAATTGTCGGTATAATTATATGGATTATCGGGCATTAAAAACGAAAAAGGAAGGACTGAATGCTAATTCAGACAGTTCTTGTCACCAGCTTTCAAGACATACGCCATCAGAGACTTCCCCAGCAAAATTTTTTTTTGTCAGGTAAACAAAAACGGACATATCCTGTTCAGCTACTTATTGTGAAATGTAAGTAGAGCAAAAAATCGCTGCTTTGATCACAGATATCTGAAATTCACGCCAACGAGTCCCACTAAAGGTATCAGACCGATCGGCAAGCCATCTATGTGGTTTACAAGGACATGCTTTTTGTTCGGTAATCGCAGCGACTTTCATTTGATTATAAGCTAAAAGTCAAGTACAAAATAGCTGAAAGTTACAAAATGATGCCACGTGTGGTTTAACTATTTATGATCTATAGATTACAAACGCCTTTTTTTTCTGGTCAACTCCTTGATGGAAACGCCGGCTTTTCCTGTGCTTATGGATTAAGCTCGCAAATACTTCGCAAGTACCGAACTCGCGGGACCACTAGAACTTTGGATCCCCCCCCCCCCGCCCAACTCCCCACAGTGAGCGGATCCGGTCTGGTTATGTCAATCACGTATCTAGGACTTGTGCTTCTTGTTTCCACCAAGTTTCATTCCGATCTCTCCACTCTTAAGCGTTTCCCAAGATTTCCGGTTCCCCTACAACTTCCCACAATGTCACCGGATCCGGCCCGGATTTAAAATGGGAAGTCTGAGACACGAGATCTTTCTATATACCAAGTATCACGAAGATCTGATCACCCGTTCGTAAGTTAAAAATACCTCATTTTTCCGGATTCCCCCTCCCTCCACTCCTCCCCAGATGGTCGGATCGGGGAAGCGACTATTTCTAATTTAATCTGACCGGGTTCTTTGTGTGCCAAGTTTCATCGTCCTAGCTTCAGTCATGTAGTTATATGACTAATGATTTATCTTTTTTTCACAGAATTCATCCAGAAAGTGGACCCACAAATCAATATGGACCTCAAAGCCTTCAGGAAAGCTTTATCGACGAAGCTAAGCAATCGAGGGCGAACCAAAAAGGTCAGTATTTTCGGGTCGGGAGATGCGGGCTAGTAATCTTGTATGGGAAACACTTACATCATAACTCAAGGGAGTTTTGACAAAGGGGTTGGAAGGGAAGATACGATCATTTCTTAAACAGGAGTAAGTTAAAATCCCGCCTGAGGGGTACTCTTGTTTTTCACTTCCCAAGCTAAATCATAATCCCTTCCTCTTCCGTTCAGACACTCCTAGATTATCCTTATGCAAAATAATCTCCGCCTGTTTAACAAAGACATTCGAGTCTCATATTTTACATCTACCAGACGACGTCTGGTCTAAGATTTTAATTTTCGTTTCATCACGGTTTCTAGTATACCCATGGCTTCGCAGTATCGAACAATTGACGTAAAAGTAATGGGAGAAATAGTAGATCCATATTAGGAGAACTACATTTTCTTTAATGAATTTCTCTAATTCGATCCTTGTAGGACAAGCAAGGATGCAAAAGCAATATTTTGTCTGAAAATGAATGGAGTACTAGAGTGTATTCCTTCCGCTCTCCAATCTAGACGTTATTGCTACGGCAAATCTCCTAGTGTCGCAACAACATAGAGTTCAATGTCTTGCAGTTACTTCTTAGCACTCGTGCGAAACTTGGATGTGCCATGCCCCCCCACTGCGACTTCCGGCTTCAGTACAAGGCATACGGTTCGATGCAGTTTTCCAGAGTATCAAGGGCATAATTAGTATGTGACTAATTGTATAGTATCTTTCAGGCCGCACCACCTATCGCCGCACCACCTATCGCCGCACCACCTACCAACATCTCACCGGCAACCAGCGACCCTGAACCATGCTAAGTGGCTACCTGGTTAAAGCAGTCGTGCCAGTCAATGTAGAGAGATTCCACCCTATCCAAAGAAAACGGCTATTTCTTCAAGACCATCAAGGACGTATAACAAATGATCTAACATTCAAAGATATAGGATTTGGACTTCCAAGACTGGATTATCGGCGTTTGGTAACTATTATGAACCTGTATATTGCTATAAACGTTAAGTTGACTCTTTCTTGTTTGTACAATCCCATTTTTGTAAGATAGTTTTATTAGAAATGAGAGCTTGAAGTCTTGAAAGGTTTTAACACAAAAACGAAGTCTCGCATGCTATAGGTCGGTTGTGACGCTTCGGGCAAACACCAACCAATAGAATGAAATATCCGTTTTTGGAGAACAAGTTTGAAGCCTTCAAGCTCGCATTTCTGGTGAAACTTCTCTACAAAAATGCGATTTTGCAATCAGAAAAGAGTCAGAATAACTTTTTCGGCCATCTACAGGCTCAGAACAGTTACCAACCCCGATAATACAGTCTCAAAGTCTAAAGTACTATACGATACGACAACAAACTTAAATTATTTTGTTTATGACCCTTTCTGTTTTCGTCGGATAGGCTGCAATATCTCTATGTGTATTCATTATTGGTCTCCACTCCCGTTATGTTCAGTTGCTACAATAATCATTTTCGCATAGATCATTTTTGCATTCAGTTACTAAAATTATCACTCTCGCATAATCTATATCAAACTGGAATCAAGTCAGTCCTTACAACTGCCGGGCGAATTTTTGAAGAAACAAATCTTGTCGGGTCAGAAATCGAATTCTCGAGATTAAAGAACCCGGAAGCCAATGACATCAAAAGTCCTAGAACGCTCTTCGGAAAGCCATATGCTTGAACTGACTGTATTTTTTTTCTTATTCTCTGTGTCCCATTTTTACCATCTGTAATATATATACATATATATATATATATATATATAACGATATATTCTGGTTCAGACTAGCTTGATATTTGCTGTATTTATGTGTCTTTTTCTGTTTTACATTGCGTTGATTGTTTGCATTGTTGATGTAACATGTAAAGTTAAGTTGATTTGTGAAAGGTACTATAGAAACTCGTCAGTTTTCAGCCCAAGGTGACTGCAAATCATAGTTACGTCATCTGATTTTGTTCTAGCGGAAGTTAATATATAAAATGTATATCATAAATATGTATAAAACATATAATATATATAAAAAATAAATATTCTAGCCCAAGCTAGAGAAAGTTTGTAACATCTGTAATATTTTTTTTTATCACAGATTCGTTAGCCGGAAAGACACTTGCAAATAAGAGCTGAAACATCACTAGAAAAAATCCGCTGGCGTATTAATTACCGCAATCAACCCCAAGTCGTCGGAATCATGATATATAGCTATATGCTCCAGTCTTCGTAAATCTGAAAATAATATAGCGCGGAGATCCTGTATTTTTGTGCTATAATTAACTAGATTTCTCAAGTGCCTTTTTGTGTCTATTTTATTTGTCTGTTTGATTGCTAATGGTCCGTAAAGTTGATTTTTGAAAAATGCTGTATAAACTCGTCATTATCATGAAATATAGCTTTCATGACCCAACACCTTCTTCCTACAATTCTATAGGGCCCCAGTATCCTTGCTTTTCCTCCAACTCTTCTACGATCGTGTAATTTCAATGAGAGGTTAACATGGTCTACACGTACTGCATCTATCAGATTCGTCATAATTGATTTTACAGGAGGATCACCCCACCTTTTCGCACTGGAAGTGCGATTTAGGAACTAATCGGTGTTAATGAAATCGAAAAGGCATTTCTCTAGAAGATCTCAGGGAAAGCTGCATGTTGGGCTCTGGGAGCAAGGATGGTTTTGGACAGCTGGGAAAGACGACGACAACTTCTAGTTGACAACTAGTTTGTAGCTGACAAAGACAACTTCAATGATCATTTTTTATCGGCCTTTACGGCTTCATTAAATGGTTATTCTTATTAAACTTTACTTTCACAAAAGGTTCGTGAAGTAAGCAGATGTTTCACAGCGCCATCTGCACGTCTATAATTCGCCAATTCTACAAGTTGCCACCTGCCGTTTGTGCGCAAGGCTGATTTAATTGCTGTGAGAGCCATCTTTCTGTTTATCTTTGGGCTATTAATTTTCTCTCTGGGGAGACATCAGGAACAGCCAATCCGATGTACTTCCAACAGCCTGAGAAACAGTTGCAAAACGAACCTGTTGGAGAGATGAGCTCAGATTTTACCCTGTTGACGTACCCTGTCTAGCAGTCCATCTCGGCTTGTTCGACAACATGTTAACAGACAATCGGATGAACTGAAAATTTTTGTACGGGGTGTCTCGCTTGTAACAGTTTATTAAAGTTTAACTGAAAAGTAAATTATTTGGATTTTTCAAATTGATTTTTTTGTTTTCTACTGTCTGTGCCAGTAATAACGTTCAAATATCTACGGCCGTCCCCACAACGAAAATTCTACTAAGTCGTGGGAAATTTTAATCTCAACACACACGCGGCTTTTCAGTGGGCACTGGTAAGATTGGTGAAGATTGCTTAGTACCTGAACAAAACAAAAATCACAAATCTCTCCCGCAAGGCATACAACAAAAATACAAGCGCATAGAGTTACCACAAATTACACTGAAACTCCACTATTTGAAAATCGATTATTCGTGAATAACGCGACAACGAAGTAATACATTTTCAGCGGGTCTTCAATCCAATTTAAGTGAATAAGTGATGCGTAACTAGATTGTCGTAT
>JAKZAP010000012.1:3173200-3296317 GCA_023053575.1 Branchinecta lynchi | reverse complement strand
GAGTGTCAAGTCTAGTCTGAAACGAGGGGTTGCTCTCTCTCCGCCACCGGTGTACACCTCGACACGGCACCGACACGGCACCGGCACGGCACCACGGCACCAGCACGGCACCACGGCACCACGGCACCGGCACGGCACCACGGCACCGGCACGGCAAAGGCACGGCAACGGCGCAACACCGCGGCACCAGCTCGGCACCGTCACGGCACCGCACGGCACCGCACGGCACCGGCGCGCCTCTAGCACGATACGCCGGCCACGGACAAATTTTCTGCAGATTACTCTTCGCCATCTGGTATCTGGTATCTGGCGCCCAATAACGAAGGTACTTGAATGAAAGAATTATTGAAAACATGCAACCGAAGAAGAAGCTGAACTAGATATGAGGAGATGCTGTTGACCAAATGCGCAAAGTGGTCAACCATGGTTTGGTACTGGTGCTTGGCGATACTTGGATTTTTCGATATATCGATATTTTCACTTTCGATATTAGATAATCGATATATCGATATTTCCGCTTTCGATATTCAACAATCGATATATCGATATTTTCACTTTCGATATTCGATAATCGATATATCGATATTGATATTTGCTTACCATGCTTCGTTTCGCCAAAATCTAAGAACCAAATTTTCATTAAATAGCATCTTGGATCATTTCAAACTCAGAATAAATGAGAAATGAATTAGGGAAAACATATCGTCCAATTTCGGATATATAAGTGTAGGTTAGTTCGGATTATTTACAATAATTACGATGAACAAATATCGTTTTCGATAGCGATATTTACGTTTCGATATCGATATTTGGTGCGATATATCGATCGATCGATATCCGATATATCGCATACTGGATCATCTCGAACTCCGGATAAATAAGAAAGGAATTGCGGAATACACATTGCTCCAATTTCGTATATATAAGTGTGGGTTATGTTGGAATAATTGCAATCTTTACGAATGAACAAATATCGTTATCGATATCGATATTTACTTTCGATATCGATATTTTGTCCGATACATGGATATATCGTTATCGGTATCGAATATCGCCCAAAACTTGAGTCAGCTTCAGTATATTTTGCTTCTGGTGAAGGTAATTCAGTGGCAACCAATCTTTTTTTCATATTTGTAGAGTGTGCTAAGAATGATACTTGGCAGGCATATTTAACTTGGAAAAAGTCAATTTCCCCATCAGACACTCTGGGAGTGCAATAGAGGTATGCTTATTTGAACGTTCGTGCTTCGAACTTTGCCATTTTCATGCACTTGCTGTGGCTAAATATATGTACCAGTTAGCCTAAGTAGGTAGTCAAGGAAGGAAAAGATTGGTTCATAAATTCATTTATAGAGCCAACCATATTCCTTAAAGTACTCATCATAACCACAAAGTACAGAAAATACTTTGGAGCAAAACATATATTTTCATGATCCCCATGAGCCCATGATTATTTGTGAAACAAGGGTTTTGCTTCAAAATGAATTTCCAGCTCCCTTAAAGGACCCCTCGCACTAATCACTCTTCAACTTACAGTATTTTAAAGTATTTGAATACTTCAACTATGCTGTGCTTTCAATAAATAACTAACTGTTTTGGCTGTTTTAAGCCTTTTCCGAGACCCGTTGACTTCTAGCGAAACAGGGAAACAATTTGCATAACCGATTTTCCTGATGGAAAAAATTCTCGCAGACAACCGTCGCGCAACCGTCTCGAACCGTCGACAGCGTGATACACATCGAAGGTAGCAAAACACGGCAAGTGAGAAAATCAGCGAGGTTTTGTTAGAGGGGTTAGAATGTACCGCACGAAACGTGGGTCTCCGGGTTTAGAAATATATGTAATGATTACGGAAGTAGGTTGCATTAGTATTATAGGTTGCATTAGTTTGAGCAAAATATACAACTACGTGATCCCCATGAGCCCATAGTCACTTTTGCCTAAAGGGTTTTGCTTTCACATGAATTTCTAGTGCCCTTAAAGTGCAAAAATAAAATACTCTTCACCAGATCATTCTCTTGATTTCCAAGGGCCCACAATCATTCTTATTTCAAGGGTATGGCTTATAATTAAACACAAGAAACCCAAGAATTTACAAATTCCTAAATTTCATCCTCTGACCCAGCCTTGCAAGTACCATATGAGCTGCTAGCTCTTGTATTCAACACAGATTGCCGACTTCATTCTCGGCCAATATCTGATGAAATTTGTGTACATGTACATCAGAAATCGTGCTTTATCACAATACTGTAATTTGAAGTAAAAAAAAACCGCGGCACCGGCTTGGCACCGGCACGGCACCGGCACGGCACCGGCTCGGCACCGGCACGGCACCGGCTCGGCACCGGCACGGCACCGCGGCACCGGCTCGGCACCGCGGCACGCGCCACTTGGTGTACATCGTTTTTGGGAGTGAGCAACCCCTCGGTCTGAAACATGGCCATCAGTCGTCCAAGTTGGTCGTTACTGGCTAGTTTTAGTCAATCCACGTGAAAGCGTTAGTTCTTGACGGTAATACCACTGTAATACCCTAGGTAAGACCAATGGATCTCGAAAGCCTATTTCCTCAACCAGTCGTTTGATGTCGTTAAAACAAGGCGAAGGTATGGCATGCATTTTGGGTCAAAATTGTTAAAAATGTTGCCGAGAATACTCGAAATGTCGCCGAGAATCCATGAAATGTAGCCGAAAATGCTGTTTTTGTCGCCGAGATTTTTTGTGTGTATCCGAGACTGCAATGTTTGTTGCCGAGAATGACAACTTTGTAGCCGAGATTTTCACTGAAAAATGTGTTGCCGAGAAATACGGATATGCGTTCGAAACCAAAAATCTAGTTCCCGAGATGGAACAAAGTGTCGCCGAGATTGCTAGAAATGTCACCGAAATTGCTAGAAATGTCGCCGAGATTTCGCGTAATGTCGCCGAGAATGCATGAAATGTCGCCGAGATTTCTTTGAAAATAACATACAAGTGAAAAAAGTGTCGCCGAGAATTGGAAAAAAAAATACAGCTTAGAACGAAAAATCTGATTTTTGAGATGGGAACAAATGTAGCCGACTTAGTGGTTGGTGAGGTCCTCCTTATTGTTCTATTTGTAAGTCCGGAACAAGTGTGATTCTTCGTTGCAGTACACGCTCACTACCATTGTAAGTGCTATATTTGCTATTGCACTCTTGTTGGTATTAGTCTACTCAATAAACAATGTGAATGTGAACAACAGTTGCTCAAAACTAAGATCCACAGGAAGTTTCAAAGGAAAGGATATGGCTCAGAGGCAGGGGCGTTGCGAAAGGGGGGGGGGTGCAACATTCGGTAACTTATTCGGTATAATTGCCAGGATTCGGTAGTTACCACGAACATGAAGAGGTCGAGTGAAGAACTGGTCACAGACAAAAGGACTGATCTATGATTTCATCGATATTCCTTACTTTTATTTGTATCCTAAAAACAAGCTCTTATCAGAAATGTCTCGAAAATTCTGCCTGCGGCACTTTTCATAATATTCACTATTTTCCAGAAAGGTGCGTCATTTAGCTAGGTTTTAAACCAGTTTTAGGGATCGCGATTTTTCGAAACCCTAAAAGCTAGAACCTGCATGGAAATAGCTGAATTTGGCAGGAACAAACGAGCTTAAAAAATCTCGCCGGCGGCGCTAACTTTATGTGATCATTGCTAGTAATGACTAGTCATACAGTAGCTGCTGCTGCCGGGATGTCGCTCCATCCGGTTTCTGGAAATTCTTAGGATCCTGGTGTTTTGGCTCTGCACCCAACTACAAAAATTCACTTGCGATGGCCCTGCTCACAGGTGCTAAGAAAGCTAGAATAAGTATAGTTGTTGAAAGAAATATATAACTGAAACGCATTTATTTTACGGATATATCATCAAAAAAAGTGTTACCACCTTAAATTTTTTGAAATAATGACTTAAGCACAAAAACCTGGTTCTAGGGAGCTTGACTTTGACATGGACGACTGATTTTCTCTTTCATTTAAGTCATCCACCAATACCCTTGTATACTGGTTAGGGCTAACGTTCAAGCATAGCAAGTATGATAGTTTGGTTCTTGCAATAGCCTTATCACATGGTTATGGTTAAGGTTCAAGTCTCCAAACATCGTTTGTATGGTAGTTTTGGTTCATCTTAAAAGGAAATGTCAGGTAAGCAGCAGTTCATAGCATCTCCATGACTGGAAGTGCAAGCCCATCTCAGAACCATGCTTGTTCATGGTTTCACATTCAAATCCAAGATCAGAGCTTCTGAGAACTTAACACGTCAGCAGGGCCAGGAATTGGCTCAAGCTCACTACTTCCGAACTGTAGTTTCAATGACTTATTAGGACTGTGACTGTTCAACTCAACTTCAGAGACAAGAAGTGGTTTATCTGATAGGTGGAAATAAACAGGAAATTTCAGTCCGGTGATGCCGCTTTTCCACCTCGAAATTCCGGCTTCCTCACTACTACAGATCCCCAGAAGCTGAGGAATATATCCTTTGCGTACACGCTCCATGTACTGATTATCAATTAATATACTTTTTCCAAACTTTGGCTATCACCCCTTGACTTCATATTTCAGGAAGTGCTCAATACTGTCCAAAACTGGAGCTTGAGTTTTTAACCCACTCCGTCTGTAGTGATCTCTTCTGACTAGTCAGCTGCTCCTGCTGGCTTTGGGCACGAATGATCACTGCATGGGCTTTGCCTATTCCTTCTTGCGGACCTTTAATAGCCGATTTCCCACGCTGACTTCCATTACCGACAACTGCATCTAACACTTCGGAATCCATCTTCGAATTTCCGATCATAATGGCCGAGGCAGTTATGTTTCTTGATCAATGACTGTGCCCTGGAAAGGAGATCAAGTTGGGCACACATAGCACTCATCAGAAGAAACAATGTTATTCTCAAGTGTTGGGTTGATTGTGAATGAATGTGTGGTAAAACAATTAAAGATTCTTCCTTAAATATCTGATTTTGTGAATTTCTTCTCTGAAAAACAGATATTTAAGGAAGAATCTTTAATTCTTTTTCCACAAATTCATTTGCCAGCTTGACAGGCTTGCACCTGAAAAAGACCCTTGCAAAGAAGGGCCGAAGTATCGCTCTCATGAAACTGTAGCTGACTTATCGGTTTGCACCGTACAAGATGATTCGCAGTCAGCTTGGGCTGGAGGACTATCTCCAACGTTCTTTATAATCTTGATGACTATCTCTCCATGCTGATTCAGAATCTCCGGATACCTGCAGAAGAAATGTAAAAATGCTGCCAAAGCTGGCGCTGACTCAGGATTTCAGTTGTTGAGTTTGAGTCGTTACGGACACGTTTACTCCTTCTTCCTGAGAATCACTGGCATGTTCTGAACTTAGTCATATAGAGTATTATCCCACAACTAAAAGTTCTCCTGCTTTGGAAAGTGAACTGTTTGCTAATTCAGTCTCAGGCAAGGAGTTTTTAGCAAACTCTTTGCTGGGGAGCACAGCGCGGAGCGCTGTGCGAGGCTTCTAAGTCCTCCGGTCCAACCAAACTAGCCACAACTAAACCGTCTGGGGTGGTAAATTCAATCTGAAAAGATTGCTTAGCCCTAATGGTGTTCATCCTTCAAACATATCAATACAAATGTGTATGTTGGGGGGTGGAAAATAAGGAGGGTAAATAAATTGCCTGTGAATGCCTATAGTGATGGGAAATAAAAATGGGTAATCCAGGGTCATTTCAAATGTTGATTTTTTGCCTTATAAAGTGATAAAAAATACCATTTTGTAGTATTTTATCTTGTTCCCTGGGTCGGATGTCAGGGCCAAAAACCAGAGAGAACAGGCAAACGGGTGGTATGTAGAGAACCTTGGGTGTCTTTTGGGATATTCAGTCGGGTGTCTAAACTGTTAATGCAAATAATAAATGCTTTGTGTTGATTGAACTGGCACCAAATTTGGCTTTTGACAATCCGGGGAGTTGATGAGGTTTCTTTTTAAAGAGGTATTCCGTGTGCTTTAATTGGGGTTTAACTGGCAACTTGAGCGGCTTAGAGCCTGAAGAGCTCTTGCCGAGAAGGGCCGAAATATAACTCGAATAAAATTAAACTGAAGGAATATTTAGTTGGGGTGTTCCATATTCCTTAGTAATTTGTAATTTGGCCAGCGATATAGGGGTGTGTTGAGTGCTTTAAGGCCGTTTTGGTAAACAACAATGCAAACGTTCATTAAGGTTTTTAATGAATGGCTCAAAAGTGGAGTCATCAGGTGATTACTACGAAAAGTAGCGGCATCATCCCAGATATAAATCTTGGGATCTCCAAAAGAGAACGGGTATTAGAGCCTAGAACCTCTGGTTTCGTTGCCTGACATCACGACCAGGGATATGGGGTGGGATAAAGTGGTCCGGGGTCTCGCTACTGAAACCTCCGATTGGTACAGAAAGCAAGGCTTATTGGGTCAATGAGCCTTTCCTTTTCGGGACACTAAGCAAGTCTGTAAGGTTTTTTGTCCCCTATTAGCTGGAGGGGTAGGGGTAGGGTCGTATGCTTGTCTAATAAGGGTCTCTTTAAACGTATCGAAATTCTTGATAATCTTGCTAGAACTAGGAGTGGTAGTTGGCACGAAAGATAATCCGAGACTCAGTAATCGGTGCTGTTCGTGCGATATGGCGGGGTTAACAATTGTTACAAGACCTTCATCACATACGGCAATGGGGGGGTAGGTAGGCGACCGACGTTGGAAACGGCGATTCTTACTAGAAAGATATACGTATCATAAGATAACATTTTATTTCAAATAAAACACTAGTAAAACTTAAAATTATTCAAATTTCTGTCTCTTTGTTCCAGTTTGTTGCTGGGTTATTGGGCGTTTTCGGACGTTCTGGTGGTCAAGGGCTTGGCGTGGGCGGAGGCATGATAGGGGTTTCACGGCGAGCTGGTGAGCGACTCGGAGTGCGGCTGCCTGGATTTGGGCCTCGGAAAACTGCTGGAGTGTTACGTCAGTTGACTCTTCCAGTGATGGGAGGTAGTGTTGTATCCAACGGTAAATGTCTTTTGTAGCTGCCAGTTCGAAGTAGTGCAGGGTCTCTTTGAACTTCTGACGGAAGTCCTGGAAGTGGAGGGTTTCAGCTGCCGGGGGGGTTGGGATCATGGGTTGTAGGGTGATCAGAGGGGTGTCAGACGCTATCGATTCGGCGTACTGACGTAGCTGGTGTCGCACCCGAAGCAGTTGATCAAGGCTACGTAAGACTTCGTGGGGGGGCTTTTGCGGCAGTTCGGTTGCTGTGGCACCTTTTTCGATGAGGCTGCAGATTGCAATCGAGTTTGGTGGGTTGAATGCTGGGTGATTAGGCCATGGTAGTTCTGGAGTGCTGGGAAGAGGTTTCGCCCGTTGTTTATCAGGATCTATTTGTAGGTGACTTAGTAAGCTGGACAGCGAAGGCTGTTTGTCCCTTTGGTCGGCTCGTGTGCTGACAGAGTTGACGGGTGGATTGACAGAGTCGGCGGGTGGATTGACAGAGTCGGCGGGTGGATTGACAGAGTCGGCGGGTGGATTGACAGAGTCGGCGGGTGGATTGGCAGAGTCGGCGGGTGGGTCGGCGAGGCTGGGTGGCTGATCGGCTGAGTTGGATGGTGGGTTCACGGAGTTGGTAGGTGGCTTTTCAACAGGGTTATGACAAGGGTGGTCAGGCAACGATGGCGCTGTCTTGGTCTGTAGAGTAATTCAGTCTCAGGCAAGGAGTTTTTAGCAAACTCTTTGCTTCAAAGACAATCTAGATCTGTCATGGAAGAAAAGCAAAAACGGCTCCATAGCCTGGTGACGGAGAGCCAATGTCTGCAGATACTTACATACAAATCTCAGAAAAAGAGCCATTGACAGTCAAAGCTATTTCAGTCAATTCCGACTCAAACTATACTAAAACATGAGCTACTTGAACCACTGAAAGAACTTTAGAGAGGCTGCAATGGCCTTGAACTTCTGACTTTCCTTTGGTATATGATGTCCTCCTTCGGGAAACGTAAATACCTCACTAATCCAGTCGGCTGATCCCCCCCCCCAAATGATGCCTCTGATCCTAGGATTCTGAATCTCTGATTCAAGCAACTCTGGGCCTCAGTCTAACAATCCCCTAAGCCTAATCTCTCAGCCTCATAAACTTTGTAGCAGACACACTGAAAAACAACAACATAGGTTCGGACAGTAGGCGGTCAGGTTACCTACCCTGCATTGTAAATGGCATCTCGTTTTATCCATGAAATTCAATTCAAGCCTTTGGAAGACTCTGAGACCCCTCAGTGTGCACACCTTTCGTGGATTTGAATCCTGGCAATACCTGAAACCTGGAGGTACTGAAATCCCTAACGACGTAAGAACAAAGGCTAGCAAAATTCAAGAGAAATCCAGGAGAAATCTCAAAAGAAGTCAGAAAAAAAGTAATGACATTTTCTTTCTTTATCTCTTCTTATTCTTGACACTAAAAGCGTAATCTTCAATGTAAAAGATTATTTTTCTTTTCATTTTCGGTGGTCTAATTATATTGTCAATGGGATGAATGTCACAAGTCCCAGCAGACGATTCCAATATAAATTTCCCTTGTCTTTTGAAAAAACTTTAAAGTTCATATTTAAATTGGGTAGTGGGACTGGTGGGATCCGGGTCGGCAAAGGGGTCTACCCGAAAATCCTCCTCCCCCCTGGCAACAAAAATCCGTCCGCCCTCCCTGAATGCAAATATATAGGAAACTAAATATATTCTGACATCGAGTTAATGTAAACTCTATACGGACAGTCGCCCCAGCGACCCCCCCCCCCGGCGGTACGAAAAAACCTCGGGTACCGAACCACCCCGACCAAACCCTCCCCCAATTTCTTTATATGAAAAGTATTTCATAGATAGGGAAGGCCACCATCACCTGTTTACATTAACTCGTGTGTCTGTATAGAGTTTACATTAACTCGCTGTCAGAATATATTTAGTTTCCTATATATTTGCATTCAGGGAGGGCGGACGGATTTTTGTTGCCAGGGGGAGAAGGATTTTCGGGTAGACCCCAGGGTGGACCCAGTGGACCCGGAGCCCACCAGTCCCACTACCAAATTTACATATGAACTTCAAAGTTTTTTTCAAAAGACAAGCGAAATTTATATTAGAATCGTCTGCTGGGACTTGTGATTGTGTTCATCCTATTGACAATATAATTAGACCACCGAAAATGAAAAGAAAAATAATCTTTTACATTGAAGATGATGCTTTTAGTGTCAAGATTAAGAAGAGATAAAGAAAGAAAATGTCATTAATTTTTGTCTGGCTTCTTTTGAGATTTCTCTTGAATTTTGCTAGCCTTTGTTCTTTTATCGTTAGGGATTTCAGTACCTCCAGGTTTCAGGTATTGCCAGGATTCAAAATCCACGAGAGGTGTGCACAATGAGGGGTCACAGAGTCTCCCAAAGGCTTGGATTGAATTTCATGGATAAAACGAGATATCATTTACAATGCAGGATAGGTAACCTATGTTCTCTTCAACCACTATCCGACCTATGTTGTTGTTTTTCAGTGTGCCTGCTATGATTTCATTTACAATGCAGGATAGGTAACCTATGGTCTCTCTAACCACTATCCGAACCTATGTTGTTGTTTTTCAGTGTGCCTGCTACAGCAAAGTTTATGAGGCTGAGAGATTAGGCTCAGGGGATTGTTAGACTCAGGCCCAGAGTTGCTTGAATCAGAGATTCAGAATCCTAGAATCAGAGGCATCATTGTGGGGGGGGGGGGGAATCCAGTCTGGACCGCGTTCTCCTCTTCCCGGAGCGCGACTCCGGCGGTACGGAGACGCCTCTTACAATGCGAAGAGCCAGCAGGCAGGGGACGCCTCCTCTCTCTAGAAGACCCGTTCCGAAACCGCGAGATACTCTGGGGACGAGAGGGCGGCTCGAGCGGAGTGATCCGGCGGGCAAGAGAGGATCAGCGCGCGCCGAGAGCCTCCGGAGCAGATTCGTGGCACGACAGATTGTTAATACTGTATTCCGCATAGATTGAGGCGACGCAACTTGAGAAATAAGAATTGAGTTGTTTTTTTCTTTTTCAGGTGTCGGACGAATTAAGAAGAAAAACACCAAAGCCAGAGCTTACACAATGGGGATCATACGAGTACCAACATTTTTGTCTTGTTCATTCTGTTACCGTCAAGTCGTATTTGTTGTTCCATTTTACATAAAGCAAACCAAGCTACCTGTTTTGTCAATGACCGACTCTTTTCCTCCAAACGTGTATTCCAACTTATTTTTCAACATAACAGCAATCCATGATTTTTAGCATCATCTGTCGGAACTTCTACGATTCTGCGAAGACGAGCTCGGAACTATTTTCAAACGAGGGGCTGCTCACTGCACTGCAGCTGTGACCCTACATCGGATACGGGCAAGACGGAGATGACCAACGCCGTTGATTTGAGGACAGAATTTGAGTCTTAGTTTAGGCGACGTTTCTCGTACCCGTGACCTCACTATTGCTCGAAAATGGATTAGGTTGAATACAACGAGAGAGCGAAATGTGACAGACATAACCCTTGATTGGTTGACAGAGAATTAGAGTCATCGTTTAGGCGACGTTTCTCATACCCGCTGGAGGACGCTGACTCACTGCAGCTGTGAGTCTTCACCGGTAAGGGGTAACATTAGATAGCGAACGCCGCTGACTTGTTAACAGAGAATTAGAGTCATCGTTTAGGCGACGTTTCTCGTACCCATTCGAGGACGCCGACCTCACTATTTCTCGAAAATGGATTAGGTTTAGAATCGTGCATACAGCGAGAGAACGAACATGAGATAGCCAACGCCGCTGATTTTTTGACAGAGAATTCGAGTCATCGTTTAGGCGACGTTTCTCATACCCGTTGGAGGACGCTGACTCTCTGCAGCTGTGAGCTTACACCGATAAGGGCAAAAATTAGATAGCGAACGCAGTTGATTTGTTAACAGAGAATTAGAGTCATCGTTTAGGCGACGTTTCTCGTACCCGTTGACCTAACTATTGCTCGAAAATGGATTAGGTTGAATACAACGAGAGAGCAAAATGTGACAGACATAACCGTTGATTGGTTGACAGAGAATTAGAGTCATCGTTTAGGCGACGTTTCTCATACCCGCTGGAGGACGCTGACTCACTGCAGCTGTGAGTCTACACCGGTAAGGGGTAACATTAGATAGCGAACGCCGCTGACTTGTTAACAGAGAATTAGAGTCATCGTTTAGGCGACGTTTCTCGTACGTTAGGCTTAAAACGTGAATACAGCCAGAGAGCAAACATGAGATAGCCAACGCCGTTGATTTGTTGACGGAGAATTAGAGTCATCGTTTAGGCGACGTTTCTCGTACTCGTTGGAAGACGCTTACGTCACTATTGCTCGAGAATGGATTAGGTTTAAAATCGTGCATACAGCGAGAGAGCAAACATGAGATAGCCAACGCCGTTGATTTGTTGACAGAGAATTTGAGTCATCATTTAGGCGATGTTTCTCATACCCGTTGGAGGACGCTGACCTCACTATTGCTCGAAGATGGATTAATGTTTAAAATCATGAATACAGCGATAAATTTTTTCTGATTCGTATCAGTATTCAGTTACATGCTTTACCGGTCAGTTACAGTTTTAAACCTTTCTCGTTGCCGGCTCTGCACACGCGGCAATCCGTTTAATCTTTCTTTTCGTAAAAACAATTTTGTTATTACGACCGATCGGCTACGGCTCCCGGCTTTGCGTTGTACAGATCGGTATGCGTGAAGCAACCATAGGGAGGTTCCGACGATGGGTGTCAAAAGGCGGGCGGGTGGCTAGAATAGACTGATGACGCGGTGACATTTGTTCTGGGTGGACTTAATGCAAGCGCTGTGCAAGATAATAAGGGAAATAGAGTTGTTTTGCTCTGAAGGGAAAGCATAGAATTGCTCGAAAAGCAGATATGTGTCTTAAAAACGGCAACTTCACCAAAAGCGAGACACGGCCGGGTGGGGTATAGAACTAAAATCTGTTCACATCTAGTTAAGAGAAATATAATCAAAATCAGGCTGGTGAACAAGATCGAAGGTACCAATGGATCTCAAATTTGCAATCATTTGTTAGGTTCAAGGTTTAATTTACACTTCTGTATAAAATCAAAATAAATAGGATCAAGCCGGGGACACAAGGTCGATTGACAAAAACCCGGTACAATATATAACAAACATATTTTACATATAACTAATTATATAAATTAATGTTAATAATTCCATGACTCACCACCAGACGGGAACCCGCCCCACAAACCCACAGACACTCGGCAAGATCAACCCGAAATCCCACAAAAAAACAAGAGCTACGAGCTCATATGGCATTTGTTACGAGTAGGTGGTACACGAAAGTAGATGAGAACGTCTCGAAGTACACACGCCATCCAAAAATGCGGTTCGGAAAGAGAAATAGGATATTTAGTTTGACTCACATCTGAGCAGTTCTGGCATAATCTCGTAATATCTGCAGCATATGAGCACGACTGTTCAAACTTCCAAGTTTCAGCGCAATAAATCCACTCGTTCGACCCCTAGACGTGTTACACCATTTCCGGTACTCCCTCCATCTTCCCCTGCCGTGGTCGAATCTGGTTCGGACTCAAAAATGGATCATCTAAAAAGCATCTGCTTTTATGCCATCTATCAAGTTTCACTCAAATCTGATCATTTTTGGAAAATTCCGGTACCCCCCCCCCCCACACACACCGTTTGACCTCTGAATCCCCTCCATCACGTTTTATTGAAATCGGAGCATAGCTTATCTGCAAATTTTCAGTACCCCCCCCCCCCTCCAGGGTTCCCGGGTGGCTAAAATACCAGCCGGTTAATACCGGCTAATAGGTGATTTCTGCCGATACGGTTAAAATCAAGTGGCATGGATAAAATCAAGTAACTGGCTAAAATCAAAACTGCTACTATGTGATTTTAATAGCACTCCGCTATTCTAAGACTGTCATACTTCTTTCATGTATTAAAGATTGTAGTTCATGTTAGCCTAGAGAGGACGGAAGTATGCAGAATAATGTCAACACTGAATAGGTGTAGGCTAAGTCATATCTGCCATTATAAATGGCACTGAAACTAGGTTCCTTCATTTATATGCACAAGTTTCTGCTGAGAATCCCTACAGAGCTACCGTATAACATACTATCAACAAAACAAGAAGGACAAGCCATAAAATTACAAGCGCAATTCTTGAAGTAGCCTATTTACTATCCGCGTATCGTATCAACATGTACAACAAATCGCCTCCGCAGTTTCTAATAGCCTCCTCGCTTTAATATAATACCGTACGAACTCCCGGTATAAATAAATCGCAGGAAGCAACGTGACCCATCACCCATTAAGTTTCACTCGAATCAGACCACTCGTTCGCAATTTGCAGCAGTTTCCATATTTCCCTTCCCTCGCTGCCCCCAAGATGCTGCCTGAAAAGTTTCGTTCTCTTAGTACATCTGGAACTATTCTAACTCGCGACTACCGGAATTCTAGGACCCCCCCCCCCCCCCCAGAGCCCCGAAACCATCTGGCTCCGTCAGTTTCGTATATAGGCCTAATGCATGTTCTCCCAATTAAGTTCCGTCCCAATCCCCTTTGCTTTAAGCGTTTTTTAGTTTCCCCCCCCCCATGCCCGCAGGTATCGGACCCGATCCAGACTTGACACCGAACATCTGAGGCGATAGCTCTTTCGAACTGACAAGTTTCATTTAAATTCGATCACCCGTTCAAAAAGTTATGCATGCCACTAGATTCCGGACTCCCCATCCATCCACTCCCCCCACGATGGTCGGATCGGAGAAACGACTATTCTCAAGTCAATCTGATCGGACCCCTTACATACCTGCAAAGTTCCATCGTCCTAGCACATCAAGAAGTACGCCGGACTCGCGGGATCACTAGAAGTCCGCCCCCCCCCAACTCCCCCACAGTGCCCGGATCCGGTCCAGTTATGTCAACGACGTATCTAGGACTTGTGCTTTTTCTTCCCACCAAGTTTCATCCCGATCCCTCCACTCTAAGCGTTTGTCAAGATTTCCGGTTCCCTCCACCAGCTCCCCCCCCCCAGTGTCATCGGATCCGGTCCGGATTTAAATGGGACGTCTGAGACACGAGGTCATCCTAAATATCAACTTTCATCAAGATCCGACCAACCGTTCGCAAGTTAAAAATACCTCAATTTTGGCTTCCCCGTCCCTCCACCCCCCCCCCCCCCCAGATGGTCGGATCGGGGAAGCGACTATTTCCTATTTAATCTGGTCGGGTCCTTGACATGCTTGCCAATTTTCATTGTCCTAGCACATCAGGAAGCATCGAACTCGCGGGATCACTAGAAATTAGGACTCCCCCCCCCAACTCCCCCAAAGTGAGCGAATCCGTTCCGGTTATGTCAGTCAGGTATCTATGACTTGTGCTTGTTCTTTCTAACAAGTTTTATCCGGATCTCTCCACTCTAAGCGTTTTTCAAGATTTCCGGTTTCCCCTTCTAACTCCCCCCAATGTCACCGGATCCGGTCTGGGTTTAAAATGGAACGTCTGAGACATGAGGTCCTTCCATATATCACGTTTCGTTAAGATCCGATGACCCGTTCGTAAGCTAAAAAAATTTAATTTTTCCTAATTTTTTCGGAATCCCCGTCCCTCCACTCCCCTCAAGATTCACCGGACCCGGTGCGGACTTGAAATGAGACACGAGATCTTTCCAGATATCAAGTTTCATTAAGATCCGATCACCCTTTCGAAAGTTATGAATGTCCCTATTTTCCGGATTCCACCCCCTCCCCCACGATGGTCGGATCGGGCAAGTGACTATTTCCAACTTAGTCTCGACGGGTCCCTGATATGCCTGCGAAGTTTCATCGTCCTAGCTTGCGTGGAAGTGCCCAAACTATTATTTATGTTTCTTGACTGTGTCCAGGTTAATCAGGTCGGGTCCCCGATTCAATCTTTTAACAATATATACTCCCGCATTCGCTCCCTAATACATCCAATATTCCTGACAAGTTCCATTATCCTAACTTGATGTAATTTGTTTAGATTATCTACTTTATACAGACTCCCGCTTCGCTCTCTCATACACGGAGTCTTGGCTCAGTTGGTAGAGCGGTCGCTTTACAACTCGGAGGTCCGTGGTTCGATCCCGCATTCGGTCAGCGCTTTTTTTGCTACGTTTCGCTCCACTTTTGCTTTATATTTTCGGGACTCCCGGATCCGGGGAAAGTCGGATTGGGGAAATGATTAATTGTAAGTTGATCTGGTCCGGTCCCTGATATGCCTGCCAAGTTTCATCGTCCTAGCTTATCTGGAAGTGCCCGAACTAGCAAAACCGGGACCGACTGACGGACAGAAATTACAACCGCTATATGGCCGAAGGGCAAGTGCCATAAAAATACCCAATGCGCAAGCGAGGGTTACCGATGGCCGGCAACTAATATGGACCACAACCAAAACATATCAACAACAAACAAATAAAAATTTACTTTAATTTTTTAATTTTTATCGATGATTCTTGAACTTATTTGTAAGTATAGAATGAAGTTGCTTTTTTATATTTGGAAGAGATTTATTGATATCAATGTATTGTAAATAAAGATGCCATGAACCCGTGATTGAAAAATATGGTGAGAACCGCGATCTCTCAGTGGTTAATTCAAGGTGCTGCATTTTCCGTTGATGACGGGTTTCATAAGCATGGTCAGGTTGCTCAGGGAAAAAATTACTCGAACGAAAGTACGAAGGTAGTTCCGACCGGTCATATTTTACCTTAAATAAAAAAGAATGGAGAGTGAATAATTCTGAAACAGGCAAAATATTAGTTAACAAATATAGAGTTTCAGTTTTAGTTTTGTTAGGATAAGAAGAAGGGGACGGTAAATATTTTGTTAAAATTCGAAGAGCCCGGTTTTGAAGAGTCTGTATCAGTTTCACATGATATTTGAATGTTGCCAAATAAATCAAGGGAGAATACATAAGATGGGAGTGTATCAAAGCAAAATAAATCATCAAAAAAATAATTCTTTCTACGATAGATTTTCATCAATAATTATACCAAGATACCGGAGTGAAGTTACCCTTTGAATTTGAATATTTGTAGCCTGATCATTTATTGTCGAAACTTCTTTTGCTTTGTGTCCAATTCTACTATAAATGATAAATTTCGTTTTGGCGGCATTTAATGACAAACGATTAGCTTTTAGCCATACAATCAATTGGGAAAACACGATGTGCAGCTTCTCTTTGACATCCTCTTCCGACTGTCCTGCAAGTGTTGATCCGGTATCATCGGCGAAAAGGACATTCAGGGTCAGGCTGTTGTTTTCTGTCGCTGATGAAAGGTCATTTATGTATATTAGGAAGAGCAGTGGTCCCAGAATTGAACCCTGAGGGACACCAATATTTGAAAATAAGCAAAAGAAATAGAAAACCGTGATTTTCGGGGTTTTTTCTTGATCAGCTAATTACTCCTCTAGGATGATGTGCGAGGGATAAACATAAATTCGGATATTTCGGTTGCACTTCCGGCAAACCGTCCTCAGCGAAAAACAAAACAAAACTAAATCATAAAATCCACATCATCCTAGAGGGATAATTAGCTGATCAAGAAAAAAAAACACGAAAATCACGGTTTTCTATTTCTTTCGTAATGAATGGTCAGCTTGGCTTCAAACCTTATATTTGACAATAAGCATGGATCCGAAACTGTCTTATTAATAGTTGTTACTTGGGATCGACCTGTTAGGTAAGATGCGATAAAATCGTGCGCTGGTCCTCGTATCCCACCATGGCTTAATTTATATAACAATATTTCGCGACAAATCGTGTCGAATGCCTTCTCAAGGTCCAAAAAGATACTCGCCGGAATCAATTTTTTATCAAGACATTCGTGAATAAATTGGATCATAGTCAGGATGTGATCTTGCGTACCATGTCCCTTTCTAAACCCAAACTGATTTTTTGAAAAATAATCCTTCGAAGTAAGAAAATTATACACTCGATTATAAAAACATCGCTCCATTAATTTAGAAAAACCTGAAAGGATAGACTTCATAATCCTGCATTTCTAAGTGGAAAGCTTCCTTTCGCCATGGGGTTATTTAAGATAGGGACGTTCAGCCACTGGAATGTGTTGTCATCGGAAAAGTAGTTCGCCCGGAATCCGGCCAAAATCGGAAAGTTTGTTAAAAGTCAAAGTTTTATTTGAAGTTGATTAGATGTTCGATTGAAGGGTGAGAAGACATGCTAAACACGATGGTGAAAACCGTTTTATCGCCGGACAAGTAGTTAGCCCAGAATCCGGCCAAAACCGGAAAGTCTGTTAAAGTAAAAGTTTTATTTGAAGTTGATTAGATGTTCGATAAGGGTAAGAAGACATGCTAAACACGATGGTGAAAACCGTTCATAATCCCGCATTTCTAAGTGGAAAGCTTCCTTTGGCCATGGACGTTCAGCCACTGGAATGTATTGTCATCGGAAAAGTAGTTCGCCCGGAATCCGGCCAAAATCGGAAAGTTTGTTAAAAGTAAAAGTTTTATTTGAATTTGATTAGATGTTCGATAAGGGTAAGAAGACATGCTAAACACGATGAAAACCGTTTTATCGCCGAACAAGTAGTTCGTCCGGCATCCTGCCAAAACCGGAAAGTTTGTTAAAAGTAAAAGTTTTATTTGGTGCTGATTAGATGCTCGATTCAGGAGTAAGAAGACATGCTGAACACTTATGTGAAAACAATTTTCTACCCCGACAAGTTCGCCCGGAATCCGGCCAAAACCGAAAATTGTTAAAAGTTAGAGCTTTATTTGTAGTTGATTAGATATTCGATTGAGGGGTAAAGAGATGGTGGATCCGTGTATGACAATCATTTTTGTACCTTCCTCAAACGGGTACGAGAAACGTCCCCTAAACGATGACTCAAATTCTGTCAACAAATCAACGGCGTTGGCTATCTCATGTTCGCTCTCTCGCTGTATGCACGATTTTAAACCTGAATAGTGAGGTCAGCGTCCTCAAACGGGTACGAGAAACGTCGCCTAAACGATGTCTCTAATCCTGTGTTAACAAATCAACGGCGTTCGCTATCTAATTTTTTCCTCTTATCCGGTGTAGACTCACAGCTGCAGTGAGTCAGCGTCCTCCAGCGGGTATGAGAAACGTCGCCTAAACGATGACTCAAATTCTGTCCTCAACTCAACGGCGTTGGCTATCTCCGTCTTGCCCGTATCCGATGTAGGCTCACAGCTGCAGTGAGCAGCCCCTCATTTGAAAACAGCTCGAGCTTGTCTTCGCAGAATCGTAGAAGTTCCGAGAGATGATGCTAAAAATCGTGGATTGCTGTTATGTTGAAAAATATGTTGGAATACACGTTTGGAGGAAAAGAGTCGGTCATTGACTAAACATGGTAGCTTTGTTTGCTTTATGTAAAATGGAACAACAAATACGGCTTGACGGTAACAGAATGAACAAGACAAAAATGTTGGTACTCGTATGATCTCCATCGTGTAAGCTCTGTCTTTGGTGTTTTTCTTCTTAATTCGTCCGATCCCTGAAAAAGAAACAAGACCAAAGGTTTCGATGGGAGTCCCAAAAATTCAATATTTGATCCAGACAATTGAGCCTTGTCTTCGCCAGATCCAGTCTTCAGTAGACTCCTTGAACATTTTTACTATTAAAATTCAAAAACAGGTTAATCTGAGGAAAACAAGTTCAGGTATTGAATCAGCATGTGTGTTTACCCCTATAAGCCATCTCTGTTTTGACGAAAACTTCCTGCCACTTCTGCCAATTTCCCGATTTCGGCCGAATTCAGGAACTACTTTTCCGGCGAAAAAAGAAAGCTCAAAAACGAACTAAGCGTATCTTCTTTCCCCAATATTGAACATCTAATCAACCTCAAATAGAAATTCAACTTATAACAAATTTTCCGGCTCCAGCCAGATTCCCGTAGAACTATATGTTCGGGTAAAAAATGATTGTCACACATGGATTCACCATCTCTTTACCCCTAAATCGATTATCTAATCAACCACAAATAAAACTCTAACTTTTAACAATTTTCGGTTTTGGCCGGATTCTGGGCTAACTACTT
Organism: Branchinecta lynchi; assembly: GCA_023053575.1. Classification (NCBI taxonomy): domain Eukaryota; kingdom Metazoa; phylum Arthropoda; class Branchiopoda; order Anostraca; family Branchinectidae; genus Branchinecta; species Branchinecta lynchi. The sequence continues at coordinate 3,277,215 of JAKZAP010000012.1, read as the reverse complement.
GTCCGGCGATAAAACGGTTTTCACCATCGTGTTTAGCATGTCTTCTTACCCTTATCGAACATCTAATCAAATTCAAATAAAACTTTTACTTTTAACAAACTTTCCGATTTTGGCCGGATTCCGGGCGAACTACTTTTCCGATGACAAAACATTCCAGTGGCTGAACGTCCATGGCGAAAGGAAGCTTTCCACTTAGAAATGCGGGATTATGAAGTCTAATAAATGATTGCATATTTGAGATCCAATGGTGCCTTCGATCTTGTTCACCAGTCTAATTTTGATTATATTTCTCTTAACTAGATGTGAACAGATTTTATTTCTATACCCCACCAGGCCGTGTCTCGGTTATGGTGAAGTTGCCGTTTTTAAGACACATATCTGCTTTTCGAAAAATTCTATGCTTTCCCTTCAGAGCAAAACAACACTATTTCCCTTATTATCTTGCACAGCGCTTGCTTAAGTCCACCCAGAACAAATGTCACCGCGTGATCAGTCTATTCTAGCCACCCGCCCGCCTTTTGACACCCATCGTCGGAACCTCCCTATGGTTGTTTCACGCATACCGATCTGTACAACGCAAAGCCGGGAGCCGTAGCCGATCGGTCGTAATAACAAAATTGTTTTTACGAACAGAAAGATTAAACGGATTGCCGCGTGTGCAGAGCCGGCAACGAGAAAGGTTTAAAACTGTAACTGACCGGTAAAACATGTAACTGAATACTGATACGAATCAGAAAAAATTTATCGCTGTGTTGATGATTTTAAACATTAATCCATCTTCGAGCAATAGTGAGGTCAGCGCCCTCCAACGGGTACGAGAAACGTCGCCTAAACGATGTCTCAAATTCTGTCAACAAATCGACGGCGTTGGCTATCTCATGTTTGCTCTCTCGCTGTATGCACGATTTTAAACCTAATCCATTTTCGAGAAATAGTGAGGTCAGCGTCCTCAAACGGGTACGAGAAACATCGCCTAAACGATGACTCTAGTTCTCTGTTTTTTTTCACGATTTTAAACCTAATCCATTTTCGAGAAATAGTGAGGTCAGCGTCCTCAAACGGGTACGAGAAACGTCGCCTAAACGATGACTCTAATTCTGTGTTAACAAATCAACGGCATTGGCTATCTAATTTTTGCCTTATCCGAGAGTTATCGTGCTTACAGACGGACAACTTTTGCGATGTCATAGGTATCCCTCCACTTACGTTTTGGGATCCCAAAAAGACGTCTTGTTTGATTCTGCGAAGAATTTATCATTTGCAATATTAACATTTGAATGATTAGTATGTCGATGAGATGCCGTGTATCGCCTGGTGCCGTCCTTCTGGTATATCGAAGTGGTATGGAGTATCGTCAGTTGCTATACTTTATACGTATATGACTATAATCGCTGAAATAATGTAATTCGGTAAAAAGAAAGAACAGGTGTCTTGCCTATTGAAATAGTTCGACAGGAAAATACGATTCGGTAAGCTGCTTAGTCCGGTCTCTTCAGATATCTGTGACTGCAAAAACGGTGTAATCAGCAGAAATAAACTTATTTGCATAAAACAGCAATAGTTGCGTTTTGCAGATACCATGGTATACGTTACCACGGTAACTTGATCTGCACATAGTAGTTTTTGCAGTTACCTTGGTATCTAATTTACGGTTCCGCTGCAAAAACGACAATGGCCCAAATATACGGTTGTATCCGTATATCCGTAGGCCTATTATGTGTGTGCTCATTTATATCGATGTATACCGAACAAATTTGGCGTGAGCCAAGATCAGTTTTTGGCGAATAAAAAGATTTATCTATCTATCTATCTATCTAAATTACGCTTTTCGAAGTCATCTCAAGAGACAAACTTATATCCAATCACAGCGCCAATTTGACAGAAACTGATGAAATTGAGATGACTTTTCAGACACAACAATCAGTTTTCACGGTCGGACCGTGGTATCTGAATATCAGATACCACGATAACTGTTAATTATCAGATACCACGATAACAATTAATTAAAAGATAAAACGAAAACTGACAAACCACTAAATATTTGCGCTTTCTTTAAGAAATAGCTACTGGTTGTTGGCAAAAAGTCCCCGTGGTAAAATATCCCCATGACAAAACATTCCAGTGGCTGAACGTCCCTATCTTAAATAACCCCACGGCGAAAGGAAGCTTTCCACTTTCCAATGGGTACGAGAAACGTCGCCTAAACGATGACTCTAATTCTCTGTTAACAAGTCAGCGGCGTTCGCTATCTAATGTTACCCCTTACCGGTGAAGACTCACAGCTGCAGTGAGTCAGCGTCCTCCAGCGGGTATGAGAAACGTCGCCTAGACGATGACTCTAATTCTCTGTCAACCAATCAAGGGTTATGTCTGTCACATTTCGCTCTCTCGTTGTATTCAACCTAATCCATTTTCGAGCAATAGTGAGGTCACGGGTAGGAGAAACGTCGCCTAAACTAAGACTCAAATTCTGTCCTCAAATCAACGGCGTTGGTCATCTCCGTCTTGCCCGTATCCGATGTAGGGTCACAGCTGCAGTGAGCAGCCCCTCGTTTGAAAATAGTTCCGAGCTCGTCTTCGCAGAATCGTAGAAGTTCCGATAGATGATGCTAAAAATCATGGATTGCTGTTATGTTGAAAAATAAGTTGGAATACACGTTTGGAGGAAAAGAGTCGGTCATTGACAAAACAGGTAGCTTGGTTTGCTTTATGTAAAATGGAACAACAAATACGACTTGACGGTAACAGAATGAACAAGACACAAATGTTGGTACTCGTATGATCCCCATTGTGTAAGCTCTGGCTTTGGTGTTTTTCTTCTTAATTCGTCCGACACCTGAAAAAGAAAAAAACAACTCAATTCTTATTTCTCAAGTTGCGTCGCTTCAATCTATGCGGAATACAGTATTAACAATCTGTCGTGCCACGAATCTGCTCCGGAGGCTCTCGGCGCGCGCTGATCCTCTCTTGCCCGGCGGATCACTCCGCTCGAGCCGCCCTCTCGTCCCCAGAGTATCTCGCGGTTTCGGAACGGGTCTTCTAGAGAGAGGAGGCGTCCCCTGCCTGCTGGCTCTTCGCATTGTAAGAGGCGTCTCCGTACCGCCGGAGTCGCGCTCCGGGAAGAGGAGAACGCGGTCCAGACTGGGCAGGCCTAGGGGAGAGGGGGGCAGGTCCAGACATCGACTCTGCAAATCTTGCTATTGAAATTTAAAACGAATTATTTTTTTAGAGCTGTTACACTTACACGCTTCCTCTGTAAAAGATTCCACCAGTTAGAACTCTTGCTATCATAGCCAACCAATGTTTGTGTCACTCTTTTGCGCAAAAGTAGGGGTTTCCTCATGGGGTTTCCATCCATTTCTCATCTGTTTCATTCCAAATAACCAGCATCTCATCAAATAGCTTGAAACAAGGGACTTGCCTATTCGAAATAATTCCATTTGCATGCTGTGGCATATTTGTAATACTCGCCAAATACTGTATATTTATATTTATAGTTCAAGAGCCATCTACTGCGCAATCTGTGGACGTAGGACGTAGGCAGGAATTATCACTAGTTGACACTGAAGAGTGAATTTAAATGAAATCCTGGGATTTTGTTTCTCGGTGTTTGTACACAGTTAACGATTCGATAAACTGCAGTCAAGCTACTGACTTTGAGTCCTCACGCGGTCAGAATATAACCTGTGAAAAAACTATGCATATTCGAACAATGGCTAAAAACGGATTGTCAGTTACGATGTTACGATGCTTGGCAACGATATCTCGGCTGTCCTAGGGAAAGGTCCTGAACATGTTGTCAAAGTGTCCAAAAACGTAAGCGACTACACCGGAAGACTTATCGATGTCCTTCTCAATTCGTCTTTCTTGCACAAAAATGTGGAAAACCACATTCCCCTAAAACAAAGTACTGTACATGGAACCAACAACTATGTTTCCACTATTTAATTCCATTTCTGATTATTAAGACTGGTTGACAAATTAGAATCTGCTGTTTCTGTAGTATATGTAGCCTAGGCTTGTTTATTTTAGTGCAGTTGTTGCCTTGGTTTACGATTGTAAAAAGTCACAATCTTAACGAAGTGGCATTTGTGTAAGCCACTAGCACGCCTTACACTTTTCTACTGCTCTTCCAGTCTCAACGAAATTCTACCTTACCTTATTTAATCTTCTTGTCTCGATCCCAATCCAAATTTAATCCATTCAAGTTATAAAAAATCTCACCCTCTACACTCCACTGCTGAACACCAACTGAAGGGTTTCCGGCTGAACGCTGCTAGGTCATTCATTCATTCCAGTTTGCGCGCGGAGAGCAGATGACGTCACACCCATGCAGTTTCAATCCCGAAAATGCCTGCCCTTGTTTCGGGAAAGAAGATTAAGTCGAAGTTGAGTCTGATTAAACGGTATTGACTATCGGGTAGCTTATGACTGTGAATGGTAATAGCAGAGTTCTTGAGAAAAATTATTATATTAGGACACGAAGCCCTTATTCTTCGTCGAAAAGAAAGTTATAAGCTTCTCCCTTCGAAACTGGTAGCTTTGTTCTACTCGTGCATCATTGCTGAACCGCATACATCAGGAGCTGTTTCCCAGTCCCTCATGTCCGAGTCCGAGACAATTCCGAGATCGATAGTCCGGGATCCAGGCACCTCTATCGTTCAAGGGGGTAGGTACCTAGAGAGCCGCAGAGGGTTTGAAGAACAAGTTTTTGTGCCGCACCGCTCCACACCGATGTACGTCACCGACTTTTTAGCCTTTAGATATCAATGATATAAAAATAATATTCCTAAACAGGACTGCCAAAGCTAAATGAAACAAACTGTAGGTACAAATTCTGAATTCTGTTTTATTGGTTATCGAGGGGTGCATTCTTAATATTTTTTAAACTTATCTATTTTTCTTAGAAAACGATACAAATTCTTCGAGGCGAGACTGCGAGAAAAGCGTCTCGAAACCGAGACACGCCACGAGTGCCAACACTAAGTTTTATTCAAACAGTAAACTAAATTTTTCATGTACAAAGAATTCATATGAGAATGAAGCAAGGCGAAATTAATCAATCAAATGATAATTTGAAGAAGAATGTTTGAGGTTCAACACTGGGGAGTAGCGCCAAGACTTGACAAAACTGAAGCGTACTGGAATAGCATGGACACTAGCACCACTAGCGATATAGCACGTCCCTACTGAAACTCAATCACTCTTCCCCCAGCGCTGGCTCCGTATAACTTTATATCCTCAACATAGCAAACAAATGATACAGCCTTGGCGTGTGAAGACCGCCCCTTTGCTGTCATTATTATGACCGATGATATGCCGTTCTTAATGAATTGTGACAAAGGGGGTATTAGGCTGCTACGATTTGGTTTACTGCACTTGTTATTAGCTTGCTAATGAAAAACAAATTTAAACGGTCAGACTGGCTGGCGTTGCGTGTCTACCAATTCCTGTAATGTTTTCCCTGTAACCAAAATTGCAGTGTCATCCGCAAAAGACGTCAGGACAGGAATCTTAGTATATAACCGGGTGGGGCACAACTATTAAGGGTTTCCTTTTAGCTTTTACAACTAGACCAGAAGTGTATCAAGTTTGAACTTGATACTTGCACTGGTTCACGAGTTATGAGCTCTATAAAATACGGTGAAAACCGAAAGCTGCTACAGCGCTCGCAACAGTGGATTGTTCCAAGGAATACTCCACCAAAACTCACAAATTTCCGGGAGTACCCTCCGAAACTCCCTCCACTATGACCTAAAGCATTGTCCAAATAGGTATAACAAGCTGAATAGCGATATGTCTTAATACACACGCCTGTCCAAATAGAAGCTCGACAGGTTCTTATGAATGTAGCGTTCGGTGTTGCCACGCACAGTTTTTCGAGTTTCTAAAGATGAGAAAAAGTGTTCTTAGTGCTACTTGAAGCACACCAGTACAATATGACGCCCAATATATTGAAAAACCTATTAAATTTACGGATGGCCAGCACTGGTCCTCGAGTAAGCAGTCGTAACAGGACAATCGTGTTCTTTTGAAGAAAAGTTGTATCTTCAGCTTCCAACAAAGTAAAACGTTAGTGCTTCCCGTGGCAACCCTGATGACGCTACTCCTTTCCTCGGCCCGCTGGCGGAACCAACCAAGCGATCTGATTGGCTCTGCATAAGGGAAAATAGAGCATGGCTCTATTCTCCTTATTCGCCTTATTACAGCGCGCCCCGAAGAAAAGAGGAATCTGTAATAAGCTTTATACGCCATAATACACCTTACACACCTACTTGGACAATGCTCTACGCACGATAAATAGCCAGCATTACTTTTTTGTAAAACATTATGTATCAATAATTAAATTGTATTTGTAATTGAACTACGCTGGGGCAAATATTAGCTGACGTATCTATTCACCACCCTTAAATTATGCTAGGTACCGGGAACGTGGCAACCGAGAAGTAGGTTCTGATTAGGTTACCGAAGCTTTTGAAAAGCTGATAAAAAAAAAAAAAAAAAAAAATTTGTTGTTTGTTGTTGAAAAAAGTTGTTTATGCTCAATTTATCCCAGATTTTGAGAATTTTACTCCAAACTACTGTCTTCGATGATGGTGCTTTTGTCCACAGATTCATAAACTTCAAATTTTAATTACTGTATAAAATGATAGACCTTACAAAAATCGCGCAGGTGAGACAGAACCATCTAGCGTCTTGATTTCTTTGACGATGATTTTTTGCCTGGACTATCTTCGCGTTTCCGTTTCGAAGAGCTGGACGACGAATGGTGGCTGGACGAAGAGTGTTTGCTCTTTGATGGACTTCTATAAATAAAACTTCGGTTAATACAGCACGAGTGGCCAAACAGAGTCTCGCTTGAGTAGAGTAGTGTTTTATTTCTAAAATCTATCTTTCTCAGCGCATGCGCCGAATTTAACCTTTACGTCAAACATAATCACACTAAAATATAAATAGGGGTACACTGTGAAAAAAAACTTGCAGTATTTGCTATTGGGAATAATCTTGTCTTTAAAAAGATAATCTTATTTATAATTCGGATTAATCTTATCTCAGTAGAGATAAGATTAATCCTAGTAGCAAACACTGCAGTTAACTTTAATCCTTACTCGGAGAAACTTTTTACAGTGTATGTATAAAATCAATCAATCCGTCACTGCAATAATAATCATAACACAATACGTAAAATATGTCATCGACCTCTCTCTCGGCAAATAAATTGCCAAAGAATTCTTGAAAAAAAATAATAGAATCACTGATTACTGAAATTTATTTAAACAAGAGCTACGAACTCACATGGCACTTGATACGAGTAGGTCGTACAAGAAAGTAGATGAGAACGTCACAAAACACCCCGCCATCCAAAAAGCGGTTTGGACGTAGAAATAGGATATCTAGTTTCACTCAACTCTGAGCATTCTGAGCCTCTGAATTCAATAGATCCACTCGTTTGGTCCCTAGACGTGCCACACGATTTCCGGTACCCCCCTTCAACCCCCACTACCTCGGCCGAATCTGGTTCGGACCCCTCAATGGATCATTTGAAGCATTTTCTCTTGCCAACTATCAAGTTTCACCCGAATCTGAGCGTTTTTTGGGAACTTCCGGTAACTCTCCCCCCCTCCCCTCCCCCACCGTGATCCGATCCGGTTCGAGCCCTAATATTATGTCATCCAGGGCAGTGGTTCTCAACCTTTCACGTAGCCCACCCCTAATCAAGGTTAAAGCACAATGGACACTTCTAATGCTTTACTTTGTATTAAATGCTACACAAATAAACATTTCCAACTTCCTTTAGAAGGCGATACGAAAATCGGCCGTTTTCTTGTTATCCCTTGTCTTTACCTCTCTTGCATTTCGGCGATCCAAAGCTTAGGAGCTGGGATATCGTGGCAGGAAATTCAAAAACTCCCAGCAATGCTTGATAGAAAAGGATATATTTGAGATGTCACCAAAGTCAAGCCGCAGATGCAGTTTACCTGATTGTTCTAGTGTTTCGTCAGAAGTTCTATGGCACAAAGTGCCTATTAGAAGTTTTTCTTTGTGGAATAGTGTTGTGAAGCTTGATTAACTTGCTTTATAAAATGTACCAGAATATGCAATAAGCTTATAAAAAATAACATGGCTACAAAAATCATTCAAAAACAAATAACCTGTTCAAATCTGAATTATACAAGCTGATTTATACATAAAATAAAGGTCTACTAAGTATTATTAGAAACTTTTATCTTTGTCCAAGCTAGTAAACTGAGCATGTACTGGCCCAAAAAATTACGCTTTGAAATATCACAGAGAGGAAACTGTTGAAAAAACTGCTGATCTAGGGGGTAAACATTGTTCCTAGGTTGTTACAGAGTGGGATTGGGGTAGTTTGATGTGCCCACTGAACTTTAAAAAATTCTGCGTACCCCGAATCAAGGCTGAAAAGGGTGCCATACCCTTTGTTGACGAATTGTTGTTTTACTATTTATAACCACGATTGCAACGTCAAAGTAACTATATTCATTATCCTCAATGGTAAGGCATGTAAACCTGAAACTCTGGACGATGGGGTATCTGATTTTGAGGACAATACTGAAACTGAGTTAGGGGCCTCAAAAACGACGGAAGCAAGGTATTAGTGCTATAGACTAACTTGATTTTGTGATCTTTGCATACCCCTTGCGAAGGTCTGTCATACCCCTTTGGGTATGAGTACCACCGGTTGGCCGGCCTGTCTCGGAAACCACTGATCTAGGGCATGTGATCTCTCTACATTCCAAGTTTCATTCAAATCGCATCATTTGTTTGCCCCTATGCGAGCCACAACAATTCCGGGACTCCCCTTCCAACTCCACCCACTGTGGCTGAATACGACTCGGAACCCTAAACGTCGCATCTGTACATCTCCTATCCCGTCAAGTTTTTCTGGAATTGGAGCATAGCCTATCAGCAGATTTCCGGTTCCAGCTTCACCACCCTCCTTTACCGTGGCAGGTGTTACGAAGGGTTTTCATATCTTTATATTTATAGTTTTATCTGCTTTACCCTTAAACTCAAGTCAGATTTAAATCAACATCGTTCCCAAACCGTTTCAGTTCAGCCAAGATTTAAAAGGAAATATTGTTTCTGAATTCGGGATCAAGTCCTAACATGACGCTTAGAACTCGAGCGAGAGTTTGCGGTCAGAAAGGGAGGACTGCAGGGAGATCAGTGAAAGGAGAGCAAGGCGGATTTGACGTCAGAGAAATAGTCTATAAAAAGGCTTTTCTAGTCATTTTCGGGAGATAGTTAGAGATAGTTGGAGATCATAGCAGAGTGTGGTGAAGCTTGGAGGAGACAACACAAGAGTGAGTAAAGAACAATAAACGTGTCCTGAACCTGAACATAGCTAGAACCGTACGAACACATCTACGCCTTCGATAAGACGCTACCGTGTCGAAAGACTATGTGATCAACTAAGTGAGCTGAAAGGAAGAGCCCTTCCTTTCAGGCCACTCGGTTGAGCGGCTACGGCTAAGGCAGAAGCCTACAACAGTAAACCCTAACACCACGACATAAAACTTATTGTTTTAATGGTGCAGCGCTGGTTCTAGCTTGTTCAGTTTCGGTTATATGTGTTAGGTTACTGTTATTTTAGTTTTGATTGGTATTTTGGCCTGTTATTTTCCTAGAGTTACGGCTTGTGGAATAAGCCCTATTTTTTACCAACATTCCTGAAGCGAATGAAGAACTGAATTTTGTTTTTATTTTTTATTTTTTTTTAAGAAATTGGATATTTAATATCGATTTCTGGGGAGATTTACTATGAGTTTTGAACAATTATAGAATGAAAAGTAAAGATTAAATAAGTAGAGATAAGTAGAGATTTTAGCCGTTTTATTTTTTTTAAATTTCGGATTAATTGTAGATTCATTTTCTTTGGAAATTAACTACCGACAACAAAATGACGGAACAACAAGACAAAGTGGGTAGCAAAATCTCTCTTGATACGCTCTGTAAAATTGCAACTCAAGTAATCTCTTTTGATGGGACTGGTGATGTTTTGGTCTTTTTGGATGCATTAGAAAAACTGAGAAACTGGGACGATAGTATCAAAGACACTGAGCTGATTCGCTTGGCTTTTATGAAGACAATCGGAACTGCGGCAAACTTTCTGGCAGGCAGTGGCAAATTTTCGAGCTTTGACACGCTTAAGAAAAGCTTATACCAACAATTCAAGCACACTTCTAGAAAGGCAAAGCTGGTTCATGAAACCTTACTTTTGAACGAGGGAGACGACCCGTTCCCATTTATCGAAGATTTGAAACTTAAAGCTCTCCAGCTAATGGGTTTGGACGAAATGCCAGGTGAAGACGAGGAAGGATTTTACAACTTACTGAAAAATCTGCTCCTCGAAAGCCTTAGTGCCAAGTTGGGTATGCGCGTGGTAGCTCGCTGCCCAAAAGATTTCGAAGAGGCGACAAATATCCTTATAAATGACTATCGGGCACGTGAATTTGCAAAATCCAGATCGTCCCGAACACTTTCCACCATTACACAGGCCAGTAGCTTAGATAAAACTGAGTCAGTTAGCGGTCATACAAATGTCATTGGTGATTTTGGGGCAGGAAATTTCCTTTTAAACAAAGGAAGCGGTCAGGATCATTCTGGCCGATATGACAAGAAAACAGGCAGTTCTGTTTTCTCTCGTGAAGGTGAAAATAGAAATAATAATGGATATTTTGAGCGTGCGAATGGATTAAGGGGCAGCACTAGCAGGGAACAACCGACGGGCGGAGAAAATCGTAAGTGTTCTATCTGCGAAAAGAGTGGCCATATTTCAAGGGACTGTCGTATGTATTGTTTCGCGTGCAGCAAACCAGGCCACCGCGGGAATAATTGCCCGGCTGGTAGGTCAAACTTCAAGATCTGCTACAATTGTGGCCAGCCAGGTCATTTTAGCCGCGAGTGTTGGCTACCAAATGAATTTCAGAATTTAAACGTGGAATAGGGTGTACGTATTCGTCTGCTCGTTTTTTGTAAATAGTAAGGGCTGAACATTTTATTGCGTTGTGTGTTGATTCATGGTAACAGCGTTAAATATAATTTATTGCCGTATTTTCAGTGTAATATTTGCTGTATTTCTGCTCAAGTGTCAGCAGAAACCGGCGCATCCGTATCCCTGATTGGACTTGATTTATATTTTCAGTTACCTAAGGTAGTTAGGGACGTTTTAGTTAGGGGTGGTGGCGACGTATGTAGCGCCACCGGGCATAACATGGGCATTTTTGGCAGTATTACCGAGACGATTCATATTAACGGCAGTGACTATAAAGAGACATTTTTGGTGAGTGAGAAATTAAGGGTACCTATGATACTCGGTTATGGGTTCCTGAAAACTCATGATTTAGTTGTCGATGCAAAACATGAAAAATTGATAAAAAGGAATTCTAGGGAGTGTTGTCACACCCTTAATTTCCACAACAACCAAACAACAAGAAAAAGTGAGATTCTTAAAGTACCAAGGACACAAAGTGACTGTATGGTTACTGAACCCTATAAGGTAAGGCAACAACCTTATTGCTTTTTAGGTGGGGCTAATACAGAACAACAGTGTACAACAACAAACAACACTTCGCTTCAACTTGATACAGTACCATGCACTACCAGCAACAGTTGTTGTTGTTTAGCACAACAACATAGGGGTATTGGTTCGAGACCAAACCATACATCAGAACAACATTGTTATTTTTCTGGTGGTGCTCAGACGGAACAACAGTGTGCAACAACAACAAACAACATTTTGTTTCAACATGATACAGTACCATGTATTACCAGCAACGGCTGTTGTTGTTTAGCACAACAACAATATAGGGGTATTGGTTCGAAACCAAACCGTACATTGGAACATCTTTGTTGCTTTTCAGGGGATGCTCACATCGAACAGCGGTGTACACCAACAACAACGATGACTTTATGCCATTGTGACTCAACGTCATGTGCTATCAGTTGTTGTTGTACAATACAACAATCAACCAGGATAGCAGGTAGTGGTTCGATTCCACACCAAGTATATACCAGTATATACTGTAAAGACGAGTCAAATAAACCGATTACTTTTTCAGGATTTGAAAGTTGTAGCGTTGCTCAACTAAATACAACAGGAGTGCAAGACATAGCTTTTGCAGCCGACAACAAGACATTGGTGGCCCAGTTGCAAACAACAACCATCTTTATTACTGCAACTCACATCAAGGATCAAGAAGTGGCAATCCAGCATCGAACAACAGCATCTATACTTTCGCAAATAAGAAGAAGATTCAACGAGTAGTTGCCTCGTGGCAAATAACCCGAGTTTGTTCCAAGGACCAGTTAACCCAAACCTATACTCTTTCAGGGAGTCAAGATGAAGAATTATGAGGGCATTCAATTCTTCGAAGCACTGGATTATCGTCTGCACTTCGATAGTCCAGTAGTCCAGGGTCAATCAGTGATCCTGCGGGGGTCGGCGAGACGTCTGTGGCAACTGAGCCCCATCAGTTTGGTCCAGGAGACGACAAATCGCCGGAGATATATCCTGTCCGACCAGAAGTAGACTCAATCAGACGGTGATTGAGACTTCGGGGTGGTGTTCGGGCAGATGATGCGTTGCGGATACAGGAAGCCGCGTTACCCAGGCCTCAGGGAGGAGGTTCTGGTCAGGGCATACTAGAAGAATCGTCGAGTCAGTCCGGACTCGTGTCAGAACTTGGCGCTCAAAACCGTACGGACACGGAAAGCGCTGGGTTCAACCGTTATAGTATGCCGGAGTTTTAGAGGTCCGTCGGGGGAGTCGGAGTCTGATCACTCCCAGACGGAGCCGCCAATTGATTTAAGTAGTCCCCCGTTGCGTTTTTTTTTTTTTTTTTGTGACCGTGATTTGTCACGTTCGGAGGCGTTGAGAGTGAGAACGCAGGCAGCCAGGCGAGCTGCATTTCAAGGGGTTTTGGGTCTGGGTTCTAGGAACGCTCGTGGACAAGTTGAAACCATCTATAACCATCAAGGAAGAAAACGGTGTAGATTTTTGTTTGTATTTTATTGCAAAGTTTTGTTAAACTTTTCAGCAGCAGATCATCAGACGGCCAAAGAAGAGGCCACAGAAGAGGTGAAAACAACTAAATCATCTTTAGCCATCAAGGAAGAAAAGAAGATCTGAAATTGATTACTATTTTATTGTAACATTTTGTTAATCATGTCAGCGAAAGATTCGTATATGGCCAAAGAAGAGGCCGCAGAAGATCCGAAAACAACTAAAATCATCTATAATCATCTTTACTATAGAAGAGGAAGAAGAAGCTGTTACTATTTAAAATTTTGTTAATTAAGAACTGATTATTCCCATCACACAATGGCCAAAGTTGGATAGGAATAATTGATACTTTAATTAACCTTTAATCAAATTGCAAAATTTTCTGTTTGGTTGCAGTTTAAACCCCTTCATATTCGTGAAATGAAGACAAATAACCAGTTAAAGTTTTGACACTTGTTTTGACATTTTGACACATTGGGCCGTTAGATTTTTTTAGATTTTTTTTTTCTTTTTTTTCTTGAGAGGGTCTAAACCTGTGAAAGTTGCCATTGTCTGCGAGGTTGTGGCTATTTAGAGCTATAGCCAACTCTAATCATTTTTAGCCTTAGTATGCTCCATGTTAGATGAGTTTGACTGTTGCTTAATCGAATGTTTGAGTCTTTCAGATAGATTTATAGCCCATACTAAGACAAGTACAGTGTCCGGTAATCGTATTTTATCGAGGGAAGTCAGACAGCCAGAAAGAAGACGTCGGCCAAAGGAGATGACGTCCTGGGTTTGCTACTAGATGCCGATTAGAGGATGAACAGTAGCTATGAAATCATTTTGTATTTATTTCCTTGCCGGGAGAGAAATGCGATAAGACCTATTATGTCTCAGCAAGGATGTCGGACCGTTTTGATAAGCGTATTACTCGCGCAAGTTCTCCTGAACTGAGTTACGTGTGAATATGGCTTAAGCTAGATTTCTTTTACCCTGGCGCGGTCGGTGTTGAAGTCTGATGTGTTTGCTGTCTTACAGTTAAGAGTTGATTCAGTAAACGAAATCCAGAGCCCAACTCTGTAAGAAAGCCGTGTGTTTCAGAATGTTGTGTAATGCCGTATTAAGCCATGCCATGCCACAATGTGACTAACGTACTGATTTACCAGTATTTTGTCGGACGGCCTCTAATTATATAAATGGCTGAGTTAGTTGAAACTCTGGTCGCGCTGTACGTAGCTTTGTCTAATATTATCGAATTTTGCAGAAGGGTCAAAGGCCAAAACTTATTTAATCGTATTTATCGAATTATAGAAATCTTATAATATAAATATCCAACGAATTTTGCTTAAACAGTTACGTAAACATGTTGAGAACCGATCAAATGCAGTTATAAAATGTCAGTTACAGTACAGCCCTGTGCCGATAGAGCATCTGAAATTGTTCCTATAAAGAACGGCTCTTGAACGGATTGATGCCACGACAGGCCGAAGTAATTTTTCATAATATTCAGATCTCAACATATTATGCAATCTGGCCTATAGTAAATGGTAGGTCTTCAGGCCTACCATGCATGTGTTATGCTTTGCCATTTTTCAGGTGATGGAGTTGGATCGACTTGGATCTCAGACCCCCGCGTCGTCGACACAGCCCGCAAGAAGACAAGGAGACTACGGGAGAAAACGCCGGCGACGAGAGATAATATATTTGTTTTTAATTGTTGTTGACTGTTTTGCTGGATCTGAGAGTCTAAATCACCTCTGCGACGAAATTCGGTAAAGTAATTTTGAATCCTTGCTCGAAATCACTGATCTCAACTACAACAAGGGGTTGTAACTTCAATGGCTAGTTTTCCATTCAAATGGGTTGTTTTTTGTTTTTTTTAGTTAATGAGGACTTTAACTCAATTTGGGGGAAAGGACTTGGTTAAAATTACTGTAATGATCCTCGTAACGTTCCTTCGAGTGCGTATTGATACCTAACTCTGTTTCCATCATAAAAAATACAGAATAATGCCGTAAGATTTTTCACCAGTTTTTCGAACGATATATTAATCCACTTGGTCACAGAAAAGGTAGTCCGTGGGTCACCGGCGAGGGCGTGAAAACCCAATATCCACCGACCAACGTTCGGGCTAGGGGGCACCGGTGAGGGCGTGAAAACCCAACATCCACCGCCCAACAGTCTGAGACCAAGTGAAGAATATCGGCCAACAGCGTTTTCTAAGAAGCTAATGGCCATATTGACAAACAAGCAAATCTGTTGGAACTTCGTGTGAAACAGAGGCACTGAATTTTAAACTCTAAAAATTAATATGGATCATGGAAGTAAAGAAAATTTTCGTATTACGAAACAGAGTTGGGGGAACTTGAGAATTGTTTTGTGGAACAAAACTGTGTAACATGGGAGGAGTAACGAAGGGTTTTCATATCTTTATATTTATAGTTTTATCTGCTTTACCCTTAAACTCAAGTCAGATTTAAATCAACATCGTTCCCAAACCGTTTCAGTTCAGCCAAGATTTAAAAGGAAATATTGTTTCTGAATTCGGGATCAAGTCCTAACATGACGCTTAGAACTCGAGCGAGAGTTTGCGGTCAGAAAGGGAGGACTGCAGGGAGATCAGTGAAAGGAGAGCAAGGCGGATTTGACGTCAGAGAAATAGTCTATAAAAAGGCTTTTCTAGTCATTTTCGGGAGATAGTTAGAGATAGTTGGAGATCATAGCAGAGTGTGGTGAAGCTTGGAGGAGACAACACAAGAGTGAGTAAAGAACAATAAACGTGTCCTGAACCTGAACATAGCTAGAACCGTACGAACACATCTACACCTTCGATAAGACGCTACCGTGTCGAAAGACTATGTGATCAACTAAGTGAGCTGAAAGGAAGAGCCCTTCCTTTCAGGCCACTCGGTTGAGCGGCTACGGCTAAGGCAGAAGCCTACAACAGTAAACCCTAACACCACGACATAAAACCTATCGTTTTACAGGGTCCAATCCAGACGCCAAATAACAAATCAAGGCCGCATAAAGTCGGTACTGTCCAACTTGCATCCCAGTTTGTGCGTTTGGTTTTTGTGCATGTCCAACAGTTTTTCAGGACCGGTTTGATTGATGTCCGGATTTCCCTTCCCTCAACTCCCTAAAGATGGTCGGATCCAGGAACACAAGTTTTCGATAGGTACTATGTCGGGTCCTTAAAGCCCCGTTCAGAAGCATGCCTAGTCAAGCACGGATGCCTAGGCACGTGCCTAGCATCACCGTTCACACCCATGCCTAGGCACACATTTTAGGAAGGAGTTCTAGGCTCTAGAACTCGGTACCTGGATAAGCTTGGGCAGGTACCTTAGGCATCTATGCTTTTCTAGGCATGCTTGTGAACGTGGCTGAAATCACTTATACGCCTGCAAAATTTCATCGTCCTTACAATATCTCGAACTATCCTAACTGGCGATCATCGACATGGCGACCGTACACCCTCCCACTCCCACCACAGAGCCCCAATATGATCTGGTTCCGTCAGTTAGGTGTTTATGGCTAATGCTTATTCTTCATACCAAGTTCCATTCAATCCCTCTACTCTAAGCGTTTCACGAGATTTCCGGTGCACCATCCCTCCAATCCCCCCCAGAAGTATCGGATCCGATCAGGACTTGACATAGAACATCTGAGAAGATAGCTCTTTCCAACTGCCAAGTTTAGTTGAATTCCGATCACCCGTTCAAAAGTTATGCATACCACTAGATTCCGGGCTCCCCATCCCTCCACTCCCCCCATGATGGTCAAGTCAATTTGTTAGGGTCCTTGATACGCCTTCCAAGTTTCATCGTCCTAGCACATCGGGAAGTATAACCGAACTCGCGGGATCGCAGGAAGTATAACCGGAACCATGTATCCAGGACTTATTGCTTATTCTTCCCACCAAAGTTCCAGGATGATCCCTCCACTCTAAGCGTTTCCCAAGGTTTCCGGGTTCCCCCTCCAGCTCCCCCCAAAGTTACCTGATCCGGTCCGGATTTGAAGTGGGTCGTCTGAGACAGAGGATCTATCCATATATCTGATCACCCGTTAAAAAGTTATAAATACCTCAAGAATTCCGGGTTCCCCCTCCCTCCACTCCCCCCACAATGTTTGATCGGGGAAGTGACTATTCCCAACTTAATCTTTTGGGGTCCCTGATACGCCTTCCGAGTTTCATCGTCCTAGCTTACGTGTCCTAGCTAATTGTGATCGCTATATGGCACTTGGCCGAACAACATGTTCCATAAAAAAAAGGAAGCGAAAGGTTTATTCTTTCACATCGTGTCTCGTCAACCCCGACACTTGGCAATGTTTGATAACATCTAATACATGTTTGCGCATCCTTGGTGTTAAATCTTGTTCCTTGGAAGCTATTACCTTAAACTGCAAGTGCAAGCAACAACATTAGATGTTATTTGTTTATGAAGTATTTTCTTTGTTTTTCTTAACAGAATTTTCATACATTTTCCATGATCGTTGGCTCTTGGCCTAAAAAAAAACTTATCTTATCACTTAGTGAAATCTTTGCGAATATAAGGTTTATCACGGCTAAAGTCTTATGTATAAAATCCGGTATTTGCATAACGTTCATACTGACATTTTAAACTAGTAGCCCACTCAACTGGGGCTACGTACTACAACAAAAATATTTTCCCTTCTGAAAAGATGTCAAAAAGGCTCCCTCGCAAGGTAGCTACTACGGTTGAAAAGTTGCAGCCAATTAAATGTGCCCACCAGAGGTATGCAAAAAGTTTTGTCCCTTCATTTTTAAAGATGTATAACGAAGCATAAGCTGAGCTGGTAGTTTAAATCTATCATGTTATTTATGGATGTTGTATATGCGTAGGCCTAATATGTGTGTGCTCATTTATGTCCATGACTATACCGAACAAATTTGGCGTAAGCCACGATCAGTTTTTGGCGAATAAAAAGATTTATCTATCTATCGATCATAACTTAAAACTGATAAAAATATAAAAGCCGTCCAGAACCACTGGCGGAGGAGGAACAAACTTCATACCTTGCACAGCCCATATTTTAGATTAAGATTTGCGGGAATTTATTCAGCTAATTGAATTTTACTGAAAACGTCTAAGTCTCCTTTCTTGAAGCCCTCTTCCGGTCCCCAAAGAATAACAAGACCAAAGGTATCGATGGGATCCCAAAAATTCAATATCTGATCCGGACAACTGGGTCTTGTCTTAGATAGATCCAGTCATCGCCAGACTCCTTGAACATTTTTACAATTAAAATTCAGAAACAGATTAAGGCCAAACAGCTAGTCACCTGAGAAAACCAAGTTCAGATGTGGATTCAGCATGCGTGTTTACCCCTGTAAGTCATATCTGTTTTGACGAAAACTTCCTGCCACTTCTGCCAATTTCACGGTTTCGGCCGAACTCCAAAATTACTGGTCCGGCGAAAAAAGAAAGCTCAAAAACGAACCCAGGGTATCTTCTCTCCCCAATAATGAACATCTAATCAACTTCAAATAAAAATTTAACTTATAACAAACTTTCCGACTCCATCCGGATTTCGGTCAAACTATATGTCCGGGTAAAATATGATTGTCATACAGGGACTCAACATCTCTTCTTACCCCTAAATCGCTTATCTAATCAACTAGAAATAGAACTTTAAATTCCAACAGTTTTCCGGTTTTGGCCGGATTCCGGGCGAACTACATGTCCGGGTAGAAAATTGTTTTCACATAAGTGTTCAGCATGTCTTCTTGCCCTAAATCGAACATCTAATCAACTTCAACTAAAGCTTTTAATTTTAACAAACTTTCCGGTTTAGGCCGGATTCCGGTCGAAATACCTGTCTGTCGAGAAAATAGTTTTCACCATCGCCTTAAGCATGTTTTCCTACTTCTAAATCGAACATCTAATCAACTTCAAATAAAACTTTTACTTTCAACAAACTTTCCGGTTTGGGCCGGATTCCGGCCGAAATACTTGTCTGTCGAGAAAATAGTTTTCACCATCGTCTTCAGCATGTCTTCCTACCCCTCAATCGAACATCTAATCAACTTCAAATAAAACTTTTACTTTCAACAAACTTTCCGGTTTTGACCGGATTCCAGGCGAACTACTCATCCGATGACGGACGGACAACTTTTGCGATGTCATAGGTATCCCTCCACTTACGTTTTGGGATCCCAAAAAGCATTCGTGACCAAAGTGAGGAAGACACAACTGGACCGCAAATTATAGCAAATAGTGACCAACTGAAAATGTCAACAAAGTTAAAAATGTGTCTATTACATCAGTTAATGATAAACTTGATGGCCAATTCGTCAGCGATAAGGTTGATAAGAATTTGATCTACTTGCACAAATATTATCACCTATAAATTCCAGTAGCTTCAAAGCCTTGGTCAAAAATAGGTCAGTACAGCAACTAGATCGTCAAAAATCGACATTTGTTGCGGAGTTCGCAGCCCCTCAAACCTGTTTAAAAAAGACGCAAGACAACAGCCGAACAGCGACAAACAGCGCAGTCTCGCCCGAGCCGTGACAGTGATAACAAGAGATCAGTTAGTAACACCTGCCGCAGAATCTGGCTGACTTGAAGACGTAGAGTTCACTAAGGAAGGTCATGGATGAATTATGCTCCGCTTTCTCGGAGCTTGTTTGTACGCCAAACTACAGAGGTGAAGCTCTGAAAACCGCAAGGGCAAGCTTAGGAAAAACATTGACTAGCGACATCTTCAATCTACCCAAGAGATACTTCGTGCCCGAGCTGCCATCCTGTCTAGAGCACAAGGGTCAGATGGCCGAATATGTCGTGGAGTCCATGGTCAGACGTCTACCAGAATCGAAGAACGGAAATTTCTTCTGCTTCCTAGGCTTGAGTTTAAAAGAACTGGCGAAAGATCATGCCAAAACTCACGCAGAAACCGACCTATTGCTAATACATCCTCAGAAAGGTGTGGTTCTGATTGAGGTGAAGAGTATCGAAGATGCCAAGTCAGCAGAAGCGATCGCCAAAAAAGAGGTGGAAGGACAAAAACAGATAGGGAAGGCTAGGAAGTTCTTTGCAACTCAGCTGGCACTTGCACTTAAGCTGGATCCGACGGAGAAAGAGAAACTGTCAGATTTTATCGAAGAGATCCCAGCTTACGTAGCAATACCCAATGCTACAGAAGTAAAGAAAACAGGAACAGCCGAACTTTGGCTCGAACAGTTTTTCAGCGGCAAAATGACTGATGAGACTACACTGTTCAAGGCACCCAGGCAAACAGAACTGTATCAGAAACTTTATCCGGTGATGCTTAGCATGTAAGTATTGTACAACATGGGTATATTTGAGTACATGAGTTTTCTTATCAACCTTATACTTTCACACTATACTTGAATCAAGAACAAATAATCTAACAGAACCACCGTGTTTGGTCCCATGCAGCGACTATGGGTACCCCGATAAAACTGAGTGGAGCTAGAGGTATTGCTACGAGGTTTGAGTTGATACCCGTCTACTTCCCTCTTCGCCGCTGCGCAATACCAAAACCGTAGGATGCCTACAGGGGTGAACCCGGTCTGCAGCGAGTTAGACTTGACGTCAGTATAGCTGCGTTCGATCTGAGTCCTCCTTGTCTCGGTCCTGTCTTCTTGTTACTGCCTTGTCACGGTTTAATCCCGTTTTATTTAGCCTTGTCAGGAGAACGACTCACCGGACAGGCATCACAAATAAAACGCAGTCGAGAAATCTACCCGAGACAGGACCAAAACTTGTTCCGAGAGCATGTCATCATTCACGGCGTCCTCTCTGACAGGGCAATGGCAATTGTCAGCTGACAGGACAAATATAACGGCATTAAGCGGACAAGGCAGTTAAATAAAACGGCATTTGGCTGACAAGGGTGAGACAGGACCGGGACAAGGATAAATCGAACGCTGCTTATGTTAGACAACCGATCAGCTCTAGAAGACGGCGTCCGCATTCTTCTGTGGGGTTTTACTGCGATGTAGCTGTTTGTAGAGGTAACAAATTACGATGCGTGCCAGTGCTATTCGTTTTTGGATAATCATGACTAATTAATAAACTTGATTTGATTTGATTTGAAAAAATGTTTTGTGTAGCTCCTCGTCCGCTCGTTTGCATCGGATAGGATATCAGAATGTTATAAATATTGGCACAGTGTTCAGGTTTTCTATATATTTTATTTATTTATTTAATTCAGCCGTAGCCATATACACAGAGGAAAAAAAAACACATTCTAGCCTAAATATCACACATAACCACACATGTATCAAAAGAATCAACGAACCACAAGTTCATCGCTCCATTTTTTCCACAAAGGCAGTGAAAGTTGAAAAACTGGAGCGGCAAGAATTTGGATCGGGTTGTTATCTGATCTCAAAAGGCGGCTTTTTAGCGATGATTTTTAACGATTAACGATTATTGGCGAACATCCCCGAAGCACTACACCGGTGTGGGAGTCGGTGAAGTTTTCTGTAGCAGTTATTGTAAGTGACGCGGGTCACATTTATCGCACCAGCAGTGAAATTCGTACAAAGAGCAAAACAGTAAAACTGAAAACAAAAAGTACCGAACAGCCTATCACGGATAATCGCAGAACAAAACTGAAATTTTCTAGCAACTACATTTCCTCGCACACACAAACTTCTTGTTAAATGACGCAAATGAGTAAGATCCCGCAGATCAGGCGTAAACCAGAATCCAAGGTATTTAAACTCTGCAACAAATTTTAGCCGTGACGAACACAGCAACACAGGAGCAACATTCTTCCTTTTGCTCTTTTTGGTGCGATGGCCCTTGTTGGCTTTTATACATTAAATATCTATATATCTATCTACATTCGCATCCGCATGGTCCTATTACAGAGATAGGGAGACGGAGGTCCTTGATTATAGAATAAAACAGGCGCAAGTCCTGAAATCAATCTCACAGACGTGGTTCGTGCCCGGACCGTTTTACCAGTTTAAATACTATTCGGTCAAGAAAAAATAATCTGGTAATTCCATATTTTCTTATCAGAATCTGATGTGCAATCCACAAAAAATAAGTCCGAGCCCTGTTTGCCATTTATGAGTAAAGATGCAAACAGGAAATTAAAGATCAGGTAGAGAGAGATGAGAACCGAGGCCGCACCTGTCGGCGGGCATCCCCAACCGCACAACAAGGAATTGTAAGCTCCCGTCCTTCTTATCATGGTACACAGAACAACAGAAGAAAACCGCAACAGTAAAAGAATGGCAGGGAAAACACGAGGCTACCCGGGTTCCACACAAACAAAAAACAAAAAAAGTCATACAAACATCAAACAAATAAAAACTTACAGAGAAAGGGTGACTTAAGAGCAAGCTTACTTATTCTCACATCTTACTTGCAGGTGCTACCACCTGAAGACGTACAAGAAGAATCCTTCAGGAATTGATGTGGCTGTAACAGCAAGCCTGCGGTTAAACCTTGTCGAGACTTCAGATCTCATCGAAGAAAATACGAAGCACCTTACTAAGTGGTATCTTAGCCCACATGAGAGACACCCAATTCAGGGCTCGCAAGGCATATACCACTCATCAGAACAGCTGGCATTGTTGGACCCTTTCTATTACAGCAGAATGCCGAAAGTGCTGTTCATTACCGGAGAGGCTGGTTCAGGGAAAACTCACATTTTGGCTGAGAAAATGAGACAGCTTCTGCTCGAAGACGCTCATAACAAGTGCATTTACGTCAGCTATCACCGCGCCATGGTAGAGAAAATAAGTGACTCAATGAAGAAATCAAATCTAAGCAACAGAAACTGGTTCTGTTTCACAGTCCACGATTTATTCGACAATATGACCGACTGCGCTTTTGAACCGCAAGGATTCCGCCTTGAAGCTAAGCGCACAGGAGGACCAAATCTTGAGTTGACGTCAGCAAAGTTGCGCGCCGTGGTAGACAGGACCAACGGAAACGAAATGCAGGCTATC
Organism: Branchinecta lynchi; assembly: GCA_023053575.1. NCBI lineage: Eukaryota > Metazoa > Arthropoda > Branchiopoda > Anostraca > Branchinectidae > Branchinecta > Branchinecta lynchi. The sequence goes on along the minus strand of JAKZAP010000012.1, from coordinate 3,254,245 downwards.
ATCGCTGAGTTCAGTAACTATCATATGTTCATTGATGAATACCAGGACCTTGACGATGAATGCAGGGATGTCATCGAAGCACTACTCCTCAGACGGAACCAAAAAGATAGGTTTAGGTGGGCAGTTTTCGACAACAACCAGAGAGTACGCCTGACTACCACTCCCGTAAAAGTCCCAGTTGCTACAGCTGGACGGAACTACACATTGGTAACTTTACCCGCAGTCTACAGACTCACAGCAGAGATTTACAAGTTTGTAAAGTCTCTGACCCATCTAGCTGACGAGACCAGGTCAACCTGTAGCCGGTCCTTGGCAATGGCTCACCCAGTTGCTAGCAGGACAGACGTTGAACGTATATACCTGACCGATAACGACGATAAATCCAAAACATTGACAAACTTGTTGGGTTGCCTATTGAACGATGAAAAAATATCTTCTGAGAAAGTCACCGTTCTTGCAGAAAACGAAGGAGCCATCGAGAGGCTTCAGGAGAGATTCAGTCTGCGCACTATCTGTAATAAATATAAAGTCTCGCTAACAACTTCGAGCAAGTTCAAGGGCTTAGAAAGTCCCATAGTCATTGCCTTCTTCCCTGATCCCTTGGATAAACGAGGACCAGACGGCAGCTACGTCCTTCTCGAACACGCACTCGCTATTCTTCACACAGCCGCTTCAAGAGCGACGTGCAAGCTCTTCGTCATAACACATCTGTTCACTCACAGGATACTGGAAGAGATATGTCCACAACACAGGACTCTTTGCATTCAAGACGCTGCGCCTCTGGGTTGCAACCCGAAGAAACGAGCTGCAAGTAAAGAAGAAACCGGGCCTTCACCCAAGAACCCGCGCAGCTAAGAGACTGGCTAACATACTATATCATTCATTCATTTATTAATTTAGCTTATTTGTAAGCTTTTAGCTTGTCGCCATAATCGTATCTTAGAATATTCTTTAGATCAGAACCTCGTAATAATAATAATAACTGCAAAACAATAAGGCCACAAAGCCTCTACAAATTTCTTTTAAAACATTTAGGGTCCTACATTTCATCAATTTCTTTCTTGAAACGGCTCAGTGATGGAGAGTTTGCTGTTTCTTCGGGCAGTTGATTCACATGACGCGGCACGCGGTTTTTGAAACTCCGCCGACCTATATCTCTGCAGAACCTCTATGCACTGCGAAAAGATCATATCATTGAGTTTGTTATAGTCATATTACTGTCGTCTAAAAGCTTGTTGTGCTATCCTTTTTTTGTACGGGAGTTGGCTGAATTGTTGTAGTGAGACTTATAGCTTTGTTTTGTTTAGTTGGTTAAAAATAAACTGTAACTCGTCTTACTTGTGACTATCCTTGCGAGAGGACGAATGTTTAGATTTGTGACGATCGTCTTTCTTCGGCGACGAATGCTTCGACTTCTTGTCGCTGTGCTTGTCCGGCGGGCCGCCTTTTCGTTTACTCTTAGAGGCCGTATCGTCGTAATCTTCGTTGGTGCGGCGACGATCGTCTTCAGCCGCTTCCCTTTCAAGGTCGGACCAGTCCTTGCCCGATTCTTCGGCCCCCTCTTCGTCTTCTGAAAAACGAATCTCCTTTTTTGCACAGGTACACATTTGTAAAAACTCATACGTGCTATCATGTCGATACTGAAATTTCATAAGAGGGTAGGCTGTCTTCTGAAAAACGAGTCACCTTTTTTGCACACATCCACATATGTAAAAACTACTATGCGATATCATGCCGATACTGAAATTTCATAAGAGAAAAAGTGCAACTTTTCAGGAGAGCCAAAAATGCTGCCCCGTTATTGAATAATGACTTATTCAAAAAAGGGGGTTAACCTTCCCTGTGAGGACTGACTATAACCTGATTAAAATTCTTTCCACTATAATTTTTTGATTTTCACTGCCGCTGTGGAAAAAAATTGAGTGTTGGAACCTATTGGTTGATTTTTCAAAACGAGACTAAGTTTCCAGGGCTTTTGCAGTTTTGAGCTTTTATCCTGTCCCACTGATTTAAAGCAGAAATAAGGAATCATTTACATAACCGTTTTTTCTCACGAGAAACCTTCTGCTTGGCTGGGGAGCATGTTATACAGAGAAAAGAGCAAAATAAAGGCAAGAGTGAAAATCACGTTTTTTTAAAGAGTGAATGGAATTAGGTGTTTGCCGGTCATACCTATAATAGCTATGCAACCTACTTAACTTGACAAACGTAACTGCATTCATTAATTCTTAAGACCCGAACACCCAAACTTCATATTTTACATTCTACAGCCGATAACGAGACCGCTAATTTTTGCACTTGCCACGATTCCCTGGTTAAGTTTTTGCTTGAAATCCATGGGTCCGGGAAAAAGTCTTAAAACGGCCATAACCGTGAATAATTTAAGTAAGTAAGTAATTTATTTATAACCCGCCGTTTTCAGAAAGCGGAGTAAAGGAAGAAAGTAAATAAAACACATAAACATACACAAAAAGACACTTAATTTCAATCGTCGGCCAGGAAGCAGTGTAGAAGGTCGTGCGCTGGTTGGGTTCTGTTGTCAATGATTTTTGATAGCGACGAAGAAACATCCAAAAGGGTAACACTTGCATATTTGTGCAAAGCAGAGCTTAGTTTTAGAGTATTCCGGTGGTTTTTAATACTGTAACATCTATAGTAAACAGTATATACTAAAAAAAAAAAAAAAGGACCTTCGACACATACGTTCGACATACTTGAGATATCTGAGATTTCTTCTCTACCAACCACGGCGCACGCGGAACCACTACCTGATCCGCCGTTTGTTAATTTCCGACCCACTATCGACCCCTTAAGCCCTCTCAATTAATTTGTGTTTTCCGATTGGAAACTTACTCGTCCACGATCCCATCAATGTGATTCTAAACTATAGTGAACCATTACAAAAAACATTTTCTGAGTGTTTTGCGATTATTTATATTTTTTTTTGTCTTTTTCTCCTACACTTACGCCCCTGGGCAGTGCGTCATAAATTATTCATTCAGTGCGAGGCATGCTTTAAATTCAAGTCTCCGAGTTTGGAGATGGCTGGGTGGTTACGAAAGTAGGTTGCATTGGCATTACAGGTAAGTCGGGTCCTTTAAATGTTTAAAGGCAAGTGTTCTACAAGGATTGAGCTCCGTAATTTCTTGAAGAACTGAGATAAACTCGAAAATAAAACAATAGTCGGTGTCTCTAGTACTTTAATCACAAAACTTACCGCTACCGCTGATGTCGCTCTCTGCATCCGAATCAGCTTCCGAGTACTCGCTGCCGTCGGACTCGTCCTCTCCGGATTCAGATCCGGTGGGCTAAAAAGGTAAATCAGTTAGAGAAGTAAGCATAATAATATAATGATTTGTTTGCTTATTAAACCGTGAGGTCATCATGCATCCAAAGACAACGTTAGTACACAGTCACATAAGTCACTTTGCGAAACTATTTACGCCTCTATTCAAACAATGTTTACAACGGATACGTCAGCTATGATTTTTCATCAGCGATATTTCGGCCCTTCTTGGCAAGGGTCCTCGTCAGGCTGTCAATCTTCTGGTTCAACTTCGGGGAAGGAAACAAACCTGTAAATGATTACAGGTTTGTTTCCTTGATTACAGGTTTGTTTCCTTCCCCGAAGTTGAACCAGAAGATTGACAGCCTGACGAGGACCCTTGCCAAGAAGGGCCGAAATATCGCTGATGAAGAATCATAGCTGACGTATCCGTTGTAAACATTGTTTGAATAAATGTTTCAAAGTCAGCTTGGGCTCAAAGAATATTTATTTACACCTCTCCAAGAACAGAAATATCCGGTGGACACTCCTTCAGCCCAAGGTGGCTGGGAAACATATTTTCAAACAATACATAAAACGGATACATCAGCTACGATGATTGGCAGTCAAAGCATCGTGGCTGACGTATCCGTTTTATGCATCGTTTGAATAAATCTATCCGGTGTTAGAAAGCTAACTTGAGGGACTTCCCAAAATTTCTATTTTCTTTAAAAGCTTTGCTTCTCATGATTTTTAAAATCCATTTATTATCTATCCCTCTACCCAAGAGTATTCTTCCTTAGTCACTGTAGCTGTAGATAAATATATATTTACGAACGCTAAAATCCCCCCTTTCCACTACATCGAACCTCTAACCAACTTCAGATCAAACTTTTACTTATAACAAATTTTCCGGTTTTTGGGCGGATTCAGGTGGAACTATATGTCCGGTTAGACAATGATTGTCATAAACGGATTCAACATGTCTTCTTACTCCTAAATCGAACATCTAAATCATCTTCAAGTAAAACTTTTACTTTTAACAAATTTTTGGGTTTTGTCCGGCTTCCGGGAAATAATTTAATAAAAAAAATTAAATAATTAAATGCTACAGAGTCCATCTACGAACTCGGCATGTCCCTTGGCCAAAAGGATCCTCACATCCAAGTTTCATCAAAATATTTCATTCTCTTCAAGAGTTATCGTGACGGATGGACTGACAAATGGACAACTTTTACGCAGTCACAGGTATCCCTCCACTTGCGTTTTGGGATCCCAATAAATAAACACAGGATATTCGAACGGAGATTTATTCGCTCACACTTTCACGGCAATAAAACCGAGATCGGCAAGTACGGTATGTAATTTTGACCTGTCTTTTGTTTAGTGATGTAGTTTATTTATTAACTTGATTATTTTATTTAGAAATTTTAATGTTATCAGATAAGTAATATTAACCTGTCGAGTTGATTGATAATTGATAGTGCTTGAAGTGTCGTTAATTGAACTGACATATCCAAAGCTATTTTTATATATTTAAAGATATTATGGATTAAATCATCATTTCATTTACCGTTACGTACAAACTTGTCCATATTACAATTACATTTGCATGTCGGAACAAATAGTCAAAGGCTATTTAAAATTTCCACAATACTTGATAAAAACTATTTTGGTAACGGCTGTTCGCCGCTACCGGTTGAAATTGGGACCTTTTCATAGAGACTGCTCACTATTGCCTTTTCCTCTACGGTCACATGGGAGAGTGAGAAATTTGTTGCAGATGTAGATTTTGCTTACCGATTTCAAGGCGTAAATTCAGTCTCCATTTCTGCAAGGTACCGAATTTCAACAGGGTATTGATAATAAAAACTTCCAAGACAAATCCAATAAAAAAAAAACAAAAAAACTCCACTATTGTCTTCCTAACTCACCTTAAAATTAAAAACAAGAGCTGAAAGCTCATATGGCACTTGTAAGAACAGTTAGCATGTTTGTCAGATACGGTTTGCAGTTTTCAAGGCTGGATCTCTCTCCAGATATTCATTTCATCAGAAAATGGGCTTGATCTAGTAGATCTGAAATGGTTATACCACTCATTGACAACTGTATCTTCCTCCAACGATGATCGGATCGGGGGAGGGACTATATTTTCAAGCCAATCTAATAGAGTCCCTAACATGCCTGCAAAGTTTCACGGTCATAGCACATCTGGAAGTACCCTAACTCGTGATCATCGGAATTAGGGAAAACCCCCTCCAACTCCCCCCACTGTGACACGATCGGTCCTGTTTTGTCAATGATATTAATAATCATAATAATATATTTGCAAATTGAATGGCAGGCCGTTAAGCCTCTACAATGTATCTGTGGCTTATGCTTGTTCTTCCCTCCAAGTCCCATCCCGATCTCTCGACTCTAAGCGCTTCAAGAGATTTCTCCCCCCGCCTTCAGCTCCTCCCGATGTTATCAGATCCGTTCCAGACTTGAAATTGATCATCTGAGTCACTTGTTCTTGACACTTGACAAGTTTCATGTACGTCTGATCACCTGTTCCAAAGTTATGCATGTCAATAGAATCTCCCCATGATCATCGGATCGGGAAAAGAACTATTTTCAAGTTGACGTGGAAGAGTACCTAATATGTCTGCCAAGTTTCATGGTCCTAGTACATGTGGAAGTACCCCTCGAAGTACCCTAACTCGTGATCACCGGAAATCCGGGAAAACCCCTTCCAACCCTTCTACTGTGACATCCCGATCCATCGACCCTAAGCATTTCACGACATTTCCGGTTCCCCCCTCTAATCCCCCTCTCTTCGGATTTGGTCCAGATTTGAAACTGAATATCTGAGACACTTGTTCTTCACAATTGTCAAGTTTTATGCATGTCCGATTATCCATTCCAGAGTTATGCATGTTTCTAGTTTCCGGATTCCCCTTCCCTCCACCACCCCCCGCGATAGCAAGATCGGGGAAGCGATTATTTCCATGTTAATCTGGTTGGTTTCCTCACATGCCTGTCAAGTTTTATTGTGCTAGCTTATTTGGAAGCGTTTCAACAGATTTCCGGTTGCCCCTCCAGCTCCCCCCCCCCCCAGTGATCGGATCTGGTCCGGATTTGAAACTGAGCATCTGAAGCACTTGTTCTTGACATATGTCAAGTTTCTTGCATGTCTGATTACCCGTTCCAAAGTTATGCATGCTACTAGTTTCCGGAATTCCCATCCCTCCACTCCTCCCACAATGACCGGATGGGGAAAGTGATTATTTCCAAGTTCTTCTGGTCGGTTCCCTTATATGCCTGCCAAATTTCATTGTCCTAGCTTATGTGGAAGCGTTTCATGAGATTTCCGGTGTCCCCTCCAGCCCCCCCCCCAGTTATCGGATCTGGTCAGGATTTGAAATTGAGCTTCTGAAGCACTTGTTCTTGACATATGTCAAGTTTCAGGCATATCTGATTACCCGTTCAAAAGTTAGGCATGCTACTACTTTCCGGATTTCCCATCCCTCCACTGCCCCCAAGATGGCCGGATCGGGGAAGTGATTATTTCCAAGTTAATCTGGTCGGTTTCCCAACACGCCTGCCAAGTTTCATCGTTCTAGCTTATGTGGAAGCGTTTCACGAGGTTCTGGGTGCCCCCCCCCCCTCCAGCCCCCAGCCCCCCCCCCCAGTTATCGGCAATTGTTCTTGACATATGTCAAGTTTCGGATCCGGAATATGATTATATCCAAGTTAATCTGGTCGGTTCGCTGATATTCCTGCCAAACGTTTCACTAGATTTGTTTGACTTGGACTGACCATCTTTAAACCACACATATTCTCGCATTCGCTTTCAGATACATAGTCGCATAGCTCAGTGGTAGAACACTAGACTGTTAACCCGAAGGTTCCTGGTTCGATCCCGCCGTCGGCCAGCGTTTTGTTTTGCTCCCGTTTTACTTTTTGCTCCCTTTTTACTTTATAGTTTCCGGACTCCCGGATCCGGGGAAAGTTGGATTGGGGAAGTGATTATTTGTAAGTTGATCTGGTCGGGTCCCTGATATGCCTGTGAAGTTTCATCGTCCTAGCTTGTGTGGAAGTGCCCAAACTAGCAAAACCTGGACAGACCGACAGAACGACAGAACGACAGAACGACAGACAGACAGACCGACAGACCGACAGAAATTACCATCGCTATATGGCACTTGAGTATGCTCAAGTGCCATAAAAATCTACCAAAATAATTCTTTATGTGCCATACTCCACATAACCAACCTCGGAATTCCCGAGTCCTATTGACGAACAAGTGGCACAGATCCTCATTCATTTATGCACATGCTGGCAGAGCTATAATACCGGTGAGGTTTTAAGAATCCCAATATCAAGTATGAAACACCATGCAAAAGCCCGTCCAAGAGTTAACGAGATTACAGACGGATAGATAGACGAACGAAGAAATGATTAACACTTCTGTCTAGGATTCCAGGAAACAGATAACTAGAATACGGACCCGGTGCTAATTTTCAGACAAGTAAATACCGGAAAGGGTCGTTTCTTACATTGTAAGCGTCATCTTCTTCATCACTCTCTTCATCCGCAGCCTGTTCTCCCTCTGAGTCTGGATCCAAGAACCCCCAACCCCCAGTCTCGAAGAATCCTTCTGGGTCGTCGGTGATGGTCTTCATAATCTTGGTCCAGTTCAAGGACTGAGTGCCTTCCGTGTAGCGGAGGTCACAAGAGCTGAAAAACGAATGCGTGACGTAACGAGCGACATGGAACTTACTGGTGATACTCTGACGTGTTCAATCCTACTTACCGTAGTTACTACGTATGATGTCACAAATTCAGGGTTTTTGCTGTCAAGGCCGGAACGATTTTCTAAATCCCAGCAGAATATCATGCCACGGGCGAATTCGACCAATCACGTTACAAAGGTACGTCGTTACGACGCATACTACGCTCCCGAGCATGGTAAGCAAATAGTTATTATTTCGAGAAGGTTGGAACGGTGAGCGTAGTAACTTTTCGCGAGGTCGGAACGGAAACGGTAACTAATATTTACTACTGTTAGATGGGTGGAACACGCTCTCCATAGTCAGCTTGTCATTTTTGTTATTATTCCAGTTTGTTTTTAATCAGCGTGGCTCTTTGAGACTATAGGCGTATTCTCGCCGTTCCCCGAGGACTCCTCGGGGAATCAAAGGGAACGGCGAGAATAGAGGGAGTCACTCCACGCGGACTCCGCGGACAGAAACAGCGAGAACACGGGAAATGCTTCCAGCATTGATTTTGTTCGAAAAATAGATTTGCAGTTGACGAAATTAGTCTGTAGCCAGTTTATCTCTGGTTTTGTTTATTCTGATTATTTTTAATTAATTTTACATTGCACCAACACCAGCAAAAATTGATTCCCCTCCGAATCTGAAAGGGAGTCCTTTTTGATGATAGTGATGATAATCAGGGCATTCCCCGTCTGTAGGGACTCACGAGAATACGGGGAGTGAGTCCCCGGGACAAACAAAAACGCGGGGACTCCTCAAGTGGAGTCCGCGGGGAATGGCGAGAGTACGCCTTATGTATATTATAGCCGAATTTCGTACTGTACATTCTAACCCCTCTTCGCTACGAGTCAGAGGATGCTTAAAACAGCCAACGCCGTGAAAAATTTGTTTGAACCAGAGCCTAGTTATAAAGTATTCAATTCATTTTTTATACTGGGAGTTGAAGACTAAATAGTACGAGGGGTCCTTTAAGGATTGGATTGTCTGTAACATGTGTAAATTTTGCTGAGATTTACAATGGCAGCAAGGCTTTAGTAATACACTACTACCACCACCATTCAAGATTCAGTGCGAGTCAAACCGAAACTTACTTAAGCCATTCCTTCACGTGGTCGAGCATATTCATCGGGATGGCATTGATCATCGACACCTTCTTCGTATAGTCCTTGAAGACGAAGACCATGTCGAAGTTCTTCAAGCTGAACGACACTCGTTCAAAGTGGACAAGTTCCACATCTTCCAGTGAGACAACGAAGGGCGGCCACTCTGTGAGATTGATGAGGGTCCCCGAAGTAGGCTGGAGGGTGACGGTGGAACGATGCGGGGCACCAGGAAAACCAAGTTCTCGGAAAGGGGTGTCAAACTCCACCTCGCTTTTGGTCATCTGCTCCACCTGAGAGAAAACCGGAATTAAGTACAGTATTTTACATACAAAAAATAAAACAAAAATTAAATAACTCTTCTTGCTTATTATGACTTTTTTATTATCCCTAGGTTTCTTATAGAATCATACAGAAGCGAAAGCCTTCATGGTGGAATTATCCCTGCTAATTTCAAATGAAAAGTAATGGTATTTTTTAAAACGATATTTCTGAGCCATTTCACCGTGAATATAATTTCTATTATTAGTCGTGCTTTAAGGATTTATTGAAAAGCTTCCGGTCATATTTTACAATAGCGGCATATAACTGCTGCACTTCAGTTCCAATCCCCGGAAGAAGAAACATATAACTTCCGGTGAATTAGCCCGAGTCTTTTCTGTTATTTTTTTTTTTACGAAAATTACTTTACGCACTGGACAAAAAAGGAAATAGCGCACTACAAAAAGGGAAAAATTACACTGAGACTGCAATAACGGAGTAAAATGAAGAAGGTAAAAAATAAACAGAGAAAACAAAAGAGACTAATAGGGTCTACAAAAAATCTTCCTAGATGGGATGCGGAAAAATGATTAGGCATAGTTCTTTTTATACATTATTTTGTACTCCTCAGTTCTGAGGGAAATAAATGAATAAATAAATAAATAAATAAATAGATTAAGGGCAGAAGCATGGAGGTCATGGGCTATGGAAGCTAACTTTAAAGAGAACAAAAACTTATGCACTTTCCACACGTGCTATTTCTGACATATTACATACTGCCAACGTATGTTTCTTTAGCCAAAGCTGACGCTTTTCGCTAGGCACTATGAGTATTAAAACAAACAAAAATCCGGACAATCTTGCGGAAGGGCTATTTTTGGTAAGATCCGTGCTTTAAGACTATTTAAACTTAAGCACTGACAAAGGCAAACTTTTAATTGTGACCATAACCTTTACCTCGATAGATCCATGATTATCTGACCGGGTATCATTCGTCGTATTGAATTATTTTTTCGTTTGTTTATTTTTTAAGTGTGCGTCCGAGCTCTTCTCTCTGCAGAGGAATTTATTAGCGTTATATTTAAGTTTGCAAATAAAAACGAAGTTGTACTTTGATATAAACTAAGTCAACACGCAGCTCGGCTTCAAAGACACAGTTTGTGTAGCAATTCTTTATGAAAATAAACTCAAACTTTGTCGGTAAAGCCCTTGAAAGCAGACTTGAGCTTGTACTTTGATATAATTTCAGTCAACACGCAGTTAGGCCTCAATTATCCACAATTTGCGTAGTGACTTTTTTTTAATATAGACTTAAACTTAGGTACATATCGGTAAAATCTCTTGAAAGCAGACTTGAGCTTGTACTTTGATATAAATTCAGACAACACGCAGTTAGGCCTCAAGCCACAACTTGTGCAGCCTAGTGACTTTTTTTTAATATAAACTCAAACTTGGGTACTAACTTTATCGGTAAAGCTTTTGAAAACAGACTTGGGCTTGAACTTTTATATTAATTCAGTCAAAACGCAGTTAAGGCCTCAAGCCACAATTTGTGTAGTGATTTTTTTTTGTTTATACAAACTCGAACATAGGTACTTACTTTGTCGGTAAAGCTCTTGAACGCAGACTTGAGCTTATGACGTAGCTCCCGTTCAGCCTGCTCAGCGGCCAGGTCGTCGCGGTCGTGCATGTGCTGATGCTTCCCGAGGTCGGTCGTGATTTCTCCAACTTCGGTGTAGAACTGCACATCATTATGTTTCTTCTTGCCGAACATGATCGCGTTCTGAAACATGAATGTCGTTTTAATGCTAGAATTTAAAGGACCCTTCGTCCTTTGTAGAATCACTGTCCCCCAACAGAATATAAACTTCATAAATCACTACTCTTTACTATATTCTTTCCTGCTGAAACATATTTTTGGCCCAGCCGAGTTTGCTAGTAACATCTGCTTTCCAAAGCACAACTACACCAGCAACTCCCCATCGAATCTGAAAAGGGGTTCCATTCCGATGATGGTGATGAAAATCGGAGTAGCCTATTAAATATTCCTTAAGCCTAAGCTGACCGCGAATCATATTTGACAGTGCAAAACAGATACGTCAGATGAATTTTATTGGAGCTAAATTTTGGCCCTTCTTTGCAAGAACAGTGAAAAAAAATGAACAAGAACAGTGAAAAAATGAATTGTAAATGACCTTAGTGTTGTTGTTTGTTAGCTTTCGTAATTCTATAGTATTTGTATAAAGTTTTATTGCACGACTATGTATTTTTATCCTATTTTTATAATATTGTCAAGTGGACATATTTACTGACCGAGCTGTTGTCGGCTGAATTTTTATATCTTTTCTATTTTATTGTATTATGTTGATGTGACACGAAACCTACTAGTCGGCTTGTCCGTGTTATGGCTTTCTTAAATATAATTGAATTGAACAGTGCAAAACGGATGCGTCAGCTGAACTTCATTAGAGCTAAATTTCGGCCCTTCTTGGTAAGGGTCCCTTTCAGGCTCAAGCTGGAAAATGAACTTGTGGAAGAAAACAACTAAAGACTCTAGCTTAAATTAAATATATAATTTGGTGAATTTCTTTGTGAGAGCTACTAGGAGTTGAAGTTGGTGTTGTGACTTCGTTTTGGACACGACCATTACAGAAATGTAAATTCAAATGACGTAACCGTTCTGCACTGTCAAATATAAATGGAGCATTCCCCGTCCGTAGGGATTCACGATTCTCCTGGAAGATAAGCGCAGGGAGGGACCCCTGGGAACAGGGGTGTACTTTCATAATACAGTATTTTACCCAAAAACAGAAGTGAAAGATCTTGCACGCTACCTAAGTTGCGGCCTGCTCATGTATGGCAGTAGGTGACGATTCTTCAAAGAGTTGTTACCTGTTTTTGCTTCCAAAAATTAAACCATCTAAGTTATCAAATGCAACGATTTTTCAAAAACTGACTAATTGTTTCGGCCTTTACCGATATTAGGAAAATGCATAATATTCCTGAAATATCCACTCGTGTCCCCATTCAACAATCCGCACTACAAGCTAAGGTACGAACATTCTACACCCGGAAAACTAAACCGACCTTAACAGAAAGGTTCAAGAAAGCCTCGGCATTTAAACGCGACCGTTACAATATAGAAGGACCGTTGAGCAGATCCCACCAACCAGAATGGACCGCGTGGTCGCACTTATAGAAGGTGCCATTAGAAAGATGGATCAAGCAAGGCAAGTAGCTTCTACGATTAGCGACCGCAATAACTACCTGGAAGTAGTCGATGAGGTTTTGGCCAGCATGTCACAAGATTTAAGACTATTAGTAGACAAGCAACTCTTAACGAGCTCCGAAGATGTACCGACACGATCGGGGAAAAGTAAAAATGCATTTACTACCACTACCAATAGAGGACGTAAAACTAACGAAGAGGTTGTAGATGAAGGACTCCAACAAGAAGAAGACGATGGTGCCAACCAGAGAACCAAGGGTGGAAAAATGACCAACTTAATCGGGCAAATCCGAACGATTAAGAAAAAGCAGAAAGGGATGCCCGATGACGACGTAGAAGATAACGAGAAGGAGAACGCAGCAGGCCATAAGATAGCCGTAGCAGGTATGCTGCTGAACAGGCAGAAAAAAGGAGAAGAAACAGGAGAATCACCCAGAAACAAAGAAGCAGGAATTGGGAAGCAGTCGACAACCAGAATGAAAGCAGTTGGGGATTCACTAGCCATGGAAAAGACGGCACCGGGCACGCCAAAATTGGGAGGAAAGATGCCAGACAGAGTGCCGGGAAAAAACCCTCTGGAAGACAGGGTCACAAAATCGAAGACTGTGACCTCGACGGGAAATGTTGACGCTAAGACCACTATGCCCAAATCCAAGCAAGGAATCGGGACGACAGAGAAAGTCACCACGCCAGGGAAAGGCGCGAAGCTCGGCCCAACCGGAACGCCGAAGGACACGAAGAAGACGGACATCAATGGCGAAAAGTTGACGACCCCTAAAGCGAATCTGAAGGCACCTACGCCAACTAAGACCAGCGTGGCCCTTTCTACACCAGGGAAAAAAACGGATGCCCTGACTGGAACTTCCAAGGACCAAAATAAAATGAACGTTAAGGCTGGAAGACCTATGACTACTAAACCGACAGATAAAGCAGCCACGCCGGCTAAGACGGGCGGAACCCCATCCACACCTGCAGTAAAGAAGAGCGCGAAGGTTGCTACCGAAACGTCCAAGGACCAGAGAAAAACTGAGACAAAAGCAAGGAAATCCTCAACTCCGAAAGAGACAAAAGCTACGCCAGTCAAGGCCAGCGGAACTTCTAAAGCTGACAAAGGAACTCCAAAGACAGCAACTGCAGAGAAAAAGAAGAAAGAAGTGAAAGAGAAGAAGGCTACTCCTGTCAAAAGTAAGAAAGCTACTCCAGACAAGAAGAAGGCCACACCTGATAAGAAGAAATCTACCCCGGTCAAGAAGAAATCTACCCCGGTCAAGAAGAAGAAACCTGACAAGAAAAAGTAGGCCAAGTATAGGAGAAAATTAAAACCTTAATATAATGTTATTCTTCCACCTTTGAAAAAAAGGGTTTGCGCGAAAAATCTTTTTATTTTGTATGTAACTGGTGTTAATTTATTTTCTAATTGAGAAAAATTACAGCACTGACCGAATACTTACAGCCCCCCCCCCCCCCCCCCACACCTCCGTATTTTTTTATAAGGGTTAACAGACTGTATAATAACAAGAGCTACGAGCTCATATGGCACTTGTACGAGTAGGCTGTACAAGAAAGTAGATGAAAACGTCACAAAATACACCCGCCATCCAAAAAGGCGGTTCGTAAATAGAAATAGGATATTTAGTTTCACTCATTTCTGAGCAGTTCCGGCATCGTCTCGATTGCAAATGCACATGACTGTTCAAACTTTCATCCCAATAAATCCATTTGTTTGATCCCTAGACGTGCTACACGATTTCCGGTACTCACTCTATTTCCACCTACCGTGGCCGAATCTGGTTCGGAATAAAAAAAAAATCGACCACCTAAAGCATCTTCGTTTATGCATGCATGTCTACCAAGTTTCAGTCGAATCTGAGCATTTTTGGAAAGTTCCGGTACCCCCCCCCCCCTTCCCACCAACGTTGTCGGAGCCGGTTCGGGCCCAATCTCTTAATTCCCTCATCAAGTTTGACTGAAATTGGAGCATAGCCTATCTGCAAGTTTCCAGTACCCCCCCCCCCCCCCCTACCTTGGCCGAATCCGGCCCAGACGCCAAATAACAAATCTAGGCCGCATAAACTCGGCACTGTCGAATTGCATCTCATTCGGTCCATCCGTTTGGTTTTTGTGCATGTCAAAAGTCCCCCCACCCCCAATTCCCCTAATCGTGGTCGCATATGGTTCGAACGCATGTTTTACATGTCGAGGCCATCGATTCGTATCACCCATGAAGTTTCACTCGAATCAGACCACTCGTTCGCAATTTATAGAAGTCCATATTTCTCTTCTCTTGCTCCCCCAAAAATGCTCCGATCTAGGAACGGAAGTTTCCGGGGGTATGTTGTGTCAGGTTTTTAAGTCAAGATAATTCGGGTCGCTAATATGCCTGCAAAGTTTCGTTGTCGTTTTACATCTGGAACTATTCTAACTCACGACTACCGGAATTCCAGGAAACCCCCTCCAACTCCCCCCACAGAGCCCCGAAACCATCTGGCTCCGTCAATTTCATCTAGGCCTAATGCTTGTTCCATCCATTAAGTTTCGTCCCAATCCCTCTGCTTTTATAGTTTCTTGAGTTTTCCACCCACCCCCCCCCCCCCCATCCCCACAGGTATCGGACCCGACCCGGGCGTGACACTGAACGTCCGAGGCGATAGCTCACCAGACAAGTTTCATTCAAATCCGATCACCCGTTCAAAAGTTATGCACGCCACTAGATTCCGGACTCCCCATCCACCCACTCCCCCCACGATGGTCGGGTCGGGGAAACGGCTGTTCTCAAGTCAATCTGTTCGGATCCCTGACATACCTGCCAAGTTTCATCGCCCTAGGACATCAGGAAGTATGCCGAACTCGCGGGATCGCTAGAAATCCGGACCCCCACCCCAACTCCCCCACAGTGCCCTGATCCGGTCCGGTTATGTCAATGACGTGTCTAGAACCTGTGCTTGTTTTTTCCACCAAGTTTCATCCCGATCCCTCCACTTTAAGCGTTTCTCAAAATTTCCAGTTCCCTCCTCCAACTCCCCCCAGTGTCATCGGATCCTGCCCGGATTTAAAGTGAGGTGTCTGAGACACAAGGTCATCCTAAATATCAATTTTCATCAAGATCCGATCACCCGTTCAAAAGTTATGCACGCCACTAGATTCCGGACTCCACATCCACCCACTCCCCCCACGATGGTCGGGTCGGGGAAACGGCTGTTCTCAAGTCAATCTGTTCGGATCCCTGACATACCTGCCAAGTTTCATCGCCCTAGGACACCAGGAAGTATGCCGAACTCGCGGGATCGCTAGAAATCACGACCCCCACCCCAACTCCCCCACAGTGCCCTGATCCGGTCCGGTTATGTCAATGACGTGTCTAGGACCTGTGCTTGTTTTTCCCACCAAGTTTCATCCCGATCCCTCCACTTTAAGCGTTTCTCAATATTTCCGGTTCCCCACCCCAACTCCCCCTCAGTGCCCTGATCCGGTCCGGTTATGTCAATGACGTTTCTAGGACCTGTGCTTGTTTTTCCCACCAAGTTTCATCCCGATCCCTCCACTTTAAGCGTTTCTCAAAATTTCCGGTTCCCTCCTCCAACTCCCCCCAGTGTCATCGGATCCGACCCGGATTTAAAGTGAGGTGTCTGAGACACGAGGTCATCCTAAATATCAATTTTCATCAAGATCCGATCACCCGTTCGTAAGCTAAAAATACCTCAAATTTTGGCTTCACCCTCCCTCCACTCCCCCCCCCCCCCAGATGGTCGAATCGGGGAATTGATGATTTCCTATTTAAGCTGGTCGGGTCCCAGACATGCCTGTCAAATTCCATCGTCCCAGCACATCAGGAAGCACGGAACTCGCGGGATCACTACAAATTCGGACTTCTCCCCCCCCCCCCAACTCCCCCAAAGTGAGCGGATCCGTTCCGGTTATATCAGTCACGTATCTAGGACTTTTGCTTGTACTTTCCACCAAGTTTCATTTGGATCCCTCCACTCTAAGTGTTTTCCAAGATTTCCGGTTTCCCCCTCTAACTCCCCCCAGTGTCACCGGATCCGGTCTGGATTTAAAATGGAGGGTCTGAGACACGAAGTCCTTCCATGTATTAAGTTTCATGAAGATCTGATCACCCGTTCGTAAGCTAAAAATATCTCATTTTTCCTATTTTTTCCGGATTCCCCCTCCCTCCACTCCCCTCCAGATGGTCGGATCGAGGAAGCGACAATTTCTAATTTAATCTGGTCCAGTTCCTGATATGCTTGCCAAGTTTCATCGTCCTAGCTTATCTGGAAGTGCCCGAACTAGCAAAACCGGGACCGACAGACCGACTGACGGACAGAAATAACAATCGCTATATGGCACTTGAGTAAGCTCAAGTGCCATAAAAACGTACGCAAGGGTAAATAGACAATATGTTAAAAACGGCTCGTTAGGCTGACCACCGAAACGGTTTACAATCGTTTACATCTGACAGTGCAAAACGGATACCTCAGCTGATTCGCAGCCATTTGGCTGAAGGAATGCTTAAACGGTTGATAGCTAACATTAAACAGGGTAACGGTTTATAGGAACCAATGGTCAGTTAAAGGACCCCTCGCACTATCTATTCTTTAACCTACAGTGTTTTCAAATATTTGAATACTTTAAAACTAGGCTGTGCTTTCAAGAAATAACTCACGGTTTTGGCTGCTTTAAGCCTTTTCTGAGACCCGCTCACTTACAGCGAAAACAGGAAAAAAATTCACAAATCCGGTTTTTCTGATGGAAAAACTTCTCTTAGACAATTCAGCGTGATACACATCTAAGGTAGCAAAACACAGCAACTGGGAAAACCAGCGTGGTTTTGTTAGAGGGGTTAGAATGTACCGTACGAAATTGTGGTCTCCGGGTTTAGAAATATATGGAGTGATTATGGAGTTAGGTTGCGTTAGTATTATAGGTAAGAGAGGTCGGTTAAGATTTGCTCCAGCTATATTTGCCCCTTCTTTGCCAAGGACCTGGTCAGACCTGTAACCAGAGGCAACGAACCTGCAATCACTGGATCTGACCTTAGCAGACTATTTCGTTTATCTTCATTTCTGTATTTGATTGCTAGCGGGTATTTTTTGTTTAATTGCATTTGCGGTGCATTTATTTTTTCCCTTTTCTTTTTTGTTTAAAATATGACTAGGCTAAGTGATTAAATTATTTAGTCCTGCCACAAACAAATCTGTATAGATTTTCACGTGGTAGGTCTGTTATGATATCAAAATTTTCTTTTGTAAAATTCCATTATATATTACATTATTTGTCTCTTGTCTCTCATTCGCAGCCAGCTTGGGTTGGAGAAGTATTTAAAGCTTAAAGGACCCGTCGTACCTATAATGCCAATGCAACCTACTTTTGTAAATGCTCCATTAATTCTCAAACCTGTCGATCCTAGTCTCATATATTACATTCTAAGCCCGCTAACAACACATGTTAATTTGATAATGCAAAACGGATACGTCAGCTGAATTTTATTGGAGCTATATTCCGGCCCTTCTTGACAAAGGTCCTATTCAGGCTCAAAACCGCTCAAATTGGAAAAACGACTTGTGAAGGTGAAGGGACACATCAACGATTTTCGCACTTGCCGCGTTTCACTGTTTTCCATGCATATCCTGCTCCCGACGAGTATACGCTTAGCATACTGTTGGTGTGTAAAACCAGTTATCTGAATTTGTCCGTGTTTTTGCTATAAATCGGTGGGTCTCGAACAAGGCTTAGAACAGCCAAAGCAGTGAAAATTTGTTAAAAGAAAGGCCTAGTTTTGTATTGTTCAGATATTTCGAATATTAGACACAAACAGCAAATAGTACGAGGTGTGCTTTAACTGAAAAGGGCTGAGACCCGACAGTTTAGTTACACATCACTTATCCCCTTAAGTAAGTCTGAAAACCCGATAAAAATGCGTTACTTCGTTTGTCCGTTATCCACAGATAATCGATTACATGGCCAGATTGTCTTTTAGTAGTATTACATGTTGGGCCAATTTGTATGTATTTACTTCACTTATACTCTCCGATCTTGGAGGTCAATAAAATATTTGAATTTGAATTTGAACCAAATGAACTTATTCTTTCGGATTTGTCCTGTTTCTATGTGCTCGTCCTTTTATGCTTGAAATGTTTACCAACTAGACAAAAAGTACGCCATTGCCAAAAATTAAATTACGGATTCCTTGAAAGACAAACCTTAAAGGACCTATCTTACCTGTAATACTAGCACAACCTACTTCCATGATCACTCCATATATTTCTAACACCGAAGACCCCAATTTCGTACGGTACATTCTAACACCTCTAACAGAACCACGTTGATTTTCTCACATGCCGCGTTTTGCTACCTTCGACGTGTATCAGGCTGTCGACGGTTGTCTGCAAGAAGTTTTGTCAATCAGAAAACCGGTTATGTAAATTGTTTTAGTGTCTTCGCTACAAGCTAACGAGTCTCGGAAAAGGCTTTTAATAGCCAAAAACCCTGGGTTATTTATTGAAAGCATAGCCTAGTTTTAAAGTATTGAAATATTTAAAAATACTGTAAACTGAAGAGTAAATAGTGTGAGGGGACTTTTAACATCACTTCTACATGTATTCAAACAAACCTGCAATGCAATCCATTGCATGTTTCTTACTTCAGTACCACGTAGTCGTCCCTGACGTTCAAAAGCCTGACGAGCATATTTGCCAAGAAGGGCAAAAATACCGTAGCCAAAGCATGCGTAACTGATACATCCGTTTGTATCCATTTTATGAATACGTGTTTTCAAGTTATCTTGGGCTCAAAGAGTATTCGTCAACTTCTCCTTTTTTACAGTCGTAATTTTTCCGAGCTTCACATACGCCTGGACAAATTTTAGGTTGCCATGCAAGCAGCGCACACTCTGAATGTTATTCTTAAGAGTCCCGGATGAAAAGACGCAACATCCCTTAGATGAGATGAGATGTAAACAGAAGCTGCCTTTTCAGATATGCTTTAAGCAACCGTCAACGGCACAAGAACCAAACACATGAGAATATGTAAACACCGCCCAGCGCGGCTTTACTTCAACTGT
Organism: Branchinecta lynchi; assembly: GCA_023053575.1. Lineage (NCBI taxonomy): Eukaryota > Metazoa > Arthropoda > Branchiopoda > Anostraca > Branchinectidae > Branchinecta > Branchinecta lynchi. The sequence goes on along the minus strand of JAKZAP010000012.1, from coordinate 3,234,567 downwards.
GATATAGAATAGACTAATCTAGCCATACCAAAGTAAGACCACAATCAAATGGCAAAGCTCTCATCGACTGATGGTTCTTCACCACGAATGGTTTTAGCCAAATTTCACCATATAGATTCGTTCACTCTAAGCTGACTGCGAAGCATATTCGAAATTCCAAAACGGATACGTCAACTACATTTCATTAGATTTGTCTTTCATCTCGAGCGTGAACAGGACCCTTGCCAAGAACGGCCGAAATATAGCTCTAATAAATTGCATCTGACTCATCGGGTTTGCACTGTCAAACAAACAAATCAACTCGTCGCGTCTAGGCCACGTTGTTCGCTATTTTATGATTCCAGAGAGCGTGTTCCACCGTACTTATAGTAGTTACTACGCACGACTTACAATTTTTTTCTATTTTCGGCGAAATATACCACGGGATAATAGAGCCAATCACGTGACAGAGATCGTAGTTACCACGCTAACTACGCTAAGCTTCTGACGTCACAGCTTCTTGGCGTACAAGCCTAGGAGCGTGGTAAGCAAATAGCAACTTTTCTCGAGGTTGGAACGAAAATAGTAACCACATTTTTCTATTTTCGGCAGAATATACCACGGGTTAATAGAAGCAATCACGTGACAGAGATCGTAGCTACCACGGTTACTACGCTTGGCTTCTGACGTCACGGCTTCTTGGCGTACAAGCCTAGGAGCGTGGTAAGCAAATGTAAACTTTCCACGAGGTTGGAACGAAAATAGTAACTAGTTACTATTGTTAGAAGGGTGAAACACGCCCTGGGATAGAATGAAAGAGACAGACCTTCAGGTGGAAGTGAAGGAGGATGATCATCTCGCCGTCACAAGGCTGGAAGATGGCATGTTTGATGTTGTTATAGAGGATATCCACTTTGTCACCGCGGATGGACGTGTAGCGGAAACCGTTCGTGTGAGCTTCCAGCGTTCCTGCAAGGAGTTTTTCGATTCATTACACAAATAAATATAATAATGAAGTTTGTCATGCCTCTTACTTCACGCAAAAAGAAACACAAACTCGTTTTAGTGGCAATGGTAAACAAAATTGGCGAGGAGGATTTCGATTGATTATACAAATAAATAAACAAATACAAGAATGGAGTATTTCACGTAGACCAAAATAGTTCTAGGGAATAGCGCAAAAAGTTGAAAAAACTGACAGACAATCGAATATCAGCGACACTAGCGATAGAGAACGTCCCTACTGGAACTCAGTCAGTTTTGCACCGGCACTGGCTCCAATACTTTCATATTCTGACCAGGGCAAAAAGACATACAACTTCTTAGCTTTAGAACTAAACACTTTAAGATTTGGGGAATCTGAATTAGTGTCAGGATTTAACACGGAGTATATAAAAATTTATTTATAGATTTAAAATGATTAGCATTTGGAACTCTGGGGATGTATAGTTTCTAGTAATGTATTTGCTTTCACGATGTGTGCAGATCCCCCTTAGCTTTAGGCTACTAGAAATATCTAGACCCGCAAGTTTGTCTCGCTTTAAATGCCGCAAGCGTAATCGGCGGTGCTACGAGTATGGCCCGTTTGCGAAGCATGGACAATATAGGTCTTGGCGCTACTCCTAGTGTTATTTTGCTCGGCATTCACCCCTCTTACTTCACAAAAATTACACAAACTGGTTTAGCGGCAACTTGGTACAATAAAGTTCTAACTAAATGAAAACTCTACTGAGTTCCGAGATCAAAACATGTATAGTCTAAACCAAAATGGAAACGATAATGATGATGGTGATTTTTTTTTTTTTACCAAGCACTTGATAGGAAAGTGGTAACAGAAAGAAAGAAACGGAAGAAAAAGAAAGGAGGAAAAATCTCATCACGAACATTCAATAAAAGAGGAAAATTGCCTAAGATAAAACAAAAAATCAGAGACAAAAAGAAAGCAGGACTAATCGTGACATACCATAATTCTTCCTATATGGCAGGCGCAAAATTTACTGTTAGTTTCAGAGCACAATAACACTAGTGAGTAGCGTCAAGATCTATGCTTTCCTTGCTTCGCAAACGAGCCATCCTCGTAGCACCGCCTACTACGCTCGCGACATTTAAAGCGCGACAAAATTGCGTATTAAAAATTCCTAGTGAAGATACGATGCGGTCTGCACACAGCGAAGAAACAGGGGAGGTTGTAGCTTTTTTTGTTCTGTGTTGGAATATGGAGTTATTGGAGCCAGCGCTGGTGCACGGCCGATTGATTTTCAGTAGGGAAGTTCACTATCGCTAGTTTTGCTAGTGTCGCTGCTATTCAACTGTGTGTCCTTTTTTTCAAGTCTAGGCGCTACTCTCTAGTGTTATTTTGCTCTGGTTAGGTCTGTGTTGATGTCTTGTTCATATTCACGGAACGAGAAAAGCAAATGCCTGGGTCGCAAAATACAAATTTACAGAGGCCATGGATGGTCAGATCGCTGACGTGACCGCGTCTAAATTGAGAGAATAAACATTGACTTATCTTTTGGGGCTTGAGTGCGAGTGCGTGGGGTTAGTCCTTCGGAGAAACACATTTAAATCAAAGGTAGGGGTGGAATGATAGCAAGAACAAATAAGCACCAGAACCTCCGTCTCCCTATCTCTGTCATACGACCATGCGGAGTCGATTAGATTCCTATACCCTGCCCGATGCAAACGAGCTGACGGTACACTGTCAGAAGTCTCATAACAGACAACACAGGATGCGCGGTTTCAACAGACAATGCGTAACAGAGAACACTTGGGATGTCGTCTGGAGGCCTGGTAAGTGAGCCAAGAAGTACGGTTCGTTCTAGCCATGTGGCAAGGCATTCAGGTACGGTGGTCTGGAATACTTTTCCAGACTCAATTCGAGAAGCGGAAAGTGTACCGCAATTAAAAATCGGTTAAAGAAACATCCCCTTGAGGGTAGTTGGTGAGTGGAGGGTTTGGAAGACGAGAGAGGACAAATTGACAAATTAATTAATTAATTTTTAGTTTATTTTAGTGAAGGTTTGATTAGAATATGATAGTAAATGTGTACTGGTTGCGTTTTTCAAGCACGTATGTGCTTTGTCTGTAACCGGTCGTCAAGCCGGAATGAATTTTTTTAGTAAAGTTGTTGAATCCTGTCTGTTTTGTTTGAGAATGTTATGCATAACAAGCGTTGCCATCAGGAAGAGCCGAAAAATCGCTGAAAAGCATCTGCTGAACTTACCGACATCATGACGACAAACAAACAGAGCAGTAGATGCTATTTTGGCTCTTCGTAGCAATGCATCGCAATTCACGTATAGCGATTTCCAACACAACAGGTAACATTCCAAGAACGTATCCGAAAGCTCCGAAACGAATGAAAATGCTGAATTAATTCAGCATTTTATGCAGCATTTCGCTTTCGGACTTAAATTTTCGCTCAATTAATTCAGCATAAAATTCAGCAAGAATGCTAAATTTTATGCTGAATTTTCAAGAAGAAACTCGGGAGTAAGGCGATTCTCTCAGTGTTTTCGGCGGTAAATATAACAAATTAAAAAATGCAACTGACAATTTGGCAAATATTCCAAACTCTAAGACAACTGGCGACCTTGTCCAATGAAGAAAGGAAAGATAAGAAGATAAGAAGGTTCGATATCAGTAGTTGATCTATTTTGTCAGCTTTATACAGCTAATTCTTTCTTCTTCTTCTTCCTGACTTAAATTTTGGTATTCTAGGAGTGTCAGAGAAGAAAAAAAGGGAACAGCTTTCGGACAAAAAAGAAAACGCAGCATTAATGCAGCATTTACAGCACCAAGAAGCTTTCGGACACGTTCCAAGTGTTGTCTTTTACGCGCTGTTTGTTGAAACCACGCATCATTCTGTTGTCTGTTATGAAACTTCTGACAGTGTAAGAGCTACACGCAACATCAGAATTCATTACCTCTACATACAGCTAGATAGCAGTAGAGCACCGGAGAAGAAATGATATATCATGTCTTCGTTAACGAAGGGAAAGACCGATTCTGCGTCATTACTGTGAAAGTGATAGCGATCCTATTCTCCATGGCGCCAAAAAAAAAACGATTAAAGAAACTTTAAAATAAATAAATATTAAAATAAACGCAATTCATTCAGCCCAAGTTCTCTGCGAATCATGTTTGACAGTATAAAATAAATACGTCAGCTGAATTATTAGAGCTATATTTCGGCCATTTTTGGCAATGGTTAAATACTCCTTCAGATAAATACTCCTTGCAAGCTTTTTTCACAAGTTTCTTTTCCATTTTGAGCGGTTGGAGCCTGACCCTCGCCTCCAAGGGCAGAAATATAGCTCTAACAAAATTCAGCTGAAATATCCGTTTTATTTAATCTAATAAAACGGCCAGCTTGGGCCATACTAAACAACTCCAAGGGCAGAAATATAGCTCTAATAATATTCAGCTGAAGTATCCGTTTTATTTAATCTAGTAAAACGGCCAGCTTGGGCCATACTAAACAACTAACAATAAATATTAGCAACTAACAATGGGTGTGGGCAAAAATATAAAAACAATAAGCTAACCAACATCAAATGCTAAATACAGCTCACGGTTCCATGCCATCCACACAGGTAAGGATAGCCGCATGTTTGGGCCCGAGAGATTTTGCACTGTCAAAATATTTCTATAAACAAAGATAGATACCCCCAACGATACGAACCTGAAATTCTCTTTTGTACAATATTGGGTCGGATATAAAGATCCTTCAGCTTCGGGTTGCCCTTGTTTGCCGACATTACGAGAGTATCTTGCTTCACGAGGTTCTCCTTTTCTCTTTCTTCAAGCTCTCTGGTTTTAAACTTCTTCTGAACTTCCTTGATGAGCCTGAAAGCCGTGTTGAGGTTCGCTGAAGGAGCTGACAACTCCCCAGGTTCCTTAGTGTTCGTACTTCTGTATGTGCTGAAAAAGACAGGTTAAATGTTATCTGAAAAGCTCGCCTCGAGGACTGCAAAAACATGCTTCAACAATAAGCGGAAGCCTGATCTGGTTTGACAGAGCCAAGAACACCGAAAGCAACACCTAAGAAAATCATTCTCGATGACCCCCTTTTTACCTTAAAAGGAGAATTCGACATCCAGAAACAGATGGGTCCTGGCGCATACGTAACTTCACCTTGGTTCCTCTTTCAACTCCAGAGGCAATTAGGGCATGAAAATCAGCGTCGGTACAGGTTAGGCAATTTAAATTAGTATTTAAATAGAAAATACAACCTCGGATACGGAAACGGACGGGGGTTGAAGCCGCCATACAGATGAGACAGGTCCTTAAAAATATATCGCGACTTCTTGCGCTAGTTAAGGCGTCGCTTAAATTTTAACTGAAAAGGGTTGGGATAGGACAATTTAGTTACCCATCACTTACTCACTTAAATTTGCTTGAATACACCCTGAAAATGCGTTATTTCGTTGTTCCACTAGTCACGAATAATCGATTTTCAAATAGTGGAGTTTCTGTACGTTGTTTATGCGTTTGTATCTGTGTTCTATGCCTTACCAGAAAGATTTATGATTTATTTGTTCAGGCACTTAGCAGCCTTCACCAAGCTCACCACTGCCGACTGAATAGCCACGTTTGTGTTGAGAATACAATTTCCCGCCTCATAGTAGAATTGACGTTGTGGGGACGGCCGCTGATGTTCTGAGCGTCATAACTACACCAGATAGTGGAAAAAAAATAAAAAATCCTTAGCAGAATCCAAATTATTCGTGTGTTCACTGATTCACTGTTCACAATGACACAAAAATAAGTTGGCTTTTCAGTTAAACTTTGAAGGACCACTCTTGCTTATAGAGAGATTGCACCCTACCCGATGAAAATGGATATTGCTACACCATCACCAGGAGGGGATCATACAAAAAAAAATTTAACATTGGGAGGCATAGGACTTTCAACTTTGAAATTAAATTACCGGCGTCTTATCATCATTCTGAGCCAAGGACTTGCTGGAAATGTTAATTGGGCTCTTCCTTAATAGTATAGTTCTATTTTTGCAAAAGAGTTTCCAAGGAAGTATAAGAGCCTGAAGGCTTCAAAGTTTGAACACAAAAACGGAGTTTCGAATTCTATTGGTCGGTTATGACGTGTCATTCAAAAACCGACCAATAGGAAGCAGTATTCGTTTTTGTAGTGAAAGTTTCAAGCCTTCAAACTCTCATTTCTGATCAAACTTTTCTATGAAGATGTGGTTATACGATTAATAAAAAAAAAATAGGAATCGTTTCCAACTATTTACGGGCTTATAATAGTAACAAAACACGACTAAATTGGTCTCAAAGCTGAAAGCCCTATCCTTCACAATGTTAAATTACTCTTTTTTTACTCCTAACCGTTTTCGTTGGGTAGGGTACAATCTCTCTATTCTACCTTTTATATCACCCTAGGTCTCTTACGGAATTACGTACTTCTGAAATCCCCGCCTGTCGCCATTGTTTCCTTTTGTACCTATAACTTTTTAGCGCGTTTTCGGCCGAGCCAAGTTTTGCCATACACCGTAAAGCAAACTTTGCCAAAAACTTGAAGATCCGCTGACAACTCTTTCCCACATGAGACGCTTAAAAGTGTTGTTTTTCATTTTGGAAGACATGTTAAAGTACAACTCTTACTCTTACTCTGATAAGCAAATACAGCTAAAAAATCCAGTCAACCCCTGGAGTAAAATTCTCAGAGTCTAATTGTGCATAATCATATTCAGTTGTCAATCAGAGAGTTTTTTCAGTTGTATTTTTTCATTTTTTTTCCTATGAAAGTGTTATATTTTTCTTTGGTTTTGCTTTTCTTTTAGTTTGTGTACTCCTTCCTTTTTCATTTTGAAATGACGGGTGATGACGGGTGACCAAGATTCATAGACTCCAAAATGATCTTCACAAAATTGAACTTTGGATGCAAGTGTGGCTGATGGAAGTCAACGTCGAAAAAAATCACCATCTTCGCCTGGGACCCTCTCACTTTAAAACTGTCTATACTTTCAACAGCCATAATATACCCCAATGCATGACCCAACGGGAACTAGGGGTCCTGACGGATGGGGATCTGCGTTTCTCTCAACATTACAACCTTACCATGAAAAACTGTAATAGAATCCTTCGTGTAATTCGAAGAAACTTTACATTTACACCTGAACAATGAAACCATACTTTAACGCACCATGGAGGATACATTAACAGACATGGCCACGGAGAGCATTCTTCTCCTGAGCGTTACGTTTTCAAAATAGGGATTTTCGTTTCTGGAGGTTTGCACATGCAGTCTCCAAGACAAAAAGCGCGATTCATTCAAATCTTGTACAGCGCTGGCCGGATCGTATTGGAATGTCCTCTAGATATACGTTTGGGCTTAACTTGTTTTATAAGTATTCCAGAAGAAGGGTTGATTGGAGACATTTGTTCATTTCTAAAATTGTTCGGTACTGCAATAAGGACAGATGCAAAATGGAGCAAAAATCATAGCTTGGACACACTTTTCCGTATCTGGATTGGGTTTTCTGCAGGCAATGTTAACAAAAGTCATACAGATAGGGATGGTACTTGGTACTCTTCATTCAGGTGTCCTTTAAGCAAGATGGTTTGTTGTCACTTCTTTTCAAGTCAATGGTTCGCCCGATCGTTGGATATGGCCACACCACAATGAGACTATATTACAATTTTGACATTGAGGCTCATGAAAAAAATCAACGGAGAGCTACGAAGTTCGTACCAGATCTGCGCCATCTTCCCTCCCAAGTGAGATTAGCCAAGTTGTGCCTTCTCTCCATTGCCTACAGATTTGTTAGGGGGACCTGATTGAAACATTCAAATTGATCAATGGAAGTTATGACAATTTTGAAGTGACTGATTTAGTAAGATTCAGCATTAACCGTCATCATCGGGGGCACGCGTACAACCTTGCAAGATTCCACAAAAATGTTTTTAAGTGGGGTTTTGGCAACAGAATCGCTGATCCTTGGAACAGCCTTACCGAAGATGCGGTTAATGCTGAATCGATCAATAGTTTCAAGTGCATTATTTATGGAATTTTTAACTCTGATCAGTTCGACTGCTCAAAATTTGTTATAGTTTATTTAGAGGCGAAAGTCTTTTCTCTTGCTTCGCATTATCATATTATTATTGTTATGAATAAAACAAAATATAAAATACCTCTTACTGGAAATAAACTTTTCCCTAAGAAATGAAGCTGAAAAAACGTTTCTGAAAATACCATTACTCTCTACCTAAGACTAGCGATTCTCTTGTTAGCTCTTGTCGACTATATACAGCCTTCCTGCTCTTCGACACGGCGGCTGGGCGAAAACTTTTGAAAATTGAACGTGCCTTGTTTAAAAGTTGGAAAACTAAGCAAATAAAAGAAGTAATAAACAGAAGATTATCACATCCTTGTGTGTGAAAGAGTTGTCAGCGGACGTTGAAGATTCCGGCAAACTTTTCGTTGGATGACGGAAAAACTCGGCAAGGTCGAAAAAGCGTTAAAAATTCGTAGTTACGAAACGAAACAATGAAGAAAGGTGGGAATTTAAGAAGCTTATAATTCCATACGGGAGCTAAGTATATTATGAAAGGCAGCACAAGCAAGAGGGGTCCTTTAAGCCTTCAGGTCATGCTTGGTTTCCCCACTTTTTAACCATAGCGCGTTCAGTTCTCAAATATGTTGCACCCAGCCGAACCGTGGAGGATGGAGGATAGAGTCTTTAAGCAAGCGCTAGCAAGAAAATCGCAAATTTCGCATGGATACTCATGATAATTGAGAAAAACGATACTCCTGGAAGTCCTGGAGCATTTAAAAAGATCATTTCTAGCAAGAGTTGTTCTTGAAGTGAGAAATAAAGTTTCTCAGGAGGGGGAGATGGACGCATAAAGCTTATACACTGTACAAAGTTTCTCCGAGTTAGGATTAAACTTAACTGCAATATTTGCTACTGGGATTAATCTTATCTCTCCTGGCATAAGACTAAACCGAATTAGAGATAATATTATCTTAGTAGAGACAAGAGTAACCCCAGTAGCAAATGCTGCAAGATTTTTTTTTACAATGTTAGTTTTCAACTTTCTCCCTCTCTTTCTAGCTATAGTGGAATAAATACTACTCGTCCCTATTTTTGCCCGACGTGTGTTAGTGAGAATGAGAGTTTGTTACGTCTTCTGTATGAATGCCGTGAGCTACATGACCTGCAGGATGAGATTTTAGGGGATGTACTTTCAATAAATGCTGAACCGTGGATGATAAACGTTACTGTCAGTAGGCTAAGTGTTTTCAAGATTTGAAGAGGCTGTTAAGGTTCCTAAAGGTAGCTTTAGCCCGCAGAGAGAATGTCCTATAGTTTAGTTTCCTTATGTCGTTTGTGTTTTCTTTTTTGTTCCCATTTTTGTCATGGCTTTTTGCGCAATACATTTATGTTTCTACTATCACTGTTGGTGGATTCAGTTTCAGTTTTCAGTTTATTTCAAATATCAACACATATCGTGGCTTTGGGCCAAATGGCGTGTTGAATACGTCAATATACATGAAGGCGAATCAATAATGTCTGTCATAATATCAAGATAAATAATTCAAACTGAATATGGCCTAACCCAAAAAGTAGAAGTGAGACACACACAAGAATGACTAAACCTCTTTGTTGAAAATATGTACAAATTTAGGGATAAAACTATTACGGTACCGCTCCGTACGGTAGTAGCGGGGGGTATTCGCTCCGCACACGCTCTTTGCGGACGCACACGTTGAGGTTGGAAGAGAGGCGGCAGAAGGGAGTGGAAGCGGGGGTTCTGTATGCGCTTCATACCAAAATCTCTGCACAGCCTCTGCCGTCTATGATGGAGGGTCTCAAGTTTAAAATGATTTAAAAGAAAAGAATAAGGCATTTTAGGTCCTCTGTATGGGACCTAAAATGTGTCCATTTGTGCAAAGTAAATCTCTATTAGTGATAGGATTCAGAGAATGGAAAGAATTGTGACAGACATCCTGATCCTGAAATCTACGAACCCCAAATGTATCGTAAATATGTGGCTAAAGGATTTAGTCTCAGGAATGAAAGTTTAGCTTAGTTTACGTAGCATAGTATTTCTAGAGGTGTAATAGTTTATTTGTGAAGTGTAACGTGTATCAAATCTTGTATGGCCTTTTGGCTCAATAAACAAGCGTTATTATTGCTACATTTTTTCATTCAAATTGATAACTTTCATTAGCACTTACTGAAGCCATATATATGGTAAAAACTATGCTGTCTGACTGTGCTAAACAGACCTGAAATAAATAAAAACATAGAACATAGACTACTTACATTTCTTTAAGGTATGTTGACTCAGGGCTCTGGAAGCCACCCATCTCGCCTTTTCCGACAGCAGCGCCGGGGTGGAAAAAGTTCACCCTCAAATACGTGTAATCCCCTTCCACACTCTGAGAAATATTCTTGATCGTTGAAATGTGGAATGGGACAGGGATACCGAAGATGGGGAGAATGATGGTCTCGTATTTCTTATCTAGAAAACGGATATCATCATGAGTGGGAGTTTCTCAAAAATGGCGGAGTTTTTAACCGGATTAACCGAAAACGGCTGAGATTAATAATATAAACTATGATAATAATAATTTATTGAGGCCCGCTATACAACAAATGAAAGAGCGGAGTAATAGAAAGAAAGAAAAATGAATTACACACAAAGAAAACGAAACACTACTTAAACTTTATAAAACTTATAGATATGTTAGGCGAGTCAACGGCGGTTCGAATCTGTTTTTGAGAGCCCGGGATCTGGCACGACGCTCTATGATTTCGGACTTCGCGGAAGCATCGATAATGTGGTACTTCTTCGAGAGGGCTGAATTAGACTCCCACCGCATGAGTCCGAGAAGGTATTTTGCCTATTAGTTACTATTTCCGTTCCAACCTCACGAAAAGTTACTACGCTGACCCTCCAACCTTCTCGAGATAGTAACTATTTGCTGACCATGCTCGGGAGCGTGGTAACTACAGATCTCTTCAACGTGATTGACTGGATCACCCCCTGGAATGGTATTTTAGAGAAAACTAAAAAATGTGTTCCAGCCTGAAGAAGCCGAAATTCCTGACCGCATGCGTAGTGACTACGGTAAGTAGGGTGGAACACGCTCCTAGTTACTGATCACTTATTCCAATGAATATGTGTTAGTTCGTTGCTCAGCTATTTACGAATAATCGATGTTCATATAGTGGCGTTTCCCTATCGGATTTGTTGTACCTCTATGCGCTTGTACCTTTGTTGTACGCTTGACAAGAACATCTTACGAAAAATAAGTTTCCACGCAGTGAGCTACCTTCCGCATGATGATCACTGGCCACTGAAAAGCCGCGATTGTATTGAGATTCAAATTTTCAGCGTCATAGTAGAATTTGACGTTGTGACGATTCTGAACATCATACTAGAGTAAAGAGCGAAAAATAAAAAAATTCCTTAACACAATCCAAATAATGCTGTGACTTCAGTTAAATGATACATAAATGAGTTGTCTTTTCAGTTAAACTTTTATGCATGCGCGCGATTCGTTCGGGTACTCATAAGAATTGAGTACGTTAGTCCCAGTTCCACAGTCGTCCAGAATCGTTCTTTCATCGCAGCAATTGACAAGGGCTTGCAAAACAAACGCTTGCGTGGCCGGTTGTGAAACGACTGAGGGCTCACCCCCTCGCGGAGAGGTGAGGTGGGGGAAGGTAAGGTGGTCGGGACAGTAGCTACACAAGTGCAATGGATTCTTGATTGTCAAGAAATCCAAAAGTGGACGTGTGAGGTCTCAGCGTCGCTGTCTCTCAAGTCGTATTCACAGTGGAAGAGAGTGTGGGGTGAAAAAGTGTATTTTAAAGCGGGCCTTAAGAGAGAAGAGCTAAAATCTTATATGGGTTTAAGGGGAAATTTTCTGCCGTTGGGATCAAGAAGGAAATACCTGGGGAGGGAGCGTGCGGTAGCTGGTCTTTACTCGTGCCCTATGTGTGGGGAGCCGGAAGAGAGTGTGGACCACTTCATGTCATATTGCCAGGAACTCAATGATTTAAGGTTGGAGCAGCTCCAGAGACAGACAGGCGATGAGGAGTGGCTAAATGGTCTGATGGGGGGTCGATCATTTACTACTATTAAAAACCTGGCAGTGTTTGTTCAGGTGGGGCTGAGACACAGGTCTTTGTTCTTTTAAAGTGTTTAACTGTGTAGTTAGTTTTCTTTGTTTTGTATTCAGAAAGTGTGTTGAATCTGTAGTTAGTATTTGATTTGCATAATAGTTTTGTACCATGGCCCGTTGGGCTTTCCATGTACAATACATACATACATACATACATAAAAGGGTGGACTACCCTATTTCGTAATTCGCGAAGACGCCAAACGGAGCAAAAAAAAACATTGCGGAAGGCACAGACACCACAGCAACAATATGATTGATAAATATTTTAATAAACCTCCTACTTTAAGGTTATCCTACCCAGTTGCTCGCCCCCTGCGGAAAGGTACCATCGTCTTTGTCATACAGAGATCTAACTTTTCAGATCTGCCCAGTGCGACCATTCTTAATTTCGTTGTATTGCGTAGAGCCAAAACCTTTAAAGGACCTGTCTTACCTATAACACTAAAGCAACCTACTTCCATAATCACTCCATATATTTCTAAACCCAGAGACCCAATTTCGTACGGTACATTTTAACCTCTCCAACAAAACCACGCTGATTCTCTCACTTGCCGGGTTTTGCGACCTTCGATGTGTATCAAGCTGGCGACGGTTGTCTGCGAGAAGTTTCCCATCAGAAAAACTGGTTATGTAAATTGTTTCCCCGTTTTCGCTACAAGTCAACGGGTCTCGGAAAAGGCTTAAAACAGCAATAACCGTGGGTTATTTCTTGAAAGCACAGTCTAGTTTTAAAGTGTTCAAAATTTTTAAATATTGTAAGCTGAAGAGTAAATAGCGAGGGGTCCTTTAACGATGTGATATGCTGCTACTTTCTCCATATTATCGATTATTAAGGCACAACAGCCTTAAATAGTGTTTTGCATCCCAAGGTAATTGACTACCTCAAACTCAATTTTTGGAGCAAATGGGTTCGGCCGTTTTTAGCCGCTCTCCGAGCTTCCTGTGTTCTATGACAAACACGGCCGAATTCAAACATCTGGTCTTACTGGCCGTCGACCTACTTGAGAATGGAGTCAGGTAAGTTTCGAAAATAAGCATGCATGGCTGGCAAGTGTAAAAATAAGTATAATGCCGTTTTAGAGTACAGAAAATCTGGTTTGAAGTTACCTTACCTTAAATTGGAAATCTCGGCAATTAGGATGGAGGGCCTGACATAAAAACAGTAAATTTTTTTCTTGGAAACAAGTCGACTTTTCTTAGAAACAGCCGATTTTTTTTTTTAAATAGTCGTTTTTCGTAAAAATAGTAAGTACATAGTAATTAAACAAGACCAAAGGTTCCGATGGGATCCCAAAAATTCAATATCTGATCCAGACAACTGGGTCTTGTCCTAGCCAGATCCAGTGATCGCCAGACTCCTTTAACATTTTTACAATTAAAATTCAGAAAAAGATTAAGGCCAAAGAGCTAATCATCTGAGAAAATCAAGTTCAGATTTGGATTCAGCATGTGTGAAAATAAGTCATATCTGTTTTGACGAAAACTTCCTGCCATTTCTGCCAATTTCCCGATTTCGGCCGAACTCCAGAACTACTTGTCCGGCGATAAAAGAAAGCTAAAAAACGAACTCAGGGTATCTTCTTTCCCCAATAATGAACATCTAATCAACTTAAAATATAAAAATTTACGTTATAACAAATTTTCCGACTCCAGCCGGATTCAGGTCGAACTATATATCCGGGTAAAATATGATTATCACACACGGATTCAGCATCTCTTCTTACCCCTAAATCGGTTACCTAATCAACGATAAGGCTTGACAAACTTACCGACGAAGATTTTCAACTCCTTGACTTCAGTTTCTTTCCAGGGTAAGTCCCTGGAGCTTTTGTATGACACGTTGCTCTTCCTGACCTTTTCGCCGTCGATCTTTCCGGACTTTTGGGCCAAACGTTCCTTTGCTTCCTCGTTAAGTTGAAGTGCTAGCTCTTTTTGACGTTGCCTTCTCTTTTCTTCGGCAGATCCTTCTTGCTGCAAAATAAGGTCGAACTAGAGCTCACTGATTTTATTTTAGCGATATTTCGGCCCCTCTTGGTAAGGGTCCTCCTCAGCCTCAAAACCGTTTAAGTTGGAAAAACGGACTTGTGAAAAAAACAAAGTAAAGATTCTAGCCTAGCCTTGTAGCCCTTTTCCAACTTAACGGGGTTTGAGCGTGCCAAGAAGCGCCGAAACATAGCTCCAATAATATTTAGCGGACGTATCCGTCAGCCACCATGCTTTGGCACTTGGCAGCGATATTTCTGCCTTTCTTGGCACGGTTCCTGGTTAGGCTGAAAACCGGTCAAACTGGAAAGGGGCAAAATGGCTAAGCTAGAATCTTTAGTTCAATTTCAACGAAGAAACTCCCCAAATCTTCAAAAAAATTCCAAATAAATTTTTACTGATACATCCCAAGAAATACCTTCCAATCCAGAGCAGGCAGAAGTGTTCTGAGAGAGGTAGTGCGGATTCTGACGGGAGGTACGCTTCAATTTAATTCAGTTCATTCATTAAAAACCTTGAAACGGCGGTAGCCGACTAGTTGATTTTACGTCAACAATACATACACTATAATTATAGCATATTTCCTTGCTCACTCTGCAAGGAGGAGGAAGGTTTCGACCATTTTCTCTGTATATGCCAGAAGCTTCCTGATTTAAGAAAAATTTATTAGGGGGTGGTACTTTGTCACTTCTCGACATTCTGAGCAGTTCTAATTTACTCGTCATTACTCGGGAACGACTAAAAAGAGGCACGTCACGGCAAGACAGCGTAGGAAGCATGAGTACTTGTTGGGATACTGCGGTATTATGGTGTTCGTAAACCTTGTCTATAGTTGAAATAAACAAATAACTATATTCTTACAGAAATACTTCCGATCGGTCAAACAAGATGAAGATATAAAACGAAAGATACAAGATAGTTGAACTCACTCTCCGCTCAATAGCTTTCCTCAAAGTCAAAGTAATATGTAATTCTGCACAGGTAAGATTCGGTTGTGTTCTCCTTTCTCTCCGAGTTCGCTCTGACGCTAAGGTCACCCGACCTCGCGTCCTTAACTAATTCATTCAAAAATTGGCTATTGTTGTGATGGTTGACTTTGGGGAA
Organism: Branchinecta lynchi; assembly: GCA_023053575.1. Lineage (NCBI taxonomy): Eukaryota > Metazoa > Arthropoda > Branchiopoda > Anostraca > Branchinectidae > Branchinecta > Branchinecta lynchi. The sequence goes on along the minus strand of JAKZAP010000012.1, from coordinate 3,219,339 downwards.
TAAACTGCTGAGCGGAGAGCTGGGTCGCTGTCACTACCGCAACACGTCAGTTGGCATAAACGTCAGTTCGCCTAAACGAAGAATCCGACAGTACGTCAACACGTCAGTTCCCCTACACGTCAGTTCCCTGACACGTCAGTTCCACTACACGTCAGTTCACCTAAACGTCAGTTGCACTACACGTCAGTTCGTCTACCGTCAGTTGACATAAACGTCAGTTGACATAAACGTCAGTTCAGTCACCGTCAGTTCACCTATTTTAGAAATCCGTCAGTTCGTCAACACGTCAGTTCAGCTACACGTCAGTTCGCTTACCGTCAGTTGACATAAACGTCAGTTGACATAAACGTCAGTTGACATAAACGTCAGTTGACATAAACGTCAGTTGACATAAACGTCAGTTGACATAAACGTCACTTCGCCTACAAAATCCGTCACCACCCCCAGAGATTCAGACCCGCCTATTAGTTCGAAGTCGACTGGGTCACCGAAAGCAATTAAGCAGAGGGAATAAAACCCAGGGGATTAATAAAAAGAAGCCGAGATTTGCGCATATTGATGAGGGTAGTTAAGAATTACCGGGAGCTTGCAATCAGATGCGGCAGACGGGGCTAGTCAAACGAAAACTGAAAAATATGAGGTGAACGTATAATTAAACACAAATAAGGGCTTAACAACCATCGCAAGGTGAAGGACCAAACTGTGCCAGTGATTCTCAATCTTTTCCGAAAGGGTACCGGAAACAGTGGGACGAACTCTTTTCTCTTGGCTCTTGGCCAGTGCTTCCTCTATTGTCTTCAAACAAGACCAAAGGTTTCGACGGGATCCCACAAATTTCATATCTGATCCAGACAGTTGGATCTTGTGAAATATCCGGTCTTCGCCAACCAATTTTAACTGGAATTTAGAAACAGAGAGACGTGGATTCAGCTTGCGTGTTTACTCCCATAAGTCGGATATACTTTGACGAAATTGATCAAAACTTCCAGCTGCCTTACTGCTCACATATTTTCCGGTTTCTGCCTGGTTCTTGGCGAGCTTCTTGTCCGTTATGTACTATATACTACCTTACAATATACTACAGATAAAACTTTAACTTTTAACGAATCTTCAGGTTTTGGCCGGAGCCCGAACTATTTGTCCGGCGTGGAATATTGACACATAGGTTCAGCATGCTTCCTTACCACTACACCCATCCTCTAATCAACTTCAGATAAAAACGTTTACTTTTTCAAAACTTTACTTTTTCAGCCGGATTCCGGGAGAATATGTCCGGGTAGAAAATAATTGCCATATGCGGATGCAGCATGTCTTCTTAAGCCTGAATCGAACATCTAATCAAGCTCAAATACAACTTTTATGTTATACAAACTTTCCGGTTTGGGCCGGATCCCAGGCGAACTACTTGTCCGGCGAAAAAAAAAAATATTTAATACGTGTTCAGTGTGTCTTCTTACCCCTAAATTGAACCTCTAATTTACTTCAGATTAAACATTTCTTTTTCAGAAATTTTCCGGTTTTTGCCGGATTCACGGTGAACTCCTTTTCCGGCGAGAAAATAATTTTCATATTCGGATTCAGCATTTCTCCTTATCTCTGAATCGATTATCTTATTAGATTCTAAAATATTTTTTCGTCCCTTAATTTGACCCACTCCCGACCCCTAAATATAGGGCTACAGACCCCATCTTCGAAATTGACCTGTACTTTGACCCAAAGATTCTTTATGCCAAATTTGAACGAAATATCTCAACCCCTACGAGAGTTATCGTGCTAACAGAGGAGAGACGGCCAACTCTTACGAAGTCATAGGTGCGGGATCCCAAAAAGTAGTAGCCCTCCAAAATAGTAGATAAAACTAGAATTTTCTGTTAATTGATAGTAATTCAATCACCAGTCCTATTCACAAGTTAGTTCTTAATGAGCCTTTTACTTTCAAGCTCCCCCTTCAGAATAAATTAAAAAAGTAAAAAAAATATATTTCTGTCTGCTAAAATAAAAAGTTTCTAATATAGAGCCACATTATCCACATTAGAGCCTAACATCAATAAATTTTCTCCCCAGAAATAGCTATTATTCCAATAGTTCCGAAAAATTCATAAAAACAAAACAAGAGCTGTAAGCTCATATGGCACTTGCAGGGGTTAAGATATATTTTTCATCAAAAGAACTTTGCGGTTAAGATGCGCGCTGTAAGGGGGCTAGAACTTCATTTGTAAGCAAAACCCTTGAGGCAAAAATGACACTTGGCTGATGGGGGACCATGAACATACATATTTTGCTTCAAAGTATTTTTCTTACTTTGCGGTCAAGGTTGATACGGTAATAGTCGGATTTGGGAAGTAGCTATTTATAAGCAAATCTTGTTGAATATCTAATATTCCAGCGAAGTTTCGTCATCCTAGCTCATCTGGCAGTACCTTAACTCGCGATCACCGGAATCCCAGACCCCCCCCCTCCAACTCCACCCACAATACCCGGAGCCAATCCGGTTCTGTAAATGATGCCCAGAGCATCTGTTTGTTATTCTACAATGTTCGATCCCGATCACACTAGTCTAAGCGGGTCTAGTATTCCCCCCCCCCCCTCAACAGTTGTCGGATCCGATCCGGAAATGACGAAGATCGCCACAGGGATATGTCCTCTGTTCATTTATTAAATTTCAGTCGAATCCGATCGCCCGTTCCAAAGTTGCGCATGACTCAATATTCAGGATTTCCCTCCCTCCACTCCCCCCTAAGATTATCATATCGAAGATTTTTTAATATTTCCAAGTCAGTTTGAACGGGTCCCTGATATGCCTGCCAAGTTACGTCATGAAAATCCCCAGAAACTGGAATTCCGGCAAACCCCCTACACCCCCACCCCCGAAGTGTCCGGATCCAGTCCAACTGTGTAAAAGATTAACCTGGAGCAGATGTTTGTTCTTCCCAGTAAGTTTCACTCCGATCCCTCCATTTTAACCGTTTCTCGAGATTTCCGGTCTCCCCCCCCCCCCCAACTCCCCCCTAGCTATCGAATATGGCCAAGACCTTAAACGGGACATCAGACATATAGAATCTATTCAGTTACTAAGTTTCATTCCAATCCGATCACCCGTTCGGAAGTTACACACTGCTCAATTTCCCGGATTCCCCCGCCCTCCCCCCCCCCCCCGAGATGGTCGGATCGGAAAACTGATTATTTCTAAGTTTGTTTGGTCGGGTCCCTGATATGCCTGCCAAGTTTCATGGTCCTAGCACATCTGGAAGTACCCGAACTCGAAAAAGTGTGACAAACTGCCCTCAATTTTCAAGTTCGCACAGCCCTCCACTCCCTCAATATGGTTGGATTGGGAAACTGATTATTTCCAGGTTAGTTTGGTTGGGTTGCTGATATGCCTGCCAAGTTTCATTGTCCTGGTACATCGGGAAGTACCCTAATTCGAAAAAATGTGACAAAAAAACCGGACCGACCGACAGACCGACGGACGGAATTATGATCGGTATATGGCACTTGAGCCAGAGGCTGCAAGTGCCATGAAAAAAAAATATTCCTTGAGCCCAAGCTGACTTTGAAAAATATATTCAAATAATGCATACAACGGGTACGTCTGCTACGATTCATTGGCAGGGATGAACATTGACAGCCTGACGAGGACCCTTGCCAAGAAGGGCCAAATATCGCTGCCAAAGCATCGTAGCTGATGTACCCGCTGCATACTGATGTATGCATGCATACTGATGTATGCATTATTTACAAAAAAAAAATGGAAAATAAATATTTTTCTACTTAAATACAGACAGTTTTAACACAGAGTGAACCAGACTGTTTTAAAACTTTATGCCGCAGTCAAAAATTTCGAAAATCAGACTCCTTCATGGTAAAAATCGACCAGATTACTTTCCAAACAACAGTGTGTCGCAGACAAAAATTTTTAAGATGTATGTGTTTTCTGTAAAAACCCTAAGTCGCTTATTTACCCGATCCGACCATCGTGGGGAAGTAGTCAACTCATCGTGAATTTCAAAAGTTTATATTCCAAAAACATATTTTGTGTGAACTGATGACGCAATCATTAGTCTCATAGGCCTAGCTATCCCTCAGCGATGAAAAACAAGACCAAAGGTTTCGATGGGATCCCAAAAATTCAATATATGATCCAGACAACTGGGTCTTGTCTTAGCCAAATCCAGTCATCGCCAGACTCCTTGAACATTCTTACAATTAAAATTCAGAAACAGATTAAGGCCAAATAGCTAATCATCTGAGAAAAACTTCCTACCACTACCGCCAATTTCCAGATTTCGGCGAAACTCCAGAATTAATTGTCCGGCGAAAAAAAAAGAAAGCTCAAAAATGAACTCTGGGTATCTTCTTTCCCCAATAATGAACATCTAGTCAACTTCAAATAAAAATTTAGCTTATAACACATTTTCCGAGTCCAGCCGGATTCCGGTTGAACTATATGTCCGGGTAAAATATGATTGTCACACACGGATTCAGCATCTCTTCTTACCCCTTGTTATCTAATCAACTAGAAATAAAACTTTAACTTCTACCAATTTTCCGGTTTTGGCCGGATTCCTTTCGAACTACATGTCTGGATAGAAAATTGTTTTCACATAAGTGTTCAGCATGTCTTCTTGCCCTAAATCGAACATCTAATCAACTTCAACTAAAACTTTTAATTTTAACAAACTTTCCGGTTTGGGCCGGATTCCGGTCGAAATACTTGTCCGTCGAGAAAATGGTTTTCACCACCGTGTTCAGCGTGTCTTCCTACCCCTAAATCGAACATCTAATCAGCTTACAATAAAACTTTTACTTTTAACAAACTTTCGGGTTTGGGCCGGATTCCGGGCGAACTACTTGTTCGATAACAAAATGATTTTCACCATCGTGTTCAGCATGTCTTCTTACCCCATAATCGACTATCACATTAGCTGTTTCAAAATATTTTGTTTGCCCCTTAATTTGAAACCCCTCCCCCACCCCTAAATGTAGGGCTACAAAGCCCATCTTCAAACTTGACTTGTCCGACGACCCAACGAATCCTCACACTAAGTTTCATCAAAATATCTCATTTCCTTCGAGGGTTATCGTGCTACAGACGGACGGACAGACAGACGGACAACTTTTGCGATGTCATAGGTATCCCTCCACGTACGTTTTGGGATCCCAAAAGTAAGAGCTGGAAGCTCAAATGGCACTTTCAAGGCTGGGTCAGATGAAAGTGATGGTCAGAAGTATTGTTTCCACTTTCTGTTTAAGATTCGCACTATAAGGGTGCTGAAAATTAATTTCTAAGAAAAACCCTTGAGGCAAAAAGGATCATGTACATGGCGATCGTGAAAAAGTAAATTTTGCTTAAAAGTGTTTTTTGTATTTTGTGGTTAAGATGAGTTCTTTAAGGAATGGTGATCTCTAACCCAATGATGTCAAGTTTCTAATACCCCAGCAAAGTTTTATGGTCCTAGCACATCTGGAAGTACCTTAACTCACGATCATTCCGGACACCCCCCCCCCCCCTTCCCCCTCGAATCCGGTTCGATTCTGTCAGTAACGTACCTAGGACTTGTGCCTGTACTTCTCACCAAGTTTCATCGTGATCGCTCCACTCTATGCGCGTCACAAGATTTCCGGTTCTCCCCTCCGACCCCCCCTCCCAGTTGATCGGATCTAGTCCGGACTTGAAACGGGACATCTGAGACGTGGGATCTTTCAAGATATCAAGTTTCATTAAGATCCGATAACCCGTTCGAAAGTTATGCATGCCACTAATTCCCGGATTCCGCCGTCTCCCCCTCCCCCACGAGTGTCGGATCGGGGAGTGACTGTTTCCAAGTTAATCTGGTCGGGTCCCTGATATGCCTAACAAGTTTTATCGTCCTAGTCCACCTAGAAGTACATTAACTACGGATCGCCGGAATTCCGGAACCCCCCTCCAGCTCCCCCCATAGTGTCCGAATCCGATCCAGTTCTGTCAGTTGTTTATCAAGAGCTTGTTCTTGTTCTTGCCACTAAGTTTCATCCGGATCGCTCCACTCTAAGAGTTTCACACGATTTCTAGTTCCCCCCTCCAACTCCCCCCCCCCCCCGATTCATCGGATCCGGTCCGGACTTGATATGAGATATCTGAGACACAAGGTCTTTCCAGATATCAAGTTTCATTAAGATCCGATCACCTCTTCGAAAGTTATGCATGCCCCTGTTTTCTGGATTCCGCCACCTCCCCCTCCCTCCACGATGGTCGGATCGGTCAAGTGACTATTTCCAAGCTAGTTTGGTCGGGTCCCTAATATGCTTGCCAAGTTTCATCGTCCTAGAACTTCTGGAAGTACCCTACTCGAGAACAGTGGACCGACCGACCAAAAAGTGATCGGTATATGGCGGAGCTGCAAGTGCCATAAAAATCTAATTGTGTTTTAGTTGCCCAGCAATTAGTATTTATATCTTGAAGTTGTAAGCTAGCTCTCTTCAAAATACATTTATCAGAACCGACTATCCTTATTCGCCTCCCTGACCCCAGCTTAGCGAAGCTATCAATTACAATGAGAGTTTTCCCTGGTGTCTACCAACCGTATTCTTTCTTTCGTAACGTGAACCAAAACTGTCAGAATTGACAAGAGCCTCCTGACTTAATTTTTGCCCTCATTAAAAGTGAATTGTCGGCTTCTCTTATTAATCCCCTGGGCGAGCTTCCGTAACTATCCCGTCGACAACAACATGTGAGCAAACTTCCGGAAAATGTGTGTGAACTGACGTTTATGCCAACTGACGTTTATACCAACTGACGTTTATGCCAACTGACGTTTATGCCAACTGACGTTTATGTCAACTGACGTTTATACCAACTGACGCTTATGTGAAGTGACGGTAGCCGAACTGACGGTAGGCGAACTGACGTGTAGCTGAACTGTCGGATTTTAGGATTAGGTGAACTGACGTGTAGGTCTACTGACGTTTATGTCAACTGACAGTAGGCGAACTGACGTTTGGTCAACTGACGTGTAGGGCAACTGACGTGTTGGTCAACTGACGTGTTGGTCAACTGACGTGTTGATGAAGTGACGTGTTGATCAACTGACGGATTTTTGGGGGTCAACTGACGTGTAGGCGAACTGTCGGAAAATGTTGGCGTACTGACGGAATTCTGTGGCGAACTGACGTTTATGTCAACTGACGTGTTGCGGTACTGACGGGACCCCGGAGAGCTGATTGCTAGGGATAGTGTAGCACGAGAGAAAGGGCTGCGTGAGAACGCATCCCACAACAGTACTAAAATGAGAGGCGAACATTAATGCCCGGGCCCGACTATAGTCACACCTAATAACGCCGGTAATAAGGCCTTCTTACGGTCGAAATTGGGAAGAAAAGACGATGAAAACGTAAAGTTGTAGAGATATCTCCGCCATTTTGAAACGTATCTTTCGAGTGTTTGGACCAATCACAGACCAGAGTCTCTGATTTTTAGCCAGTTTTGTTTACGTTTGAGTGATGATGGTGGTAATACATCTTGAATTTCTTCGTTCCAGGTGTGACAAGGATGAAACGGAAGAGTGGGTAATAACCAAATTAACGAACCAAATTACGTACAGGTGTGACTGAATGTGGCCCGGGCATAAAACGGCCTTTCCAGGCTTCATCGTGAGGAGCAGGAACAGTGTTCTAACGTGCCTTCTTTAGGCTCTGGAATTACGAACTCTCACTCACTTGTTTACTTCTACTGATTGCTAATCTCTTTTATTACTCGTGCCTCCTGTGCCATGCCGTGCCTCTTTTTAGTCGATCCCTCGTTACTCGAGTGCGTGTATGTACAGTTTTGTTGTTATTTTGTGTATATGGCCCTTGGGCCTTCGAATTAGACTGATCTATCTATCTGTCTCTACATCTATCTATCAAAGTTCTTCTAGCTTTGAGCTATTTGGAAATAAATTTGATTAAATTTTTTAATTTAAATTATTTTGGAAATAAATTTGACTGATCTATCACTAGAATAAAAATGGCTGACGCATCTACTTAATGCAGTCAATTATGATTAGAAGTCAGCTCAAGGAATAATTAAATAAATTGTTGATATATTAAGTCAAACCTTTCTAAAAAAAAATTAAGGGCATACACATAATCGAATGAATGGCCACAATCAAAAGCTTAACGCAATATGCATCAATCAACAAAACAGATCAGCTAATTCATTTGCTTAGCAATACCAAGCGTAAGGTAAGACTTACTCTGAGCTTGGTATCCATAACTACGGCAGAACGTTTCCCACGCCCGAGGTTTTCAGACATTTTTTCAGGCGAATCGGCCTCCCGTTCACTTTCCTCGCTCCCTTCAGCATCTTCGTCTTTCAGGAAAATGCAGACGTTCTTCACCTTCTTCTTTGACTGGGTTAGAACGGTTGCGGGGGCGTTCTAAAATAAAATGGAAACAAAATAAGACGAAATGGCAGAAGACTGTCGCGTAACTACATCTAGAAACTGCAAGTCGAACGATAATCTCTAACAACAAAACCAAGTCTGGTTTTAATCAGAGCAAACTAATACTAGGGAGTACCACCAACACCTATGCTTTCCAGGCTTTGCAAACGGGCCATACTGGTAGCTTCGCCCACTACGCTTGCCGCATTTAAAGCGAGAAAAAATGCGTGTTTTGAAATTTTTGGTAAAGCAACGGTGCGGTCTGCCAACACCAAGGAAACAATGGAGACCGTATCGTTTTTTTGCTATGTTCAGAATATGAAGTTATCGGAGCCAGCGCTGGTGAACGACCGAATGAGTTTCATTAGGGACGTTCTCTATCGCTAGTGGTGCTAGTATCGCTGATATTCGAGTGTTTGTCAATTTTGATAAGTCTTGGCGGTCTAGTGTTATTTTGCGCTGGCTGTAATCAAAAGAAGAATAATAACTGGAATCAAGCATCCACACAATCCATCATGTCTCTTAGCAAGATAATGTAAAGTGAATAGGTATGTAACGCATATGAATGAATGAATGCTTTATTTTACCAAAATAACGTTAGTTACCGCAGGCACGTCAATAGATAAATACACGAGTCAATACAAAAACAAAACGCACTAAATATTTCAACGCAAATTTGCGTAACTAAGGTAAAACATAAAGATTAAAGTAAAACGCATCAGAATTCTTGATTTAGCGTTGCTCTGTTAAACTAATCAGTAAAATACGGGACGAATTGGCTTGATGTAACGTTGCGTACTAGTCGTTGGATAAGAAGATATCAGAAGACATCAACTTTGTCTTTTCTCGGCGTCTCGTCCTCGGTCATTCAGCAGTAAGGTTTTTGAAGTCTAGTAGGGTTTTCGAAGTCTGATCATATTATGGCCAATCAAGTTATACTATGATAATCTTCAGGCAGAAAGTTAGCGGTTGATCTGAGTTCATTTCAACGTCCACACAGGTTGATAAGTATCTACCACCAGAAGGGTTTGACATTTAGGCATGCACAACTCTCAAGCTGCCTGTGTGCCGACTATCATAATATATGTGAATTAGGATGATGTGTAGCCTTTGGCAGATAGTTACTATTTCGAGAAGGTTGGAAAAGGTCAGCGTAGTAACTTTTCACGAGGTTGCACCGAAAATAGTAATTATGCATGTTCTCTTCAAAAATGATTACAGTTAACAAACCTCCATCTCGTTTGATATGGGAATAACAATCTAGACGGTCATTTAAAATATTAACCGCGCAGCACTTAGCAGACATTTTTCATGAACTACCTCGCCTTTGGCTCGGATCAATTCCAATTGCCGTCTCAACGTTATTTTCCTACATCAACCTCGATGTCGAGTTAACCTTTAATACATCCCTAGTCAACCTTTTGACAGGATCTACCAGGACCAGAGACTTGGACGAGATCCCGCGTCTAGAATGTCTTAACACATTCCGATCGTCAGAGTTACGGTTTAACATGATTACGGGAGCCATTTGATTTCAATAGATTGACCCGTTAAAATTTTCCACCATTTTCTCAGTCCCAGCCAGGTGGCGGTCGTGACCCGAGTTAGGCGGCATAGTATACTATGCCGCCTCCCCAGGGGCACGACAGGAACCTGAAGTTGAATAACCCAACAGGCGGCAGGACGGTGGGCGTAAAGTCTCACAAAATGAGATCACTGCAGGCACGGGTGATTAAAAAATAATCATATCCTACCTCTGCCACAACTACAGTGTCACCAATGAAGAGGGCGTACTTCTTTCCTTGGTCATCGCTGGCTGATCCATTTTTCAGATCTGACAGACCGACGTTAACGTTGAAAACCATTCCTACTTTGACCTTGGCGTCACTTTTGGGACCAATCAGGAGAGATCCTTCTCTGAACTCGATACCAGTGGAAAACCTACAAAATGCACAAGTTATAAAAAAGTAAGTTCCTAATCAGAGCAAAATAACACTAGGTATAGTAGCGCCAAGACTTGAAAAAAGTGACGCGCACTCGAATAGTAGCGATACTAGCAAGCATCACTAGCAATAGAGAATGTGCCGACTGAAATGCAATAAGTCGTGTATCAGCACTGGCTCCGATAACTGCATACTCTAAAAACAGCAACAAAAAGAATTATACTCTCCCCTATTTCCTCTATAATGAACCCGGAGGGGGGAGGCGGTATTTGGATACTTACCCAAAAGATTTCGTGAGTTTGTCGACCATGTCCGGTTTCTCCTTCTTGACGAACTCGACAGTTTTCTCGTAGACGTCACTGAGCTTGGTCCCTGGTTTCAAAAGCTCCAAGATCATTTCTTCCACTGACAGAAGGAACTCGTAATTTTTCTGCAAAAATAATACAAATAGTATATACATTCAGTAAAAATACCGCTATCTGGCAGGTCAGGGCTCTTCCCGACGGACATTATAATGTATGTATTGATTTATAATCCCCCCCCCCCCCCAAAAAAAAAAAAAGAACGGTATAAGCTAGAAGCTTGTCTTTTTTAGATTGTTTTAATAAATAATATATAGATGCTTTTATTGATTCAACTCGTGCCGCCGACTTGGCAATAAGTATGTCGACTGTTACAGTTAACGGGCTAAAACAACTTGAACATGTACGATCATAAAAATACGTCACATACGTCATTTTATTTCCTCTTTCCCTCAGAAACAAAAACAATGAGCCCAGGCTCAAGGGGCATCCAGTGAAAGTAACAAGTATTATCAATAATATCAAAAGAAGGAGCAAGCATCTATAAAATTCTACGAAAATATCATTGCTCGTTTCCAATATGGTGGTCAAGAGCCTTTTTGAAGGCTTACTGATGGGTTGGAAACGACGAGAGAAGAAAGCCACGTCTCTAAAAGTGCATCGTTGCTGGCATCACAGGTCTACGGTAGAGGTATGTTTATTTGAACAGTTACTTTAATGTGAACCGCGCAGTTCTGGGCCAAATGGCAGAATGAAAATCCAAAATACCTACTGTGGCTAAGGAATAAGGAATTAAGTAAGCAATTTATTTGTAACCTGCCATTTCGAAAAAGCGGAGTAGATATAAGAAAATAAATAAAACACAGAAAGACAAAGAAAGACACTAATTTTCAATCTTCCGCCAGTAAGCAATGGAGAAGATCGTGCACTTATTGGGCTCGGTTGTCAATGATTTTTGGTAGCGACGAAGAAACATCCAAAAGGGCGACACTTGCATCTTGAATTTTGAACTTCTCAATGTATATGGTTATGGCATACTTTCGACAAGTGGAGCAGGTCCTTTCATATTTAAAATAAACTGCTCTCATCTTTAATAACTGCTAGTTGACTTTAGTCACAGTAAGTGCATGAAAATGGCAAAGTCCAAAGTCAACAAACGTTCACATAAGCATACCTCTACTGTACATCAGTGCTAAACTTACAATTTCCCGCAAATTTCTAACTTTTCTCAACTCTGCTAAATCTGAACAAATTGCCTTCGACGAAAAATGAGCACAAAAAGGCTTCCTTAGCATTGGAAGAGTAGACGCAGCATATACAACGAGTTCCTCACGCAGAGGCTGGCTTACCCCTCACAGAAGATTCATAATTCTACGAGGGCCACATTTCTTCTCTATGGGTAAAGTTAACGCCTAATCTCATACTCGACAAGTCCTGTCCGGATGCTGTAGACATTTACGTATCTCAACCGCCGGGTTGGAGAGAGAAATGGGTTAGGCTGTACGGGGTGAGGCCACCAATCCTTTTCTCCTGACCCACAATAATAGAGGTCAGAATGAATCATTATTCTCACCTTTCCGACACGAGGTCAGCCCTCGTTCATTTCACAACTCGAACGGAAGAAGATGCAAGCAACAAGTATTTTTTTAAACGTTTTTTTTAAATAGAATTGAAAAAGATTGAAATAAAAGCCACTGCAAATACGTTTTAAACGGAAGAAAATTTTAAGGAAAAGAAATATTAAGGAAGGCAAAAGTAAAGAAAATTTTAAAGATATGGTGAAAACGTAAAATGAGAAATAAGGGTAAGAGGAAATAAGAAAGAATATTAAAGAATTAAACGTAGTGATAGAGGAAAGTGTAGGTGATGCTAAATATATAGGTCGGTCACTAAAAAAAAACAATTTAAAATGTTAGATGTTAGGACCGTTGGCGTCACCGAGAGAAAGTGGAAGCGTCGTCACATATTAGGCAGGAAAAAGGAAAAGATAATACGCGGCAAAAAAAAACAATAGAAAAAACAAAAAATTGTTATCACGACGTAGTGCTGTAAAAAAAAAGGAACTAGATTTAGAATTTAAGTTAGTTTCAAAGCATGGAGAAAAAGGTAGGCATTCGTGATAGGATTATCTATCCTGACTGATCATCACACTGCAAGCAAAAGGATGCAAAGAGTTCGAAACTCCCAATTTACACCTTCACGCTTGAAAGTTTTGATCATTGCTTATGAAGAGCGTATTATACTCTTATCACCTGTAATTCTGTGTGTTTTAAATCTTGCCGATATCATTAAACTGAGTAGCAATATGAACAGAATATATTAAAATATATTTATACAATAATATTATATAAATATATTATAATATATTTTATATTATAATAGATTTATAATTTATTTATAACAGATTTATCTTACTAACCTGCATCTCGTCTGTGGGATTCACCATCAGCGTCCGGGCAATATTGGAACAGTATGACTTGTACCGAGCACCTAGGGAACAGACAATAGCTCCGAAATGTAGAATGTTCTTATCGCTGAAAGAAAGAAGAAACTTAAGTAATAGACTCTAGGAGCGTGTTGCACCCTACTTACTACGCACCAAAAACACGCCCAACACAGTCGGTTGGTTTTGAATTTTATTTTAAGATACGTTTACCGGCTGAAAACCTGCGTTTGTGGTTCCAGATCCGAGCGAACAGTCTCCCTCTTAAGAGTAGGGTTAAATTATTTGAAAGAAATTCCCGAAACCCGAAGTCATGTTATACTTGCTCGTTATGTGGTTTGGAAGAGGAAAATCTGTCTCACTTCCTGTCAAGATGCAAGGGGCTCTCGGATTTGAGAGTAAGATTTTTTGGTGAAGATGGGTTGCTCTTTCCTGGTATCCTAAAGTCATCTTCACGGTCAGCGATAATGGCAGTTGTAGGTTTTGTCAAAGAAGCGTTAAAGAGATGTAAATAGATATTGGTAGTGGGACTTTAAATCGTTTTACATGTGAGTTTATATAATCGCTCTCTCGAAGTGTTTAAAAATGTATGATTTTGTGTATGACCTAACGGCTAAAATTAAAGTATCTATCTATCTATTATCCATAAAGGCCCAAAAGTACCCTACTCCCTTCTTCTAAGCACATACACCATTGATACACTGGAAAAACGGAGACTGAACTGTCTCACAGTTGGGTTTCACCTATTCTTTGTTTGAGCGTGTACCCTACCACTATAGTTTTCAACCCCTCAAAGACTTAATTCTAAGTTACAGTGATAGACCATGGAGACTAATTTTCTTACCCTCAGAGATCAAATAAAATGTAAACCAATCTGCACTAGTTTCTAGCCCCTTATGAACCCATTCTAGCAACCGATACCTACTTACAAGTCCATCTCCCCGTGATAGACATAGTACTAAATTGTTTTCAGTTCAAATAGACTAGAAACAAATAATAGGATTAATAGGTACAACAACTAGCTAAAGTTACAAGCCCCTCATCGCCGAAAATGATTACGGTTTAACAGTCGATTTTTGCTTACAAGTAAAACAAAACGACAGAAAACGACACATAAATTGAATTAGCACCCAGTTGAAGTTTATCCTTTCAATCGTAGACATCGTGAGTCGTGAAAACTTGGAACATTATCTTATACAATCTAGCTCGTACTATAAAGCTATCAGTAACTTTTCTGGATCAAAATACCATAGATGCCACTCTGCTAATTATTTCGAAACTATGTCGTTGTTTTACATTATCATTTGTATCCGTTGCGCTAACACGGTCGGAAACCTCTCACCGCCGAAGATGATTATGGTATAACAGCCGATTGTTACTTACAAGTCCCTGACATGTCTCACAATTGGGTTCCGCCTATTCTTTGTTTGAGTTTGTACCCTACCACTAAAGTTAACAACCCCTCAAAGACTGAATTTCATGTTACGAGCCTCGTGATCAGTAAAAAAAAACTTCTTTCGCACCCCATTTACACTGAGTTTCTCCCTCCCCCAAACAACAATCTAAGGAAAGGCAACAGCGAGCGGTCTCTACGAAGGTCCCACTATTCCAACCAGTAGCGGCCAAACACAGCCGTTACCAAAATAGTTTTAAACCAAAGATTGTTTAAATTTTAAAGTTTGCGTTATGACAGTATTCGCCAATTTTGGATTTGTAACCGTGAAAGTGTGAGCAAATAAATTACTATTCTACTCTATTCTATGTCACGGATTCTGGCTTTTTGGCGTCAAGGCTGGAGCGAATCTGTCTATTGTTACAAAATATCTTGCTGCTGTCTAATCGGGCCAGTCACGTCACAGAGATCGTACAGTTACCACGCTTACTACGCTCCCGAGCGTGGTAAGCAGATAGTTACTATTTCGAGAAGGTCGGAAAAGGTCAGCGTAATTACTTTTCATGAGGTTGGAACGTAAATAGTAATTAATAGTTACTATTGTTAGAAGGGTGGAACACGATCTAAATAACATTCCTCCTAATATAGCGAATAAGCTCCCGTGTAACGGGCATCACATGCGAAAAAGTTAACCTCCACGTCCGCTATAGTATTATTAGTTATATAGTTGTTGTTTTTTAGTTTTGATTCAAATGTATGGTATACATGTTGTATTATTATTAACCTCAAATGACATTTGACAATGGTGCACAGTTCTCTTCATATTTTTCTTTTGCGTTCAACATCATGGTCTCCTTATTTGCAGTTAAATCTTCAGTGGTGAGAGTTTTTAGGACTAGAGTTTTAGTAAGAGACACGACAGCCTTTTTTTTTTTTTTTGATTACTTACGCGTTACCGTCCAAGTTTGGAACAAGCAATAATCCAAATTATATAGTTTGCCGAATAAAACGATTACAGTCCAAGGCTCCTACCCCAATATGGAGTTGTTTGTATGTATTTACTCGCTCATGGAAAGTAAAAGGTTCCACGGTACAAAAAAAGGAACTGCGAGACAAATACTAATTAAATCATTGACCAATTTTGAAGAACCTGAACAAACACTGAAAGATCAAAAGCGAAGGCGTATGTAACGGGCCATGGAGCTTTGTAGGGTCGACACATATTTGTTCATTTTTTGTTCTGTTCAATAATATCTGAACTGAACTCAAGGACCTGCTGCTGAGCAGCCCGTTCATAGGGGCTCGTCAACTGCTATAGTTACTATGAAGAACACTCAATTTCGAATCACTTCGATATTAGTTGCGTTTTTGCAGATACCATGGTATCTGTTACCACGGTAAAAGGATCGGCAAATCGTTTATTGGGCAGTTAATGTGGTATCTAATACTAACGGCTTCTCTGCAAAAACGACAATAATTGCGGGTGTTGCAATTTTAGAAATCATAAAAAACATACTGATATCCACTGACGCAACTTCTTCCCCACCAATTTGACATAAAACTGAACTCTTGTGTTACTGATGACGAAAGCGAGATAAATTTTGAGATACCACGATCAGTCACGACGGTACCTTGCCAGATACCAAGGTAACTGCAAAAACGCCTTTTGACCATGGTATGAGATACCACGGTAACTACGAAAACGACTTTAGACCATGGTATCTGCAAAAAAAAACTATTGGCACACTGACACGAAGCAGAGCACACTCATCAAAACACTGCACATAGGCTCCACTAAAGACCTGTCTACAGCGCGCTCCCTCCAAGAATAAAAAAATCGGAGAAAACTTCCTCGTGCTCTTCGTCTTCGACGGACAAATAATTTATTCGAAGTGCGTGTCGCGGGAGGCGAAAGGGTTGCAAGAGAGTAGACCCTGATATCGTAGGGACGTCATGTTAGGTATTATGAAAAAAGATGATCAGCACTATCAGTACTTCAATTTCTTGTATATTCCCCCCTTCGTCTAAACTAAAGTAGACTATACAATAGAATGCAAACCTCATAGCTGAAAATTTTAGACTATAGTTGCCACCACTCTGGATGATAGGGGGGTAGCACACATCCACCTGCTTCGTGTCCACACCTGTGACGTATTTCTTCTCCGTCATAGCCGCTTCCACACCTTCAGCGAGCTTTGAATGTTTGATTTTCTAAAAGAAAACCACAAATTTAATAACTACTGAAAGAATTAGGATACTATAAAACAAATTCCAGGAGCGACACTCCAATCTTTCAAAGGTTATACGGCCTGGAAAGGAGCCTTGTGAAAGACCGATAATTATAACTAAGACCGATTATTTGTAATAAGAAACGACGACATTTATAGTATGAGAAATCATACCCCCCCTCCTCGATGTCACTAGAAAGCGGCGATGGATGTATTGGGGGCATATGGTGCGGATGGGTGATGGGAGGCTCCCATACGACATATGGTGTTGGACACCCCCTGGCCTCTGCAAGTCAGAGAGGCCCAAAATGACTATCGGCAGGTCGTTAGAGCAAAGGGGAAGTTGGCGAGGTCTTCGATGGAGGAATTTGGTCAATTAGGACAGGTCATCGTGGCGAACCACTGTTGCTGCCTTATGGGCCTCCAGGCGTAGGAGGACCTAGGTCTAAGTAAGTAATTTCACCGGAACAAATTCATGAGTTAAAAGTCAAAACGGTCGTAACCCTCAACAAACTTCTTAATCAAATGTCAATAGAAACAAAGAGAAAATTATTTTTACAAGATTCGTGGTTAAAGAATGAAACCCGTCATGTTGTTCAGAGTCAACTGCAGGCCTGATTTCACAGGCTGCCTGGATCGCAAGGAAAAATTCTCTGCGAAGTTCTGGAAAAGATGGGAGTATCCCTTTAACGAACAAACCGGAATCAGTATAGTTAAAGGGAAGACCGCGAAGCCGCCAAAAATAATTGCTAAAAAACCCTGAAATTTTTCTAACTCTTAAATTTTAACTGAACCGGCTGAGATAGGACAATCTAGTTACCCTTCACTTATTCACATAAAGAGGCTTCAGGACCTGATGAAAATGCATTACTTCGTTCGTGCGCTATTCATGGATTATTATTTTCTGGAATTGTGAATTGTAGTACCTCTATGCGCTTGTACCTGTTTTGTATGCTCGACGAAATGATTCACGATGTTCACGCAGTGAGCTACCTTCTGTGAGCTGATCACTGGCCACCGAAAAGCCGCGTCTGTACTGAGATTCAGATCTTCCGCGTCATAATAGAATTTTGCGTCATGAGGGCGGCGGTAGATATTCTGAACGTCATATTAGGGCAAATAGTGAAAATAAGAAAAAAACCTTTATCACAATCCAAAGAATGCAGTGTAATCAGTCAAACGATAGAAAAATTAATTGGCTTTTCAGTTTAACTTTAACAATATGTTCAAAGCTACACCGCACTGCGTTTTCGTCGCCGTACTGCAAGCACCATACCCCTCTGTTCCAAGGCTATGTCACAACCGAACCCCCACCCCGTGGAGAATACCTTCAGTTCATTTTATTCATAAAAATAGAGAACAGCATTAACTGTTTATGGCCCCACCATAAGGCCTGGCAATGGGTGGGGCTTATTCATCATTCATATAATCTTAAGGGAAACAAACCAAAGAAATCAAGAAAAGAAAGAAAAGAAGGAGAGAAAAAAGAAGAAGAAGAATCTGACACATCTGTGTCATTGACAGGAGGTGGCATCTGATGACGAAAGCCAGAAAAAGAAATACCTTATCAGCATCGATAATGTCCATGACTTGGTCTTTCAGATACTTGTTGAACACATCGACTGAAACTTGGGAGGCCTTTTTGATGGTACTGATTTCAGAGTCTTCTTTCGGTGCCATAACGTAAGCCATCGGTGCAGAGATGTCTACCTATTGAAGACGATAAATGGTGAGACACAAAAATGAATACCACTTTCACCCAAGCTGACTGCAAATTAGCTGCGTTCGTTTTCGTCGTTCGGTTCGCAGTTCCAGTCGTCGTTCTACTACAGGCGTTTTCTTTACAACGCCGTCCGTGAACGGCGTTGAACTGCCGATAATAAGTAGTTTTCTTTGTTCGGTTGAACTGCAGTTTCCTTCGTCGTTCTTGAAATGAAGAACTGAGCCAGAAAGTCAGAGCGTGTTCCACCCTTCTAACAATAGTTAGTATTAGTTACTATTTCCGTCCCATCCTCACGAAAAGTTACTACGCTGACCGTTCCAACCTTGTCGGAATAGCAACTAATAGTTACTATTTGCTTACCATGCTCGGGAGCGTAGTAAGCGTAGTTACTACGCATCTCTGTAACGTGATTGGTCGGATTCGCCCCTAGCGTGAGATCCTGCTGGAAAATAGAAAAATCGTTCCAGCCTTGACGGAAAAAGCCAGAATTTGTGACGTCCTGCGTAGTAACTACGGTAAGTAGGGTGGAACACGCTCTCAGTTTCAACATCTCGGTTCAGTACATTATCGAGAAATCCGAGGCAGTTCCTCAGTTCTGTGACGAAACATTCAGCAATTTTAAAGACCAATGTGCAACTAACAGCCTACAAATCAACGAAGGGAAAACCAAAATCCTTCGCTTTAATCCCCTGAAAAGGGATTTTGTGTGCCCTCCGCCACCGTATCCTAGTGTATCTTCGGCTGTTATTCTCGGCGTCACGTTTAGCGTTGATTGCTCGTTTAGTCTTCACGTTGATACAATAGTAAGAAAAGCCAACAGTGCGATGCGTACCCTTATCTTAATGCGTCGATTCGGTTTTTCAGTGTCGCAACTAAAGCTGGCGTACCTGACATATATCCGACCAATTGTAGAGTATGCTTGCCCTGTTTGGGGGCCTCAAGTCAATAACACAGGATACTTAAGTGATCAACTTGAGTCAATACAGAAAAGAGCCGCTAAAGTAATATTGTGTGAAGCATTTACTGATTATGATTCAGCATTATCAACCTTACAACTACCGTCCCTTTACGACCGTCGGTTCAGTTTGATATGCAAATTTGGTCAATTCCTTCTACGAAGTGACAAACATAGGGCTATACTACCACCGGTCATGCCGAATCGAGTTGACACTAGGTCCAAAAACAAAGAAAAACTGGTACCGCCTACCATACGAACAAATAGGTTTTCAAACACGTTTGTTCCGTATTACACGTCAGTGTTTAATAAGTGCTGAAGTTTCTGTTCTTATTTGTGTCCTCTTTTAATTTGTAAGCCCAAGCGCCATTTAGTTGAGTCTCTTCTTGACTACGATAGCTTGTGTAAAATAAATGATTCTGATTCTGTAATTAGGCACGAATTTTCAAAATTCTCGAAAAAACAAATTAAAGTTTAAAACCAAGTTTAAAAACAATGGTCCTGTTATGCAAAAATTCATTGTAGTACTTTTTATAGCTGCTGTAGCAAATATTAAGTTAGTTCGACTATTAACGTTTTCGTATCAACGTCGTTCGTGAAACGACGGTTATAGAACGTGCCAAAGAAAACACTAATATGAAAATATTTAAACGACGTTCTTCGTACCGACAATGAGGAACGACGAAAACATTATTCGTTCTCCCACCCGAGGCGCCATACCCAATGTATGCAACAACACTGTAAAACAAATCTTACAGTATTTGCTACTGGGATTAATCTTAAAGATAATCTTAGCTCTAATTCGGACTAACCTTATCTCAGTAGAGATAAGATCAATACTGCAGTTTACTTTAATCCTTACTCGGAATTTTTTTTACAGTGAAGGCACGAAAACAAGTTTGTGCCTTGCAAAGCATCAGCGTCTCCCCGATACAGGCGCTCGTTCAGGCAATATTCTGTACATTAGATGAACATGAAGGCCTAAATACAGAGTGACAAATCGCATCGAAAAACTGAATGTGACTATGTAACTAAAACTATATGTTTAGTTAATTATATGTGATAAACTGGCCAATTATCTGTAAAGATACCATACAGCAAATGAACGTTATCTAATCATATTCAAAGGCACAAAATACAAGTCAGCTGAGATATGTTCTAGCGACATTTCGGTTCTCCTTGGTAACGGTTTTCATCAGGCAGAAGCTATAAGACAAGAACCGACAATGCCATTTCTTTTCAGTATTGTTTACTAGTGAACACGTCATACTTATGATAGTAATTTATTCTATTTCAGGAGCATTTCCATCCATTCTCGTTCCCAAGATCCTTCACTTCATATTGTGTATCCTAATCCCCTCTATTAGCACTACACCTATTATCACGCTTACCACGTATCTATGTGAAATTTCAGGCTCCCGGTCACCCTTTCGGCAGAGCAGTGACCCACACTGCGATCTTTTGGCTCGATGGACCGACCGAGAGATTTGTCTTGCCAACGGGCGCAATTCCACGGGTGACGCGGTTAGGCGGGACCTCGGGATCCCCTTTATGCTACGTTTACACACTGCGTAAATCCGAGAGTATTTTGAAATGCGAGCGTATTTTACGCACGTATTTGGGCTTGAAAAGATCCCTAGCAATACGGACGCATTCGAGAAATCGGTCCATTTTGTATCTAAATACATCCGTATTGCTAGAAATCTTTTCAAGTTCGAATACGTGCGTAAAATACGCTTGGATTTTACGCAAAGCGTCAAGCTGCTTTCACATTGACGCGTTTGCCTTTCACACGTGACCTACGCAAGCATTGCGTATCGCTTGCGACGACGCAACGCCGAGCTTGCGCTTAAAAAATTGACGCAACGCAAGAACAAAACCGAGCTCTATTTTTACGTTGCGTCCGACGCCAACGCATCAGATTTTTCAACTTATTTTTAACTGAAATGGAAGTTTTTGAAGAAAAACTAGTAAAACTAGTTCAAGCGAGACCTGGACTATATGATAAAAAGGTCCCCTACTATCACAACAAGACTTCATTAACAATACATGGTTATCAATTTGTGAAATCAACAAGGAGTTTAGCAAGAGCATGACTGGTAAGTTGACCCTACTTTCTCCTTCAAATAGCAAATAGTAATAATAAAAAATTACCTATACACATTCTACAAACTGTATGAATTTGCCTATGGGCTCCATGTTCAGTCCAGGCATCGTTTTAAGTCTTCATCAGAACTAGCCATTTTCTGAAAACGCAACTCACAAGCCTTCACAGTGTGAAAGGTCCGACGCAAGACAGACGCAACGCTGACTCTACGCTAGCGCAACGCAAGCGTCTTGCGTTATCAGTGTGAAAGCCGCATAAACCCACCACTAGGCGGGATGTCGGTCCTTGGCACTTCCCGATGAAAAATTTGTAGCCTGCCTAGTAGTATGGTAGTAGTATGAAAACGTTGCATGCAAAACTCTGTAATAGCAAAGAATACTATCATTTACTGGTCCTCAGACTGGTCCAATCTTATGTAGTAGTATCCAGTAGCCCCCTGTCTTGCCATAGTAGCATCCGGTCTTGCTAATAGTAGCAATTAGTAGTATGCAGTAACACGGTAGCCTTGAAGTTGAAGCATGTAGTCGCATCGTTAGTACTGCATGCTACTTTTTCGTACTACTTCATAGTACTATTTTGAGAGAAATTTTTCATCGGGTTAGGCGTCTAGAGAACAGTACTAGAGAACAGAGCTTCTGCCCTCTAGTACTGCATGCTATTTTTTCGTACTACTTCATAGTACTATTTTGAGAGAAATTTTTCATCGGGTTAGGCGTCGAAGCACTAGAGAACAGAGCTTCTGCCCTCCACAACCACAGCAACCAACCCACCCCCCACGGCGTACAACCCGAAATGGCCGAATCCGGGTACCAATCCAAGACTCATCCTTTTGGCCGGATTCGAACCCGGTTACTAATCTTTTGCTTGCCAGGCTGGATTCACACTCGGGATTCCAAACCTTCAATCTTACGAATCCGATCAAGTTTCTAGTCTACATCCTTCCAGTTTCCGTTTTTACATGGTGGGCTTAGGCAATCCAAGTTTTTCATCTCCACCACCAACAATCCTAATTGATGTATCACACAAAAACTAATAATCGGCTCTGTCAGTTGCATGTTTTTCGAATAAAGTGAACTGAATTCGATTGAACATTACCTGATTACCGTAGATATCAGTGCTTCTCGTCACCTTTTTCTTTTAAACTATAACCTGTGTACACGATCTGATTTTTGTTAAGGTCGGATTCGAATCTTCAGCATGAAATGGTGGATTCGATACATATCATGACCGGATTTGCCCATCTCTGCGTCCAACCCACGAGACGACAATGCACAGACGACAGTTCCAAGTCACATGTCCCGCCATCTTGGCCAGCGAAATCATAATTCAGTTGGCTCCTCACCCGGAGCGGGGTAAGAGGCACTATGGGACTACTTCGGTGGAGCCTTTTCTGCGTGACCAACCATGGTCTGCAAAGCGTTTACGTTTTCGGAAGAAAAAAAAAACATCCGGACGCGAAATCTTATTGGACTGTGTGTTCACTATTCACCTAGCTTAAAAGCAGGACATGAAGACTAAAAATTGGGATTTTTGTAACTTCTTACCTGTTCCAGGCTAGCCTTTCGAAGGGAGTCCCGCCAGGCATCTGTAAACTCTCCTGGGAATTTCTCCTTTGGGAACAGGCCAATGGTTTTTCCCTTCTTGCTCTTTTGGATGGCGGATATGAGCTTTTCAAAATTCGCTTTGTCCTTGTCATTCTAGAAAAAAAAATATTTTAATCTCTTCGATTTTTAAAGCCTTCGGGACAACCTACTAACGTTTGCGTAATTTCTGTAATTTTTCAAGCTTGATTTTGTTCCATGAATTGGAAACCAATCACGAACCCTTTCGTCTCTACACTAATGAACGAAGACTATTTTCGATATGACGCACTTTCAAGAAACGAGACAGCCTGTTGTCTTTCCTTGAACATAAAAATCCTGTTCTGGATATTCGAAGTTTCAGCAAGGTTTCTGACATATGACGAAATCTTCTGTCCTTAGACTGTAGACTGTATTCAAGGTAAGATGTTATCCTATTCTATTCGCAAACTGTAGCTCTCGACGAAAAATCCTTATTTCAGAGCTATAATTTAAGGTTCAAGTTTTTTTTAATTTCACACAAAAATACAAACAGATTTGGTAATCTATTTGTATAGATTGCCAAATAATTGATTTCGGTAATGGTTGTAACGGTTGATTACGGTAATTTTAATGTAAAAGATGTGCAGACCACTAATTCGAAGACATTATTCCTTGAGCCCAAGCAAACCTATGTTTTATTATATGCAAATACTGGGACCTGAAAAATACTGGTAAATATTACATACAAAATACTGAGTAAGAAGCTGAAAGAACAAGGCCGTCCCTTTGAACCAGTATAATAGTTTTGTCTAGAAGGTCGTTGATAATGTGTGTTCTAAAATTGGCGACTTGTGTAGTCAGAATTATTGCTGATTAAAAAAAAAAAAAAAATTGGTCTGTGACGCGGGTTAAAGCCTCGATGACTACCTACTAATGAGCGTCATTTCTGGGTTGACCCCGTACCCCATACCCACATCTACGAACACGAACTGATAGTCAATTTTGCACAAGCCAAAAACGTCAATGGTGTGTAGGGTGCTCACACGTATGAGTACCTTAACATATAACAAAAATACCGGATTCTATATTGACGAAGTGCGGCAGGTACAGGTCCACCTTTGGGGAACGGGGTTTACACACGCGCACAGGTAGAAGCTCTAAGATCCTGCCAGCATGACCCAGCATTTGAGCATTGAGCATGGTTATAGAAAAGGGCTTAGTCCACCAGGCGGGTTGAATAGAACCATAGTCCGTCAGAAATCTACTCTACGTCTGTTGCCGCATCACCGACTGATTACACTTTTTTGTATTGTTATTTGGAGGCCTATTGTATGTTTCGTATGTTATTCTACTGTTGTCTTTTGTTCTTCTCTTTTTCCTATTTATCTTTACTCCACTGTCTTTTGTGATAAAACATTTTGTGGGTTATAAATATAAGTAAGTAAGTAAGTAATTTATTTATAACCCGCCGTTTTCAGAAAGCGGAGTAAATGAAGAAAATAAATAAAACATATAAACATACACAAAAAGAAACTTAATTTCAATCGTCGGCCAGGAAGCAGTGTAGAAGGTCTTACTTACTACTGACTTTCAAAAATTGTATGAACAGACAGAATATAATAGCATACAGGAAAACTTTTTAATATTTGATGAAATAAACATCAAATATCTCTGAAATATCCCTTACCTTATCCCTGTTGAGAAGCTTGACTTGAGGTATTGCATCATCCTTCAGTCCTTCCAGAGGTTTCAAGAAGTCGATTTTCTTTTTGCTTGCAAGAAAATACACACTGCTTTCAGCAAATACCATCAAGGTGTCTGTCAACTCGTAGCCAAGAAGCCATGTCTGGAAATAAATATAACAAAATAATGAAATAATTAATAAATGAAAGAAATAATGTCTGACGTTGGAAGGCAGAGATATGCAGGAGAAAAACACATTTCGCAATAAAATCATTTATCCGGAATAAAACTGTGTCATAATGGTCATGTTCCACCCCTACTTCCCGTATGACGGGACGGCTTTTGACTTCTTGGCGACAAGGCTGGAACACATTCGTCTATTTTCGACAAAACATCGTGCCATGCGCCAATCCTTCCACAGAAATCGTAGGGACCAAGCTTTCTATGCTTCCAAGCGTGGTAAGCAGATAGTTGCTTTTTCGAAAGACTGGAACGGTAATGTAGTAACTTTTCAAGGGGTTGGAACATAATGAGTCATCAATAATTAATATTGTAAGAAAGATATACACACTCATAACCTTCCCCAAATAAAATTTAGTAATCCGAAAGTATTCACTCCTGTCATCAAGATTTCCCACGATTTTTGGTCACAAGTAAAAGTGATAGACATGACGTCAGTGATGTCAACATAAATTAATTTTGAGCATTTTGAACTTAAGGCTTCGTACATCTCCAAAATTGTTGCTTGTGGCAGTCATGCAAACGTTTATTTGCCCAATCTTCAAGGTAACAGGTCCAGAAAGTCCAAATGTTTGGAATGACCCAAGCTTGTTTGGCTGAATGATCCAGTTTTCAAGAATAATGAATTTCTTGGTGGACATTAACACAATGATACTGGATATGAATCAAAACGTGGGAACAGGAATCGGAATCAGAAGTGTATACAAACACTAATACTCATTATTGTATCCACTTTATCACATGTCAAAGAAGTAGTTTATTGGTAATTCTTCTCGTCATCAACTTCTTTATCTATCCCTCTTTATCTTGTTATTTTGATGGGTTTTACTTGACAACTGGCACACAACTTAAAGTGCACTCACAATCACATTATTTATGAACTTAAAGGACTCCTCTTGCTTATTCTGCCTTTTATAATATACCTAGCTCCCTTATGGAATTAAAAGCTTCTAAAATCCCTACCTTTCTCCATTGTTTCGTTTTGTACCTACGAATTTTAGCGCTTTCTCGGCTGTGCCGAGTTTTGCCGGTTACACAACGCAGAGTTTGCCAGAATCTTGTCGTCAGAATCTTGACGTCTACTGGCAACTCTTTCCCACACAAGGGAAAGATTCTATTTTTGACTTCTTTTATTTGCTTAGTTTTCCTACTTTTTAACCATGGTGCATACAGTTTTCAAATGTTTTGCGCCCTGCCGCCGCGTCGGAGAGCAGGAAGGCTGGACAGAATCGACAAGCGCTAACAAGAAAATCGCTAAATTCAGATGGAAAGTAATGGTATTTTTGAGAAACGCTTTTCTCAACCGTTTCATAGTGAAAAGATCATTTCTAGCAAAAGTTGTGCTTTACGAGATGGTACACCACTTCTTTCACAACACCTACTAGAATGCTTTCCAACACGTACTAGAATAAAAGACAAACGACAAGTCCAAGCAATACAGAAAAAAAACACCACTGTCTGATGGACCCTTGCAAAGCTAAAGATAGACAAATTTCTAATTGCATCCCCCTCCCAAAAAAAAAAGATAAAATTTACCTGAAGAGCTGTAGATTTACTGTAAATCAATTCATCATCAGTTCCAACAGCGACAACTAGGGCATCTGCTTTTGGAAGTGTATCTTCTCCAATCTCTGTTCCATTCTGAAAAATAAAAACAAATTTCAAGGGTGACATTTTTTTATTATATGTCATACCGATTGGGCTGCCCTAAACAAACAAAACAAAAAAACCTCTTAGTTTTTCGAACTCTGATTTTTCTTTAAAGCATGGTTTTGTACGAAAATGCTGTTTGAGAACCATGCCCTGCAGCAAGGGCCAATATTGAAGTCAACCCACAAACTCCTGATGTTTGGATACCCTATGGTAAATGCTTGGCCTAACACTGGATACACAATGCTGGATACCTGGAGGTAACTTAACCCTGACCTACTCCACTATCACGGAATCGTTGGTTCATTCCTGAGCTTAACTCAAATAATCAATATTGTATTGGGGATGCATTAGGCATAGTTTGACCCTAGTTGGTCGTATCCTAGTTTAAATAAATAAATAGTGTATCTGTGATGATAGATACCTAGAATTAGGCGCCCGGTCTAAAAAATCTGGGGTTTTCGGCAGACAGCAGAACTTCCATGATACAGTTGGGCATCAGATATTTGAATTGTCCTTCACAGGGGAGAGTGGCACTCAAGATCAATTAATAAAATTTTGAACTTCAATGGCAAGGGTCCTCTCCAAGGGAGACATTTTTTAAATTATGTAACTAAATCTTTCAAACCACTGTCCAAGTGAGAAACCCGTGTTTTGAATTACCTAAATCTAGTAGCCCCAAACTATCCAAAGTAATTCACCTTTCTTCTGGGAGATATGGGGGATGGTACAAGGGGCAGATCGGATATGGTACTTCTGTGAATAAATTTTGATCAAGAGTTCCACCTGAATCACAAATGTTTGCTCCATTTATGAGTAAGAATACATGTGTTTCCCTGAAGAAATTAACAATTATTTTATCAGGGATTTTAGGTAAGTATTTGAGTAAGAAAGAGGATATGTTTTTTATAAAACATCTTTCGAACAGTTTGTAGGAAAGGTTTTCTTTTTGTATGAAGCAGTTTTCTTTTGTTTACTAAACAGTGCTCAGTGGTTGACCAACATTGGCATCTATTGATAAAAAAAAATGAATCTTTGTGGCAATAATGATAGCTTCCTGGAACGGAAACTCCCTACTTGGAAACCATATTTCCCGAGCCAAAGGATGAAGCCTTTGTGTAACAAGACCAAAGGCTTCGATGGTATCCCAAAAATTAAATATTTGATCCAGACAATTAGGTCTTGTCTACGCCAGATTCAGTCTTCGCCAGACTCCTTGAACATTATTACTATTAAAATTCAGAAACAGATTAAGGCCAAAAAGCTAATCATCTGAGAAAACCAAGTTCAGATATGGATTCAGCATGTTTGTGTTTACCCCCATAAGTCATATCTGTTTTTAAGTTTCACTCCGATCCCTCCATTCTAACCGTTTCTTTAAATTTTCGGTCCCCCCCCCCCCAACTCCCCCGTGGCTACCGAATCTGGTCAAGACTTTAAACGAGACACCACAGATATATAATCTATTCAGTTATTAAGTTTCATTAAAATCCGATCACCCGTTTGAAAGTTACACACTTCTCAATTTCCCGGATTCCCCTGCCCTCCACTCCCCCCCAAAATGGTCGGATCGGAAAACTGATTATTTCTAAGTCTGTTGGTCGGGTCTCTGATATGCCTGCCAAGTTTCATGGTCCTAGCACAACTGGAAGTACCCTAACTAAAAAAAAGTCTGAGAAAATGCTCTAAATTTTTAAGTTTCCAGCGCCTTCCACTCACCCGCATATGGTCGGATCGGGAAACTGATTATTTTCAGGTTGGTTTGGTCGGGTCCCTGATATGCCTGCCAAGTTTCATTGTCCTAGCACATCTGGAAGTACCCTAACTAAAAAAAAGTGTGACGAAACGACCTAAATTTTCAAGTTTCCAGCGCCCTCCACTCACCCACATATGGTCGGATCGTGAAACTCATTATTTAAAGGTTAGTTTGGTCGGGTCCCTGATACGCCTGCCAAGTTTCATTGTCCTAGCACATCTGGAAGTACCCTAACTCGACAAAGTGTGACAAAACACTCGGACAGACTGACAGACGGAATTGTGATCGGTATACGGCACTTCAGCCAGAGGCTGCAAGTGCAATACAAATTTAGAAGAAAGCAGAAGCAATTTCACTCAACTGAGTAGCAAAATCAAGCAATTTGGCCAAAGCCTTCTTTCTTGGATACATCCCAGGTGACTCACAACTACCCTAATACCAACTGTCCAAGGGATCTGTCAACTGTCGAAGGGAAATTCAGGTTGCATCTCTTGCTCAAGTGGCTTCTCCAGCTTGAAGAGACTCTAGTAAACAGCCTAAAAGGCTCTAGTAAAGGGTCTAAAGACTTCCAAGATGAAAGGAGGCAAGCAAAATAAATCTATGGCAAAATCTATATAAAAGTCATATGAGTACAACATTCACACATATTGGATTCAAAAGCTCTCCTCGATCTGAGGGAAATTCGTACTTTTTCAATATCTGAATGGTTCATTTTTTTTTTTAGGATTCCAAGAGGGAGGATGAGGTAGCCTGTTATTCTGTAGTTCATTTTCCAGCTTTTGTGGCTTGATCCTCAAGAAGACCCTTGCGAATAAAATGCAACTGAAATATCAGTTTTGCAATGTCAAAAATTCTTCAAAAACAGTCGTTTTTTTTAGGGTATCTACTGAATTAAATAACTTTCAAATTCTGAGACTTCGGTCACTGGGATATGATTTCCCTGAACTTTATCTTTGGTTTGAGTTCAATATGACAGTACCTCTCTAATTCTTGATTAGAATTAGAAAAATACTTATTCCTTTGGGAGCACCCCAAAACATGTTAAAAAACAATGCTAATTGCATTGTTAGTTTTTGCATTGGTAATTGCTGCAAATGTATTATAGGAGAAAGTGTGAAAATGATGCTCAAGTGCTAAAAATGAGCAATTTACTGGTGTTAGCTGGCCACGGATATTCAATATATGGTATCAACAAATTTTTCTAGGAAAGTTCAACTGCTTTCTTTAAACCTGAATTTACATATATATTTATGATAAAATAAATTAGGACATCTCTTCATTAAACAGATAATTTGGTCCTGATTTCTTTGGAGTATTTCAAATATTCTTGAAAGCTGGTTTGGTAAGTGACAAACAAATAAGACAAATTCACAGCAATTCGTCTTTTCACTAAAGTAAATTGGCAAATTTGCGCTAGGTTGAACTGGAGTAATTCAGGATGTGGGGTAATTCTGAACCTCGCAAATATCTCTGTAACCGCTTGTTCAAAACTTAAAAAAAAAAAATGCTAAATTTAGTGCCATCTATGGCCTTCTTCAATTCACAAACAGCATTCTCACCCCCCTCGTTTGGGGAAAGCCACCCAGTCATTTAGTGGACCTTGCAGAAAAAACATAGCTTTAAAACTGTAAGTTTTGAAAGGTTTGTCGGGTCTATAAAACAAAGAAGTGTGGTAATATAGGAATGAGTAGGGAATCTCCGGGAATCTTTAGCATAGTTTTCGCTTAATGTATGCAGGGAAAAAGACCTGTTGTGAATTACCCCTTTTTAAGACCCTTCTGGGGTAATTCTGGACGAAATCAAAAGGGTAATTCCAGGCTGTACAATTTTATTTTTCACTATTGTATGTTTTCTCTCATTTATTTTTACCTGTGAACCACATTTTAGGCCCCAGTTTATCGAATGAGAACTTGATAAGAGCATGATTTATTCTAAACGGAGCAATAAGTCCACTTTAAGTGACAAGAAGGTGGTATAAATACTGTCGAAAACTTCAGAGAAAACTCTGAAGATAAAAAAAAAATCCTAAAAAAAGGACTTTCTGACGCTCTAAAGGTAATGGACACATACGCGTCAGCATCCATTGCAAATAGACCCTGGATCTTTTAAATGAATTCGTGAATGTGAGTAACATGGACACAGGCGTCACACATAGGAGGATGGGGGTAGCCCCTCCCCTCCGATGTTGTCCGCCAGTTGGTAAAACAACGAGTCTGTGCGAAACATCGCAATTTTTCGAGAAGACAGTTTTTCTTTGTGTTATAAAACTACGGTATTGCTGAAAGAAGACTGAACGGGATAAGAAGTACATTCAAGCCAAGATCCATGCAAGCAGGATTGGAATGAATGAATGAATGATTTTATTTTGCACAACCTGGTTGCAACCTTTGGTCGAAAGACATGATTCTGTAGGTGATGGGTGCCCACAGTAATGCCTGCTGCAAGCGTTTGTCCTGGATGATTAAACTAAATTCCAGACCAGGTTTGCTAGATCAATGCATAACAAACTAATGTAGTAAACAAATTTGCGCTAAGTCAATTTTCTTGATGGTGGAGTGACATAATGCAACCAAACTGACTGCAAATCTTATTTGACTGTGCAAAACGGATAAGTCAGCTACATTTTATTAGAGCTATATTTCAGCCGTTCTGTGCAAGGGTCCTCTCCAGGCTCAAGACGCTCAAGCTGGAAAATTAACTTGTGGAAGAACAATTAAATATTCTTCTTAAATATCTGATTTTGTGAACTTCTTCTCTAGAATTAATTGAAGTTAAAGCTGGTGCTGGATTTCATTTTGGAAGCGACAGCTGTTTTTGCTGTTTGATTGGGTTTTCGAACATAGAGATTCTTCTGCATTTTGGTTTTGGAGTCGCCTGTCTCTTCCTCTTCTTTCCAGCTGATGGATACTTGTCGGGAGCATGTATGGGTGATTTGTAGTTCCGTACTTCTGTGGTGTATTCTTTCAACCCAAGCGGACTGCAAATCATATTTGACGGTGCAAAATGGATAAGTCGGCTACATTTTGTAAATGCAAAACGAATAAGTCAGCTACATTTTGTAAATGCAAAAGGAATAAGTCAGCTACATTTCGTAAATGCATAACGGACAAGTCAGCTACATTTTTTAAATGTAGCTACTTCTGATTTCTTACTACACGTCTCCACCATTTTCATCATGTCGTCCAGATTTACCCCGACATGGTACTAATTCTGGACACTCGGAAGTTATGAAAGAAAGTCTTCTGCCGCCCATTAGGGTATGTCGAAGGTGGAAGCTGAGAAAGTCACCTATGTCACGAAATCAAAATATTGCAGCTAACTGCATTTTTTAAGAGCAGAAATTTCATCAAAAGTGTCCGGAATTACCCTGGTTGTGTGCTTGTGACTTTTTGTGGCTACCTTTTTTCTGCCAAAACAGTTGTTTTTTGACAGGACAAAAAAAACAGCCAGTCAATAAATACCTTGACTCCCCCCAAAACAAGACCAAAGGTTTCGATGGGATCCCAAAAATTCAATATCTGATCCAGACAACTGGGTCTTGTCTTAGCCAGATCCAGTCATCGCCAGACTCCTTTAACATTTTTACAACTAAAATTCAGAAACAGATTAAGGCCAAATAGCTAATCACCTGAGAAAACCAAGTTCAGATATGGATTCAGCATGTGTGTTTACCCCTATAAGTCATATCTGTTTTGACGAAAACTTCCTGCCACTTCTTCCAATTTCCCGGTTCCAGACGAACTCCAGAGCTGCTTGTCCGGCGAAAAAAGAAAGCTCAAAGACGAAATCAGGGTAATCTTCTTTCCCCAGTAATGAACATCTAATCAACTTCAAATAAAAATTTAGCTTATAACAAATTTTCCAATTCCAGCCGGATTCCGGTTTAACTATATGTCTGGGTAAAATATGATTGTCATACAGGGACTCAGCATCTCTTCTTACCCCTAAATCGCTTATCCTATCAACTATAAATAAGACTTTGACTTCCGACAGTTTTCCGGTTTTGGCCGGATTCCAGGCAAACTAAATGACCGGTTGTTTTCACATAAGTGTTCAGCATGTTTTCTTGCCCTAAATCGAACATCTAATCAACTCCAAATAAAACTTTTAATTTTGACAAACTTTCTGGTTTGGGCCGGATTCCAGTCGAAATACTTGTCCGTCGAGAAAATAGCTTTCACCATTGTCTTCAGCATGTCTTCCTACCTCAAAATCGAACATCTAATCATCTTCAAATAAAACTTCTACTTTCAACAAACTTTCCAGTTTGGGCCGGATTCCGGGCGAAATACTTGTCCGTCGAGAAAATAGTTTTCACCATCGTCTTCAGCATGTCTTCCTACCTCTAAATCGAACATCTAATCAACTTCAAATAAAATTTTTACTTTCAACAAACTTTCCGGTCTTGGCCGGATTCCGGGCGAACTACTTGTCCGATGACAAAATGGTTTTCACCATTGTGTTCAGCATGTCTTCTTACCCCATAATCGACTATCACATTAGCCGTTTCAAAATATTTTGTTTGCCCCTTAATTTGAACCCCTCCCCCACCCCTAAATGTTGGGCTACAAAGCCCATCTACGAACTTGACTGGTCCGACGACCTGAGGACTCCTCACACCAAGTTTCATCAAAATATCTCATTCCCTTCCAGAGTTATCGTGCTTACAGATGGACGGACGGAAGGATGGACAACTTTTGCGATGTCATATGCATCCCTGCAGAAAAAACTACTGTTTTGATGAAAAAAAACCTTTAACAACGAAAAACAAAACTGTTTCCAAGGAAAAAATCCACTGTTATGAACATAGGCAGTTGTTTTCGACTAAACTTCAGCTGATTAAGCGAGTTTTGGCATCACATGAGAAAACTCTATTTTCCATTTACTTTGAAAATGATCATCCCTAGAATGGTTCATAATTGTAAAAAATAAACTGTACTTACTAAGGTAAAACATTGAAATTGGAAAACATAGGAATTCGGACATGTTGATTGAACATTTCAAATCAGACATTTCTTTCATCTCTCACGGCGAAGTGTTAGCACTTGCAAAAAAGAAAAACAGAATAGGCATTTATTGCGAGAACCATAAACTGGATCGCCGCTGTTTTATGGGAATGCTGTAACGATTCGGCGAGACGAAATTGAACTAAAAGGTTTGCCGAATTTTACTTTTTAATTGTTTTGAAGTAGTTCCGTAAAGCGAAAAATTGCCTGAAAAAGGTCAGTGCTTCTGCTGAAGGTGGCTAACGTAACTAAGTTTCTAGAATTGGTAAATGTTGCACTGATTGCGCTATATATCGTTGTCATTAGTTTTTTTTAATAGTTATGTGCTAAATATTTATTTGGACACTGTATTTAACGACATAAAGCTATTCAGACAGTTGTATTGTGTATATCCGCAACTAAAAGCATTATGAACAAGGGTTCAACTGTAAATTCAATTCGAACTGCTTGTCCGGACAAACAAACCAATCCGAACAGATTAGGCTACAAGTACGAATCAGGTATTTGTAAAACTGGTATTTGAAGTGTTTATGCTGTCCGAGATGCTGCCTAATTGATCCCACATTTTCTCAATTAAACCCATTCCTTTCCTGTTCCTTTCATCGGTACTTTTTGTGTTCTGTCCAAAATGGTTATCGATTGGACATTTTGGTGAATGTTCAATATAGCTGTTCAAAACGGTTACTCCCTGTTCGAACACAAAAGCAGAGGGGCATCCCTTCCACTCCAGAAAGCTTTTACTCTCGTAGAAATAAAAAACCCAGGAGAAGCTCAGAAAACATTCAACATTCTGCTCTTTCAACAAAATTAATTCGCAAAATGATATCAGCAATGCTGTCCTTACGAACGTCAAAGAAGAAAAAAAAAAAAATATCTATCCGAATTTCAATGAGTTACCTTAATAAAAGGAACTGCAATTAATTAAAATTCAACAAATACGTTGCTGATGACGTATCGGAACAGGACCAGTCATAGATTCCATGTGACCTAGCCTAAGCTAAGAAGATACAAATTTCCCTACAAGATTCAGAAGTAGCAATCAATACCTTCCAGATCTCGTAGAGTCTCTTCAATCGCCTAATGAACGCGTCTTTATCCACTGATGGATTTGACATTTTCTGCAGACTGCTGCTAAGCCACTTAGTAACAGAAATTCAGCTAGGCTAATCACATTATTTCACAACAAACTAACAAAATTTAGATGCCGCCAGTGATGATGGTGTGGAAGGATAGCGTAGAGGTAACCCCGAATTCCCGATAATCCCAGCTCTGTCGAGCGGCTGATGGAGACTGAAATTCCCGCTGACAACGAAAATTGGTCATATTCCTGTTCAGCGCTTCCCTTCTTGACCAATTACATGGTCGATTACTTTTAGTCCCTGGGGAGCTGGTTACTCGACCTTACAACTTTCCGGATTTCATTTGTATGGTCGAGGAAAGATAGCTCCTATGGTACTAATTACTCGACTTGTTCCTTCCTGACTCCAAGTTCCATAGGGTCAGGTACTTTTAGCTTCCCAAGACACAAGTATTCGACCAGTCGAGTACTGATAGCGATTGGGCTCGATTCCTCGACTGGTCGAGTACTAATAGCTCGTATAGCCCTTATTACTCGACTGATTGAGTATTATTAGCTCCTGTGCGTGCCTGTGACGTTTCCAAGGTATGGTACAATCTAGGTAACAAGAGCTACGAGCTCATGTGGCACTTGTTACGAGTAGGCGGTACAAGAAAGTAGATGAGAACGTCTCGAAGTACACCCGCATCCAAAAATGCGGTTCCGAAAGAAAAGTAGGATATTTAGTTTCAGTCACACCAGTTCCGGCATAATCTCGTATTATCTGCAGCATATGTGCATGACTGTTCAAACTTCCAAGTTTCAGCCCAACAAATCCATTCATTCGATCCCTAGACGTGCTATACCATTTCCGGTACTCCCCCCATCTTCCCCTACCGTGGTGGAATCTGGTTCGACTAAGAAATGGATTATCTAAAGCATCTGCTTTTATATCATCTATCAAGTTTCACTCGAATCTGATCATTTTTGGAAAATTCCGGTACCCTCCCCCCCCCCCACCGTTGGACCTCTGAATCCCCTCTTCCCCTCCATCAAGTTTTACTGAAATCGGAGCATAGCTTATCTTAAAATTTTCAGTACTGACTCCCCCCCCCCCCACCATGGCCGAATCTGGCCCGAACACCAAATAACTAATCTAGGCCGCACAAGCTCGGCACTGTCGAACTTGCATCTCATTCGGTCCATCCGTTTGGTTTGTTGTGCATGTCAGAAGTTTCCGACCCCACCTCCCCCAACCGTGGTCGCATACAGTTCGAACACATGTTTTACATGTCGAGGTCATAGATTCTTATCACCCATTAAGTTTCACTCGAATCAGACCACTCGTTCGCAATTTGCAGCAGTTTCCATATTTCCCTTCCCTCGCTCCCCCCAAGATGCTGCCTGCAAAGTTTCGTTCTATTATTACATCTGGAACTATTCTAACTCGCGACTACCGGAATTCTAGGAAACCCCCCTGAGCCCCGAAACCATCTGGCTCCGTCAGTTTTGTATATAGGCCTAATGCATGTTCTCCCAATTAAGTTCCGTCCCAATCCCTCTGCTTTAAGCGTTTTGTAGTTCACCCCCCCACCCCCCACAGGTATCGGACCCGACCCAGACTTGACACCGAACATCTGAGGCGATAGCTCTTTCGAACTGACAAGTTCCATTCAAATCCGATCACCCGTTCAAAAGTTATGCATGCCACTAGATTCCAGACTCCCCATCCATCCATTTCCCCCACGATGGTCGGATCGGAGAAACGACTATTCTCAAGTCAATCTGTTCGGATCCCTGACATACCTGCCAAGTTTCATCGTCCTAGCACATCAGGAAGTACGCCGAACTCGCGGGATCACTAGAAGTCCGCCCCCCCCCCCCTAACTCCCCCACAGTGCCCGGACACGGTCCAGCTATGTCAATGACGTATCTAGGACTTGTGCTTTTTCTTCCCACCAAGTTTCATCACGATCCCTCCACTCTAAGCGTTTGTCAAGATTTCCGGTTCCCTCCACCAGCTCCCCCCCCCCAGTGTCTTCGGATCCTGTCGGGATTTAAAGTGGGACGTCTGAGACACGAGGTCATCCTAAATATCAACTTTCATCAAGATCCGATCACCCGTTCGCAAGTTAAAAATACCTCAGTTTTGGCTTCCTCGTCCTCCCCCCCCCCCCAGATGGTCGGATCGGGAAAGTGACTTTTCCTATTTAACCTGGTCGGGTCCTTGACATGCTAGCCAACTTTCATTATCCTAGCACATCAGGAAGCATCGAACTCGCGGGATCACCAGAAATTCGGACTCCCCCCCCCCCCCAACTCCCCCAAGTGAGTGGATCCGTTCTGTTTATGTCAGTCAGGTATCTAGGACTTGTGCTTGTTCTTACCACCAAGTTTCATCCGGATCCCTCCACTCTAAGTGTTTGTCAAGATTTCCGGTTCCCTCCACCAGCTCCCTCCCCCCAGTGTCATCGGATCCGGTCCGGATTTAAAGTGGGACGTCTGAGACACGATGGTATCCTAAATATCAACTTTCATCAAGATCCGATCACCCGTTCGCAAGTTAAAAATACCTCAATTTTGGCTTCCCCGTCCATCCCCCCCCCCAGATGGTCGGATCGGGGAAGTGACTATTTCCTATTTAATCTGGTCGGGTCCTTGACATGCTTGCCAATTTTCATTGTCCTAGCACATCAGGCAGCATCGAACTCGCGGGATCACTACAAATTCGGGACCCCCCCCCCCCCAACTCCCCCAAAGTGAGCGGATCCGTTCCGGTTATGTTAGTCAGGTATCTAGGACTTGTGCTTGTTCTTTCCACAAAGTTTCATCCGGATCTCTCCACTCTAAGCGTTTTTCAAGATTTCCAGTTTCCCCCTCCATCTCCCCCCCAATGTCACCGGATCCGGTCTGGATTTAAAATGGAAACGTCTGAGACCACGAGGTCCTTCCATATATCAAGTTTCGTTAAGATCCGATCACCCGTTCGTAAGCTAAACTATATTTCCTAATTTTTCCGGGTTCCCCCTCCCTCCACTCCCCTCAAGATGGTCGGATCGGGGAAGCGATTATTTCTAATTTAATCTGGTCCGGTCCCCTGATATGCCTGCCAGGTTTCATCATCCTAGCTTATCTAGAAGTGCCCGAACTAGCAAAACCGGGACCGGCAGACCGACTGACGGACACAAATTACAATCGCTATATGGCACTTTGGCCAAAGTTTCTGGATCAAGTCCGAAATTGAAACAGAGTCTAAACCATCTGGGACATGTGTCCTCGTCCGTTCTCAAGATTCAAACTAAATCGGATAACTCAATTCAAAAATTACGCGTGTCACAAGAAATTAAATTCCTACTCCATGAATCCCCCCCCCCCCCCCCCTAGATGCTCAAATCCGGGAAGTGGCAATTCAATCTGGTAAGGCCCCTAACGACAAGTTTCACCGTCCTGGCTCATCTACAAATACTTCGTTTTCGCATGCCCACAGGATTTCCGGCACCCCCCCCCCCCCCAACTCCCTCGACAACACTCCGCGATATGTTGTCCAACTCCGCGACAACATCAGGGACATATCATTTATGCGAACTATCCAGTTTCACGAAGGTCAGATAACTCGTACAAGAGAAAGGCATGAATTCTCCTTCCTCCATCCCCACACGAATGATCGGCTCCGAGAAAAGAACTGCAAACAAACTGAAAGCAACCTCCTTGAATACTACCTCGAAATGAATGCCAAAACTCGATGGGGAAAAAGCTACATTTCCATCGTACTGAAATAGGAGCAATATAAATAGAGTACTGAGCTTATCAGCCACTACAAAATGAATGTTGAAGGCCAGTCGGAAGAGGAATACTGCAAAACAATGGAGAAATACTCTCGGCTGGGATTGATAGTTTGCCACCTACCAGCTATGATGATTATGTCGTAGGTTCTGGTCACATTGTCCAGAAGTTCAAGCAAAATATCGCCCGTGTCCCCTGTCCAGCCTGTCCCGCAGGACAATTCTTCTGTTACATCTATATAGTGTTTTTGGAGCATCTGCAGCAGGGGCAACAATAGTGAAGGTCAGCCTGAAGAAGGATGTTTCGTCCCATTTCCGAAGAAAGATACGATCTGCCGCTGTGGCTGGACATGCTCTAAAGGCAGAACGTCTTCGAAGACTTCAAAGGTTGCACCACAACGAGCTGCTGAATTGCCAACCATCAATACCATAATCCACCTTGGCTGTTTAGAAATAGTTTGTCACACTGATCTATGCCACAAATGTCTTGGATCAGCATAGTTTTTTGCCCTTCCCTGCATGCACTATCTAATTTGCAAGTGAAAGAATTCGCCAATAGCAGACTATGAGGTTGTAATCAAATTTAGAAAGAGTAAATAATTTCCTTTTGAGGAGATATTTCATCCCTCAAGACTTTCCTGAGCTGTTCAGCCCAAGAAAACATTGCAATCGGCTCTTTTAAACCTCCGCCGGATCACCGAGCAGCTAGCCTGCTTCGTCGGATGAAGAGGATCAACTTGGCACCCCTTTTGAAATGTCTGTCCTACGACCTAGCTGATCTTCAACTGTTCTTGGAGGGTGACGCCACCAACAGTTCACCGTGCAATGAAGAACCTTTCAACAAGGACGATTTCAAGAAGAACACGAGCAGAGCTACCGAAGGCTGTAGGTCCCCCGCGATGCTAGAAAAAAGACATTGACTGGTGCTCCTGGCTTACAGTATAAGGAGTTCAAGAGCCACTGCGCAACAGCTACCGCAAAACAAAAGCCACTGCAAGCTGTATCAGTTAACATGCAACAAATAATTGTCCATGATACTGTAACAGAAGCCTCCAGTACCCTCCATGCTCGAAGACGTCTTCATGCCGAGACGATTATCATTCAACATATCTTCACCATTCTCAGACAGTTGGCAATAAAGGCCCGGGAGTTCATCCAAAATACTTATATGGCGTCAACTTCGAATCTGCGTTTGACTCAGTCGATCCCATTCTTTGTGGCAGATCCCGAAAACTGCATGCCTTACAGGCCAGCAAAGCTAATGAGCCTCTTCCGGGAACTGTATAGCGACTCTGAGAGCTCGCTCATGGTCAACAGAAGAAAATTACATCCCTCCAAGATCAACTGCGGTGTTAGACAACGACGTACAGCACCTCCTGAGCTATTCAACAGTGTGATTTACTACGTGACCACGTCCTCATCAACCGTTAGCGAAAACACTTACTGGCAGAGTGCTCTCAGATGTTGACTTCGACGTAGATATCACAGTGTCTGTTTTGCCCCTTGCCACCGCCACTTCAGTCAGCCAAGAAGAACCATTTAACGAGGACGAGATCATGAAAGACAGGAGCAGAGCTGCTGAAGACTGCCGAACCTGCACTAAGTTCAGTATCTACTAAGATTCTACCCAGCCACCTAGGCCCATACAGCGCACCCGAGGACACTCAAAGAAGCTGTTCAGACGGTCTGCCAGCATCAGGGCCAGAAAAAGCTTCTACACCAACAGAGTTATCAACCCCTAGAATGAACTGTCCGGCGCATTAGTCCCTGCCCTCCTTCCCGAAGCGTTCAACAAGGCACTGGTAATAAATAAAATGAAAGAATTAAAGAAAACACAACAACAAACGTTCGACCACTGAACAGATCTTCCTAGTTTGACTGTTGTTGGAAAAACCGCATGACTTCAGGCAAAACAATAAATAATACGGCCTGCGTGTCTTCATGTTTGCATTTGTGGCTGATCACGAAAACTGCCTGCCTTCCAGCGAAGCTATCCAGCCTATTCCGGCTGTGTACGTGAGCTTATTAATGGCCAACAGAAAAATTCAATCCATCAGGTTAACAATAGTGTTAGACAAGGATACGCAACAGCTGCTGGCCAGCAGAACGCTTTCCGATTTTTACTTCTCCGACGACATCGCAACGATCAGTGGAAGCATGGAAGAGCTGAAAGTAGCAGTCTGAAGCAGCCAAAGTTGGCTTCAAAATCAAATCCGGTGGGACAAAATAGCGGTAATCAGTCGGGATAGCACCCCGCTACCACCGGTCGACGTAACAGACAAGAGGTCTAAAGCGGTGAATTCACACACATTACCTGCTCTATTGGATCTCTTGATATCCAAATCGCAACCAAATCAGCGACAGCCCTCCGATGAAAGCGATATGATTCTCGGTATAAACAATCTCACGGTCACCAGTGTCATGCTCCACTCACCGGAAAAACTTGGCTTTTAATTCATGCTTTAGTTCATTTTCAAATAAAAATGTGAACTCTCTGGGTCATTTTAAAAGAAAATTAGGAATAATTAGTGATTTTTCAGTGAAAATACAGCTTTTTTGGTCCTTTTCGGAACAAAAAACTGGATTTTCCGCGGTAGACCACCCAATTTCAATTGGTTCATGGGTATTTTCCGCAGTAGACCACCCAATTGCAATTGGGTTCTGGCAATTTTGAGAGGTAGACTACCCTTTCCAAATGGGTTCTAGAGCTCAAAAAGGACCCTCCCTTTTTTGTCTCTGTATCCTCCTGGCCAAAATGTGCATTGGCTCGGTTACTTTTTACCGACTGGCCGACAACATTGGGGGGGGGGGGGGGGTAAATAAATATTCCTTGGGCCCAAGCTGACTTCGAAGGGAGTTGCCCCCCTCCCAAACACACCCACATACGTAGGCGCCTGGTGGTGAGAATCGAGTAAGTGAGACAAAACACGTGCTGTCTACGCTATAGATCGTACCAGTATTTTTTTTTCGTCTATGCTTCGAACGTCAGCATCTATCGCCAAAGGTTACAATAGCAGCTATACCCTTTTGAAAACGGAGCCTCGTTTTTGTTGCATGCTGCAGGTCCACTTCTCGGCCGATTCCGGACAGATTCCTTCTACATCCGTTTTTGCACTGCAGTGCTTCCGAGGAAGACGGCAGCGCTTCTCGAGAATCGCGGACTTGCTCACCTACCAAGTCCGTGCTTCCCTGCAAGGTGCTGCAGCGCACTGCCGCTTCAACCAAGAAGAAAGTGAATCCAAAAAGCAT
The DNA here is from genome assembly GCA_023053575.1 of Branchinecta lynchi. NCBI lineage: Eukaryota > Metazoa > Arthropoda > Branchiopoda > Anostraca > Branchinectidae > Branchinecta > Branchinecta lynchi. Next base: position 3,177,858 of record JAKZAP010000012.1, on the reverse strand, counting down.
ATTGTGCAAAAGCAAAGAAGTGCTGCAGCAGCGATGCGGCAGCGCTATTGCAACAAAAACGAGGCTCGGATATGTTATGGCTGGCTCTGGGCTTCTGCTAAGGAGTGGTTCTTACCTGATGGCCCCACATGACTGCCTTTTGCGCCTCCAGGCTTAGGAGGACCTAAAGGCGTATTCTCACCGTTCCCCGAGGACTCCTCGGGGAATCGAAAGTAACGGCCAGTAATAGAGGGAGTCACTCCACGCGGACTTCGCGTACGGCAAACAACGAGAACACGGGGAATACTTCCAAAATGGATTTTGTTCTAAAAATAAATATGCAATTGACGAAATTAATTCGGATCCACAATATTTATGGTTTTGCTTATCCTGATTGTTTTTAATTAGTTTTACATTGCCCCAGCACCAGCAAAAATTGGTTCCCTTCTGAATCTGAAAGGGGTTCCTTCTTAGTGATGGTGATGATAATCGGAGCATCCCCCGTCCTTGGAGACTCGCGAGAATACGGGGAGTCAGTCCCCGGGACAAACAAAATCACAGGGACTCCTCAAGTGGATTCCTCGGGGAACGAAGAGAATGCGCCATAAGTCTAAGTCTTACCGGTCTGGACAGATACATTTTTGTTCGAAAAATAGTTGACGTTAAGAGGGAACTAGCTGCGTCACGTCGCTTCTCCGATTATTAAATTCACATATCTTTATTATATAAAAATAAATAGCGAACAGTAATACCCCACATAGTATAGGGCTCCGGACAACTCATGACGGATAATACATTTCTTCCTTAACTCGATACCGGTAGAAAATAATTCTATACAAGAAAACAATGATTACTTCGAAAGCAAAATCCTGATAACCTCTTAGCGTTAGAACTATTTTGCATAAATAATTCGTCTTCTTAAAAGTATGGACGGAGAACTTCACTAACCGAGTATACCGCGACAGTCTTTACCATTCGATAGCCAACGTATCTACGACCCAGGATCTCCCACTCTAAACACAGGTAGCGTTCCAGTGAAGTTATTACAAGTTACAATGATAAGAGGGGCGAGCGCACTGTTGTGGTAGTTATCACGCTCTCTGGAACGAAAATAATAACAACACGGACACGCGTCATCGCTCTTACGGGAGTTCCTGCAAAACCGATAGTTATTATCAATATGACGCTCGGGACCATCATAAGTAAACTGTAACGATCGTAACAGTCATGGAACGAAAATAATAAGAGGGAGGTGCCAGTTTACTTATTACGGAGGGCTCTGGAACGGCAATAATAACAAGAATAGTAACGATCGTAACTAATGTAGCGTTTACACGGACAAGAAATCCCGTCGAGTAGAAAGGAATTCCGGTCGACTCGAAAGGATTCCGTTCGTGAAGACGAGTTGGAAAAAAGTCTAGCGGGACGGGAATCCTTTCATGACGAAAGGAATTCCGGTCTACTTGAAAGGCTTGTCGGCGGCGCTGGAAAAAAGTACTAGAAAAGTCTAGCTAGCATTTAAGAGCAACAATCATCAGTACTAATGTCATAAATGATATCAAAACATTGTTTTGTTGACAAGTGAATTTGTTTTTGTCAGATTTTCTTTTTGTGAAGAATTTATTTTTTCCCTCTGCGTGTGAACATAATCCTGTCACCAAGATCGGATTCTGTTCAAGTTTTCCTGTACTTGTAAACGCTACATAATAATACGTCACCGGAAGGCTACCACAGTATTAGCACCTGAGAGTAGCAAAGGTCGTGTCTCCCCATTTGTCAGTTTTACGTGAAACACAGATTCTAATCGGATGACAAGATCTCATCACTCATGATACACCTTTTTGATAAGAGACTCTAGATACAAAGACAATAATAGTGGGAAAGACCGGTGACTTCGCTAAAATCGGGTCTCTGAAAATCCACCGGAGCGCCCCCTAGCGTTTGGACTTTGTCCAATTTTGCGGTACATGATTAATATAATGAAAGCAAGAGGGCGTGAGTAGGCAATGTCTGTCAACATTAACTGATTCGAAATCGTGAATTCAGTTTTTTTTTTCAATTAAAAAGTCATTTATTCTTTTCCTACTTGTTTTTTATTCCAATTAAAGAGGAAATCTGAAGGAAGAGAGGATGCTCATCATAAACGAAACGAAAAAAAAAATCAACAAAAAGTGCTTTGATGATGATTCTGCGGAGAGCGATGGAAGAAAATGTTAAGAGAGCGAGTTCTTAACGAAAGAACATCCGCTGAACGGCGCTCATTGTTGTGACTCATGGGGCTTACGGGAGTTTCCGGTCTTTCCCACTTTTACTGTCTTTGTCTAGATAGCTCTTAGATCGTCATACGTTGTTGACAAGGACATGAGCTGCGTTTTGGAGTTACCATGGTATCTGTTACCACGGTAACTGCATCTGCTAGTCATTTTTGCAGTAGTGGTTTATGATATACGGTTGCTCTGCAAAGCCGAAATTGCGCTTTTTGAAGTCATCCCTACAGAAAAACTGATATTCAGTCACATCACTAAGTGCCGAACTTCTTTCCCACCAACTTGACAAAATTGATGAAAGTGAGATAACTTTTTTCAGATACCACGATCAGTTACCAGGGTCGGGCCGTGGTGTCTGAATATCAGATACCACGATAACTGCAAAAAACGTCTTTTGACCGTGGTATCAGATACCACGATAACTGCAAAAGCGACATTAGACCGTAGTATCAGATACCATGGTATCTGCAAAAACGCAACTATGGAGATGTGTAGTTTTGACAAGAAAATCTAACCACTGGGGTAACTCAATTTGCCCGGAAATTGGAGATCCGACCTTTTAATAACCGGGTATCGACTCTATACACAGTATTGGCACAAAGTAGCAAATGTAAACCCTTGTATTTTTTTAAACTAAGATAATGTAACAAAGATAAATTTCTATCAATTCTGTTCTGTAAGGCTAGATAGAGTCGCTGATCGAGTAGAGCCGAGCGTTCTATTCGACAAGGTTACGCTTCATCTAAGGTCTATCTGAGTTCCCGCTCCCTTGGTTTTGATGAGGAGCCAGGAAAAATTAAATAATCGGTATTCCTGACCAATGAGCTCGTGCTTCAATCGGCAGATGTAAAAATCAGATTTAGTATCGTTAGCGTGGATAAAAATTATATAGAAATTCAAGTTTTCCCACAAGTTCGTTTTTCCAACTTGAGCGGCTTTGAGCCTGAAGATGACCCTTGCCAAGAAGGGCCGAAATATAGCTTTAATAAAATTCAGCTGACGTATCCGTATTACACTATCAAATATAACTCAAGTCATTGCTGAACTTGTCATGCATGAAGAGTGCTTTCGCCACCTAATGTCGGTTTCAATGACGCGCAGGCTTTAACCACGGAATACTCGATTGTAACCATAGAAAACTCAACTACCAGACCACGGCAGAATTTTTTTTAACTTGCTCTTCCACAAATTAATTTTCTTTCTAGAGTTCAGAGCCTTTTTTTCGTCGTTTCGATGGATTAAGGTTTGCTTTGGTGTTGGTTTGTTTTTGCGTATCTATATAATCATTTATTTTATTATCATCAGTTATGGTGGATCAATAAAACATCATCATCATATGCAACCGGAAAGGTGCCAATAGATACTTAAGCCGATACACACGTTTCATTACGGGGACCGGACGCTACACTGTAAAAAGTCTTCCCGAATAGGGATTAAAGTTAACTGCGGTATTTGCCACTGGTATTAATCTTATCTCTATTGGGATAAGATTAATCCGAATTAGAGATAATTTTATCTTAGTAGAGACAAGGTTAATACCAGTAGCGAATACTGCAAGATTTTTTTACAGTGTAGCTTAATGAGGGGTACCCCAACTAATTATACTCGTAATGACGATGAAAATCGCCGTGTGCCAAGCGAAGATACAGCAACGTCACGACAACATCCGTTGTTGATTGGTTTACACAGGACTCGAATCAATTTATTGGGGTAGTTTGGGTGATGTTTCTTGTCCGTCGCGAGGCTCACTGACGTGTTTCGAACTTAGTCATATAAGGTGCGTTTTTTTTTTTTTTTTTATCTAGTTTCGGTGTAGGTTCAATGTAGTTTGACGTGCTTTTGTTTCAGTTATGAAAGCACAGTATGTGTACCGTTTTATTTGTCCATTACACTGTACTTTCATAACTGAAACAAAAGTACGTCAAACTACAACGAACATAGATCCAAAAAAAACGCACCTATGGGGTACAATGTAAAAAGTTTCTCCGAGTAAGGATGACAGTTAACTGCAGTATTTGCTACTGGGATTAATCTTATCTCTACTGAGATAAGATTAATCCGAAGTAGAGATAAGGTTATCTTTTTAAAGACAAGATTAATCCCAGTAGCAAATACTGCAAGATTTTTTTTTTACAGTGTAGTCTGGCATGGATCTCTAGCCCGGTTACCACCGAGCGGAAATCAGATCAGCTACCCCACTGTAAACAAAAATCTTGCAGTATTTGCTACTGGGATTAATCTTGTCTTAAAAAAAAAATATATCTAATTCGGATTAATCCTATCTCAGTAGAGATTAATCTTACCTCAGCAGAGATAGTATTAATCCAGTAGAAAATACTGCGGTTAACTTTAATCCTTACTCGGAGGTAACTTTTTACAGTGCAGTAAATACCTATGGTGCCGGTATGAGTA